>LR753313.1:270167-437525 GCA_902729485.2 Mus minutoides
TAACAGTCTATACAGATTAAATAAACATTCCATGTGTGCATCTCATAACACTTATTGAATTGTCTGTATGAATGTCTACCCCGTTACATGAATAATATAGTACCTGATTTTTTATTAACATTAACTTTTTGCTTATGTTTTCTGAGACAGGTTCTCACTTAGTCCAGACTTGGTTTTAACTTGCCATATGACTGTGATTGGCCTTGATGTGTTTTGTAAAGCCAATGATGTTTTAAAGAGCGAGGTATGGTGCGGTGGGTGAGGGTACCTCAGCGGGCCCATGCTAAGGGCGTCCTTCTCTGCAAGGTACCAGCCATAGGTCTAGTATAGAGTAGAGTTTATTCTATTAAGGGGGGGGGGGTGAGAAGAGAGTAGAGACAGAGAAAGAGAGAAAGATATGGAGCTGAAATGAAGAGACAAAGAGAAGAGAAGACGCTGGCCAGGAACATGGAGGGGGGGCAGGAAAGGGAGAAAGTAGTGAGAGAGAGCAGAGCGGCTCAGAGAGAGAAAAGGGGCAGAGAGTCAGAAAGGGAAGAGAGGTTAAACAGTCCCTTTTATAGCAAGCCAGGCCTTCCTGGCTGTTGCTAGGTAACGGCTGGGCAGAGCCTAGAAGTAATGCTAAGGTGTTAACAGGCCTGGAACTCCTAATCCTCCTGCTTGTACTTCCCAAGTGCCTGGGATTGCAAATACGCTCCAACACATGGCCTGCCAGCATTAACAGTGTTAGTAAAATAAAGAATAGATTTGGATTAGCATCAGCTTTTCCACTCAGGGACAGACCCCTTAACTAAGCAGCTAATCTTTTCCCATTCAGTTCACCAGCTAGATTCCCTATGTGAGCCACTAGATAGGTACTTTCTGGGTGCTCATTTGTAATCCCAGTGCCAGGGAGACAGAGACAGGCAGATTTGGGGGCTCACTGGCCAGTTAGCATAGCTGACTTGGCAAGTCAATGAGAGACCAATGAGAGACCTTGTGACAAAAAAAAAAAAAAAAAAAAAAGAAAGAAAGAAAGTGGATAGAACCCAAGACATAGCACTGAGAGTTGTCCTCTGGCCTGAACTTCACATGCATACACAGCTGCTAATACAAACATGTGTGTTTATATACACACATTAAAAAAAAATAACAGCTGGGCAGTGGTGGCGCGCACCTTTAATCCCAGCACATGGGATGCAGAGGCAGGTGGATTTCTGAGTTCAAGGCCAGCCTGGTCTACAAAGTGAGTTCCAGGACAGCCAGGGCTACATAGAGAAACCCTGTCTCAAATAACAACAACAACAACAAAAACCCCGATGTGCCTGCCTCTGCTTGCTTCCTAAACTTGTGTCTGATACCCCTGCACCAGAACATTTCTGCCCTTGAGTTTCTAAAGCTTACTAAACACCTTTGAATGGTACAGCCTCTTTAACCCTTTCATACCCATTCTGATATATATGTATATGTACATGTATATACATATATGTGTGTATATAGACATATATATATATATTCACACATATATATATTCACACACATATATATATATATATATACACACACACACACGTTTGTGTGTGATCTAGGAGTTAATATTGGCAAACAAGATTGGAATGAGATTCTGATGATTGTCTATAGGCAACTTTTCAAGCAAAATTAACATGACTTGGGAAATCACAGCCTAGAAAGCTATGAATTTATTTTTTTTAAAGATTTATTTTATTTATTATATGTAAGTAACACTGTAGCTGTCCTCAGACACTCCAGAAGAGGGCGCCAGATCTCGTTACGGATGGTTGTGAGCCACCATGTGGATGCTGGGATTTGAACTTATCACCTTCGGAAGAGCAGTTGGGTGCTCTTACCCGCTGAGCCATCTCACCAGCCCATGAATTTATTTTTATTCAATAAATTGAAACATGAATATGCCCATTCGTTTCGGCTCATGACAGAAATAAAGTTGAAAGGCATCTTACACTAATATGCTGGCCCTGCAAATGCAAGCCCCCTCCCTGAATCTCCTCAGTCAGCTGGGGCTGGGGAGGCCAGGGAGCCCAAGGGGTGTGTCAGTGCAGCACAGAGGTTTGTGGGCCATGAGGACAGTGCTCCCATTGTTCTGGCCAGAGGAGCTAGAGGTGAACAGGACTCTGGGGAGGGAAGGGGAGGGCAGGAAGAGGCAGGGGAAGGGCTGTGAACAGAAAGCTGTGCCGCAGGGAGCTCTGCCTCCCCAGAGGGCCTCCTGCCTACCACTGTCCTGAGATGCTCTGGGCCAGCCCTTCTCCACCTTCCTAATGCTAAGACCCTTTAATATGCCTCCTCATGTTGTGGGGACCCCTTAACCATAAATTTATTTTTGTTGCTCCTTCCTAACTATAATTTTGCCACCTTTAGGAATCATAATGTAAATATCTGATATTCAGGATATCTGATATGCAACCCTTGTGAAAGGGTCCATCAACCACCCCCACACCCCACCCCCAGTGATCATGACTCACAGGTTGGGTCTAGGCAGCCCTCTCCTGTAAGACTCTGGCCAGCCTTAACTTACAGGGGATTCCCTGAGTGAACAACGAATTGATGTAAAAAGCAAGAGGAATTTATTGTTCCAACATGGTGAGGTTGCCCTGCACATGAAGAGAAAGAATGACCACACACGCCGCACAGCCCTTCTGGGCGAGCCTTTATACAGTTCTCCAGGCAGCAGCCATTAGGCACAATGTGATTGGCAGAACAGTGTAACTTTTAAACTGATTGGTCTTTAGGAATGAGGTAGGTGGCCAACAAGCAGGTGGCCAGTGGTTGGTCCCTCCTCCCTGTGATCTGAGGAATGTAATTAGCCCCTCACTTCCGGAGGGGAGAGGTGCCTATGTGCTCTATGACATTTCTCTTCCAGGAGGGGAGGGGTCTGGTGGAATTTTCTAAAGTTCCTGAGCTGACCTCTTCACTCCTACTAGGCCATGTCATGGTAGTCCTCTTGGCACACAGGGATGCTTCATGATGAAGCGCTTTGATTGGTCCTTACAGAGCTTCTTAGCAGCCATGAGCATCACAGCCAGTGATCACAACATGCCACAGCCTAGGTGAATTAACCAATAGAAAATCATTCTCTCAGAATCTCGGTAGTTGGAGGTCTAAGATCAAGGTATTATCCTTTGATGCCACCTCCTTATCTTATAGGTAAGCCCCGAACTGTGGGTGGATTCCAGAGAACGACCTGTGCACATGAACATGAGCTCAACCCTACCCTGAGCACATGGAGGAGAGAGAACCAGGACCAAATGTGGGCTGTTTGGGTCCAGACTGAAGATGAGTTTAATTACAGAGAACTGTCTCTGGTGGGAGTAGGGAGCTCCCTGACTTTGGAATCCCCCACAGAGGATGACCTAAAGGATAAAACCAAGGCAGAGGCTGGGTGCTCCCTGCTGAGGGGCTGCTCAGAGGTTTCTGGCCGCACTGATGGTTGGATGCATTCCCTTCGCCTGGGTGCCCACTGGCTCTCCACTGCACATAACTCAGAGCTCCCCAGAACACTTCCCAGGGATTGGGCAGCTAAGCCCCTGAAGTGGGTGCTTTACATCCGTCTCAGGACTTTGCCCACAGCTCCAGCTGACTCTCTAGTCATCCCAGTTCTCAGATGGGACTGAGTCATGTCGTGGTGACATAATCACACAGTGAAAATAAAATTGCGGTAGCATGACTGAAAATCGGACAAGGAAGATCTGCTGTGGCCCCACACCCCTGCTTCTTTGCCTTTGTGAGGCAGAGATTGGAGGGTCAGGCTACCTAGCAGATCCTCCCCCTGCTCAGCCTTGCCCACTCCGTTTCCCTCTGCCACATAGGACGGTGGGCCATAGGCCTGGGTTGCGGCAATGATCACATTTACAATTTTTCTTCATTTCTCTATATGTCCTGCCCTTTGTGGGGAGGGAGTAGTCTCCCAGGCTCCCCTGCCTCCCAGTTTGAGACGGCAGGGAAATGAGACGGGGCTGGCCCAGATCCCAGTGAAGTGGCTTCCACATGGCTGAACAGAGAGCTCCAAGCAGGAGCTCACAAAGCAGGGCTTTGATGGTGGCTCCGCAGGCCGGGCCTCTCCCCTCTCCCTCAGGGTGCTTCGCTTGGTTCATTCTGGGCCTCCTGTGAGCCTGATTGAATGGGAAACGGTGGGCCTGAGAAGTTCCTTGTGACACACTAATCCCAGCTTGCTGATCTGACCACACCCCCAAAGGAAGCAGCCTGGCGAGCTCCAGAACAATTCAGGCACCCAGTACCCTCAAGAAAGAGCTGTCAGGTAAGTCAGTAACAAGGCCTGGCTGGGCCAGTGAGTATAAGAAAGAGTGTGTGCATGGGAGGGGGTGAATGATCAGGGACGGGTGGCGAACACCACCACATCTCAGATTGCTTGGACTGGCCTGTAAAGGCAAACGCCATTTCTGCAGGGTGAGACAGACCAATCCACGGGCAGACGCAGCACGTACAAATGTGGAGTATCTAACTCAATTAGAATGGCAGGTGATCAAATACTCTTTAGGCTCTAGTATTGGTAATTAATTGTACTTTATTTGCTAACTCTAAATGCAGGAGAACATCGATGTGGAGATACGGGTAGTATGTTTTTATTACATACATGCCTACAGCTAATGGATAAGAACATTTTTAAAATATGAGCTAAGTGTTTCTCCGTGCTGACTTTAATCTTGCACTTCTGAGATCTGGGACTTGGGCTGCTGATCCGCACATTTGGCTAGGGATAATGCACTAATACCTCTTGAGTTCTTCATAGTCTTGCTTTGCTTTGTTTGCTTGAGGCACGCTTTCTCTATGTAGCCCTACCTATCCTGGAACTCACTATGAAGAACAGACTGGCTTCAAAATCAGAGATTCCCCTGGACACTGGGATTAAAGATGTGTACCACTATACCCAGCTTTTGCTTTTTGTTTTGTTTTGTTTTGGTTTTTTTTTTTTGAGATAGAGTCTCATGTAGCACAGACTGGTTTTGAATTAACTATGTAGCCAAGGATAACCTTAAGTAAGGATTCTTTTACCTCTATCTTTTTTTTCTCCTTCTTTCTTTTTTAATTATTAGATATTTTCTTCATTTACATTTCAAATGCTATCCCCTTTCCTAGTTTCCTCTCCAAAAGTCCCCTATACCCTCCCCTCCCCAGCCTTGCTCCCCAACCCACCCATTCCTGTTTCCTAGCCCTGGCATTCCCCTGTACTGGGGCATATAATCTTCACAAGACCAAGGGCCTCTCCTCTCATTGATGGCCAACTAGGCCATCCTCTGCTACATATACAGCTAGAGACACGAGCTCTGGGGGTACTGGTTAGTTCATATTGTTGTTCCTCCTATAGGGTTGCAGACCCCTTCAGCTCCTTGGGTACTTTCTCTAGCTCCTTCATTGGGGACCCTGTGTTCCATCCAATAGATGACTGTGAGCATCCAGTTCTGTATTTGCCAGGTACTGCTTTTGCCTCTATCTTGCAAGTTCTAGGAATATAGGTGTGTGCCACAACAATCAACTCTTGGTCTTTACACCCACATATTTGGATGTCTGTCTGTCAAATATTTGGATGTCTGTCTACTATCCGAAGAGGTGGCTTGTACTTGATTCTTGTGGGTAGATCCCAGCCCCAAGAATTCCCTGGTCCTTTGGGGGCTGTGGTAGGGAAGGGATAGGCCCTTAGATATTCTCTGAGATCCTCAAGTTTCAGTGTACAAATTGGGTTAATCTCAGTGCTAGGAAAGAGAGAAAAGACTGTTGTCGAACAGGAGTCCTCTCTCGGTTATGTCACAGAACCCTGTGATCCTCACAGCAGTCACTCTTGGTAGACACTATTATCCTCCATTGGCTCTCAATCTCAGAAGGATTCAATACCATGCTTATGGTCACACAGGTGGTAAAAGTCAGATTCAAATCCAGATCTCTCCAACCTACAAAGTTTCTGTCACCAGCTCCCCCAGAGACTTTGCCCAGAGATGACTTGGCTTGAGGCAAAGAGACTCAGTGTCAGGTAGATACAGGTTAAAGCTCTAGCTTGAATACCAACTATGAGTAGGTTACCGAACTGACCAATGGAACCTGGCCACAGGCAGAAACAGAATATAAAGATGTTCACAGTCACTGAAGACATTTAGGTCTTGGAGGAAAAAATCTGGAAACGTGGGTCGTGATGGATATCTGTTCTGGTGGCCCGGAAATCTATGTTGGGGTACATTATCTAATTATGTATTAATCCTTCCATCCCAACAAGGGACGGTCAAGACTCGGGTAAAATCACACAACTTGCAAGTGTGAGAGACAGGATTAGAATCCAGGTCTCACATCCTGCTGCCCCAAGCTGCTTCTTGGTGCCTACAGAAGTCACAACTTAGGTAAGTATCCTTGAGCTCTGTGACCTTGGACCAGTCACTTATTCTCCTGGTCCTGTTTTCCCCTTAGATAAAACAGGAGTGGAGCTGCCATGCCCGTGTCTGAGACAACGAATTTAGAAGTTCTTAGCATGTTATAAACCTCTGAACAAAGATCCAGGACTGATTATATAACTGCTCACCATGGCTTCTAAGAATGAATGCCCTGGGTATGGAGCCATCCACTAGGTGGAGAGGTTTCTGGGGTGCCCATTTGCACTGCGAAAGCAAGGCTACAGAGAGGAAGAGAGATTGCCTTACACTGCAGTGAGCTGACCCTGCACCTGAGAATGGGGCCCAATTCTGCTTTGTTTCTGGTTAGCCACAGCTGAAGACGAGTTAATGTATTGGTAGTCTGCTCCCTCCAAATGCAGTGTTCCCAAAGTATAGCCCAGGAAACATGTCCTTTAGAGCTAAGTAGAGAAGGAGGGCTCTAATTTTAATCCTCTGGTTAGAATCACAGGGGCAAAGACCCATCTATATTTCTGACCAATCAGCTAGCTGTTTGGGAGGGACTTGAACGCTTGAGATCCACTGTTCTGAGACATACACAAAATAGTTTCTCTAATGTTACTGCAGTCTTGACATCCTTGGCTGCTGGGCACAGGCCACCTGGAGAGGCCAGGGCAGAGCAAACAGGTTCTTTCTTTCCCCTCAGTGTCTTCAAGCGGCAGTATGTCAGACGGGGTGAGTAGCTTGGGCTCTTCGTCCCTTCTTCCCTTCCTCCCCACACCTCAACAATCTCTCTGGGGCCCCGACCTACCAAAGGGAGGAGGCTGAGCACAGATCTTGGCCAAAGGCACTGTGCAAACCCATTTGCCAGTTGTTCTGACTGTCAGGGGCTGAGCTGTCCCACCTTCCACTTGACTCCTTTCCACCCAGGTGGGCACATTCCGCATGGTCCCTGAGGAGGAGCAGGAGCTCCGAGCACAGCTGGAGCAGCTCACAACCAAGGACCATGGTCCTGTCTTTGGCCCATGCAGCCAGCTGCCCCGCCACACTTTGCAGAAGGTGAGGTGACAGAGTGGGAGAGAGGGAGTGTGGCTGGGATAACCTGGGAAGCAACCCGCAAGGGTGGGATAGACGGGACGAAGTCTTCTGTCGTTTAGAAAAGGTCCATCCCCACTCTCTAGGTTATCCTGGATCTGCGAGACTAGTGTATTCAAGAATCTATTCTCAAGTCAAAGCTATTGCAAAAGATGAGTTTATCAGTATTCAGACCAACTTAGTCTAAGATTCCAGCTTGGAGTTTATGGCCCAGGGTCCATCCTAGACTCAGATACAAAGAACACTGCTTCAGAAGTGGCCCAATAAAACAAGGGTACATTGTCCCCAATAGAAAAGCACCAGGCTCAAGTTCTAGGACCAGCCATAAACCAGCTGTGTGACCTTGAGCAAACAGCTTTCCTTCTCTGGGCCTGGCCCAGAGGCTGGCCTTTTTCTGTGCCTGTGAATGATGGCTCTTGGACTAGCTCAAAGTCATCAGGGTGGTCTCTGCCGGAGCTGGCAGCTGTCTTAGGGTTGCTAGGGCAAAGATGGGAAGTGGGTGAGTTCAGCTTCAGGCTCTCATCTCTGCACACCGTCCGTCTGCTAAATCCATCAACAAGTGCTTTCAGGTTGTCCACATCTGAATTCTCCCCTGCCTGTCATGCTGCCCAAAGGGAGAGTTAACCCAGCCATTCTCACAGATCTTCTGGCCCAGCCAAAAAAGAAGAGCTGTGAAACTTTGGGCCTGAGGCAGGCTGCCCTCTGCTGGGTCAAGCTGGGGAGGCCACGGAGTGAAGGAAAAAAAGCCTGAGTAAGGAGTCCTGGAAGTGCCTCCTTCTCCTTGGGGAAACTAGGGCAAGAAAGAACACATCACCTTTAGCTCTTTCAACCTGCTCCTCTGGGAGATGGGGACCAGACCACTAACTGAGCATAGAGGCTCCTGCCTTTAATCCCAGCACTGGGGAGGCATAGGGCGGAGAATTATAAATTTAAGGTCAGCCAGGGATACATATAGCCATCTTGCCTCAAAAGAAACAAAAAATAGGTTTGGGGGTGTGGCTCGGTTGGCAAAGTTGTCTAAAATGCATGAGATTCTGTATTGGGTCTCTAGCACCACTTAGAACTGGGCATGGTAACACATGCCTGTAGTCCCAGTGCATGGGAGGTACAGGCAGGATCAGAAGTTCCGGGGCCACCTTGGCTATATATCAAAGTTGAGGTCAGCTGGACTAGACACCCTGTCTCAAAAACAACCCAACAAAACCAAGGGCTTTCGGAGGTGGACCATTGACTACAAAGCACTTGCCATCACGCCTGACCGAATGAGTTTGATCCTAAGGACCCACGTAGTCAAAAGAGAAAACCAACTCCCATAGATGGTCCTCTGACTTCCACATGAACATCACACACACACACACACACACACACACACACACACACACACACACACACACGCTCCCCTAAATACACAGACACACACTCACAGACACACTAAACAAATAAATGCAAAATGCAACTAAAATCACAAAACAAAACAAACAAACAAACCAAATCACCACAATGAGTTGTGGCAAAGATTAAAAACATAATGTAGGCAAACATCAATATGAACTAACCAGTACCCCCAGAGTTCCCTGGGACTAAACCACCAACCAAAGAAAACACATGGTGGGACTCATGGCTCTAGCTGCATATGTAGCAGAGGATGGCCTAGATGGTCATCAATGGGAAGATCTTAGGTACTGTGACGGTTCTATGCCCCAGCATAGAGGAATGCCAGAGCCAGGAAGCAGGAGTGGGTGGGTTGGGGAGCAGGGGGAGGGGGCAGGGGATAGGGGATTTTCAGAGGGGAAACTAGGAAAGGGGATAACATTTAAAGGGTTAAATAAAAGCCGGGCGTGGTGGTGCACGCCTTTAATCCCAGCACTCGGGAGGCAGAGGCAGGCGGATTTCTGAGTTCGAGGCCAGCCTGGTCTACAAAGCGAGTTCCAGGACAGCCGGGGCTATACAGAGAAACCCTGTCTCGAAAAACAACAACAACAACAACGACAACAACAACAAAAAACCCCAAATGTTAAATAAAGAAAATATCTAATTAAAAAAATCATAATGCAGGAACGGAGAGAGATGGCTCAGTGGTTAACAGCACTTGTTGCTCTTCCAGAGGACCCAGGTTAGATCTCAAGCTCCCACATAGTGGTTCATAACTATTCATAACTCCAGTTCTAGTGGACTTGATGCCCTCTTCTGACCTTCACAGGCACCAAGCATGCATATAACGCACATGTGTACATGCAGGCAAAACACTCACACATATAATGAACAAATCCAATACTTTAAAAGAAAACACAATATATTTAGAGGACCGAACAGGCTGTTTAGTAAGAGCACAGTACACATGGGTACTTGTTAGAAACTCTTTATTGTTGTCAATATCTTTCAAACAAATCCAGGCTGAGCAGTTTGACTCTCTCCAAATGCAAATGTCTGAGAGATCAGCCTGCCACACTGTGGTGGCAGCTGTTTCCAGCAGAGCTGCAGAAAGTACGACCCCAAGTGCAGGGCTGGCCACTCCCATCAGACTAGCTTAGATCTGAACCTTTCCACACATACCCTGTTCCCCATCAGTGCCTACTGGTAACTTCTGCCTCACCCCACCGTGTTCTAGGCCAAGGATGAGCTGAATGAAAAGGAGGAGACCCGGGAGGAAGCGGTGAGGGAGCTACAGGAGCTGATACAGGCACAAGCAGCTTCTGGGGAGGAACTGGCCCTGGCAGTGGCTGAGAGGGTGCAGGCAAGAGACAGTGCCTTCCTCCTGCGCTTCATCCGTGCCCGCAAGTTCGATGTGGGTCGTGCTTATGAGCTGCTCAAAGGTAAAGCCTGCACTGAAGGGCTGGCCCTGGCATGGGTGGGGTTAGTGGGGTGGATGGTGTAGGGAGGGTGTCTATGCTCTTCACACTAAGAAACTTCCTTTATGCCACGAGGTAGTCACTGTCTCCATACCTTTATAAGTGTGTGTGTGTGTGTGTGTGTGTGTGTGTGTGTGTGTGTGAGAACTGTACAGGCTCCAAGATCACTTGGGCTATGCTAGTTTGTGGATGGATGGATGGATGGGTGGGTGGATAAAATTGGTCAAGACCAGATTCCTAGAAAAATCTCTTCTCTGTCAGTCTTGGGACTCGGTGAGTAAAATCAGGACCCACATTTAGACGACAAAGGAAGGTGTTTCCCTTGTAGACCCTCCTCCCCTCCTGTTAGAACCGCTTTGGGCTCTAGAATATTGCAGGTACAGAAACATGCCGGGTCTCCTCCAGCACTTTCCTGACATTAAACCCCAACTGGAACCAAAGATGGTGCTTGCCTAGGGACCGGGGAGCTGGGACAGAGCTGTCATAGCCCTGCTGGATGAAGAAAAACATTTCCTGAAGAAATCAAGTCTTTGGTGTCTGTAGGGTTGAAGCAGGTGGTCCGCAGCCATGGCTTTCCCTTTCAAGCTCCCCTTCTTTCCCCAAGTGTCAACTCAGTGCTGCCCTGGACCCACCACTGCTTTAGAGCAAGAGGCTCACGCATCCCCTATAGACCTTACATTCGATAGGTGCAAATAATAAACCTGATAAGTAGGATACGTAGGCAGAGTTTGAGTGACAGGTGATAAGGGGGACCAATGAGCTGCTGGTGTAAAGGGCAGAAGGTTGAAGCTGTGTGTGAAGTGTCTAGAAAGGCTGCTACTGCGGAGGGACGACTGAAGATAAAGCCGGGACAACGATGTTAGATATGGAGCAATGGGGCAGAGGGAATGACAAGGCAGGGGTGAGGGGAGGTAAGACCGGGGGCGGGCGTTCTAGAGCAGCAGAGACGCTATTGGCAGCTCCTGGGCAGCTGCTCCGTAAGCTCTTCCTCTCCTCTGGTCCCAGGCTGGGGATACAGATCGCCACAGGAAGGCAGGGACCTGCTCAGGGTTGGTAAGAATTACATTTTTGGACCATTTAGGTACTGCTAGAATTTAGGAAGGCCTTCTGAGTCCAGACTCTACCTCATGTCTGCGTGGCTCCCGATGTTCACGTTGTGAACCATGTGTCATTGCCACAAGAGTTAGGGGACACGGGCCAATCTTATCCTGCGGGTGTTCTGTTACACACAGGCAGCAAGCAGACCCTTGATTCTTGCCCTGTGCCTCCTGAGAAGGTGGGTGAGTGAGGCTGGAATGGCTTCTGACGGGGGCTCCTTCACTCCCCCTCTTCCAGGCTATGTGAACTTCCGCCTCCAGTACCCTGAACTCTTCGATAGCATCTCCATGGAGGCTCTCCGCTGCACTATCGAGGCTGGATACCCTGGTGTCCTTTCCAGTCGGGACAAGTATGGTCGAGTGGTTATGCTCTTCAACATCGAAAACTGGCACTGTGAAGAAGTCACCTTTGACGAGGTCAGCCGGGCTCTCTCTCCTAACTCTTTATTGTTGGAATCCCCGGGAGGCAAGGTCTGCGGGAGGGAGGAAGGCAGGTAGTCAGCATCTTCCCAGCAGGGAAGGAATTCCCAGGATGCTCCAGGGCCCGTGGAAAGCCCAGCAGGGTTGCCAGAAGAGCCCACTGGCCTGGTTACCCCAGCAATGCCCAGGGGAGGCAGAGCTGTGGGCTGTGGGCTGAAGGAAACCTTGCCAAATACTGAAAGCTGAGGGCAAGAGAGAGAATGGAGATCAGAGGATGATGGGCTGGAAGATTCTGCAAAGTACAGTTTCGGTCCTACTTAACCATCTGCTTTCTGTATGCTCAAAGGTTTAAGCACTCAAGAAGGCTAATTAAGGAGAAGAATTAAGGGCTCTTCCTCCCTCCCTTCCTTTTTCCCTTTCTTTCCTCCTTTGTTTGTTTGTTTTTGTTGTTTGGTTTTTGGGTTTTTTTTTTTTTTTTTTTTTCGAGACAGGGTTTCTCTGTGTAGTCCTGGCTGTCCTGGAACTCTCTCTGCAGACCAGGCTGGCCTCGAACTCAGAAATCCTCCTGCCTCTGCCTCCCAAGTGCTGGGATTAAAGGCCTGTGCCACCACTGCCCAGCTCTTTCCTCCTTTTTTTTTTTTTTTTTTAAAAAGATTTATTTTATTTATTATATGTAAGTACACTGTAGCTGTCTTCAGGCATTCCAGAGGAGGGCACCAGATCTCATTAAGGATGGTTGTGAGCCACCATGTGGTTGCTGGGATTTGAACTTATCACCTTCAGAAGAGCAGTCGGGTGCTCTTACCTGCTGAGCCATCTCACCAGCCCCCTCTTTCCTCCTTTCTTATTTCTTTTGTTATGAAACAGGGTCTCAGGTATCTCAGGCTGGTCTTAAATTCACATGAAGTTAAAGATGGCCTTCAAATTTCTGGTCCTCTTGCTGTGCAGCGGTTTCAGGCATGGGCTACCATACACCATTTTATGTAGTGCTGGGGAATCAAGCCCAGGATTACAGTCATGCTAGACGAATGCTCTAACAAGGGAGCTGCATTCCTGGCCTTCACCTGTGTTTCTAAGGATACAGTTACCTGTAAAGAAATGAGACTGTTTTCCTCACCTTCTCTAGTCTCCAGAGCTCAGACTTTAAGAAGGAATCAGATTGCATGAGCCAGTCCTTTGCTCAAAATGGTGATGGAAACAGCAAACACCCCTACCCCATGCCTGATCTAATTAGGGATGTTATTAGGCCTTCTCAGAAAACAAAATGAATTAGAATTTTAAAGCCTTTTTAAAAAAAGACATTATTGGGGCTGGTGAGATGGCTCAGCGGGTAAAAGCACCCGACTGCTCTTCCAAAGGTGATAAGTTCAAATCCCAGCATCCACATGGTGGCTCACAACCATCCGTAATGAGATCTGGCGCCCTCTTCTGGAGTGTCTGAAGACAGCTACAGCGTACTTACATATAATAAATAAAATAAATCTAAAAAAAAAAAAAGAATTCTTTAAAAAAGACATTATTTAGGGGAGGAGGGTCAGAGAGCCAACTCAGCAGTGAAGAGCTCTTGCTGCTCTTGCTACTCTTGCAGAGGACCCAAGCCCTGTCCCCAGAACTTCTGTCGGGCAGCTCACACAGTCTCACAGTCTCCTGTCACTCCGACTCCAAAGGAGCCAACATCTTCCTCATAAATAAATGTTAGCAAAAATAAAAATAAGCCAGCGGTGGAGGCATACATCTTAATCCTAGCTGTACAGAGGAACCCTTTCTTGAAAAAAAAAAAGCCAATAAATAAAAGTATATAAATAAACTATATATATATATATATATATATATATATATATATATATATATATATATATATATATATATATATATATATATATATATATATATATATATACATATATATATATATATTTTTAAGACAAGGTCTGATCTCTGTACATAACTCTGGCTGGCCTGGAACTCTCTATGTAGAGAAGGCTGGCCTTAAACTTACAGAGATCTATTCCTAAATGCTGGTATTAAAGGTGTGCACCACCATGACCTACAAGGTTTATATTATTTTTAATTCCGTGTGTGTGTGTGTGTGTGTGTGTGTGTGTGTGTGTGTGTGTGTATTCAGTGAGTGCTGATTCTTGCGAGGTCAGAGGCATCAGAACCCCTGGGGTTGGAGTTACAAGCAGTTATAAGCCAGCTACCTGATGTGGGTGCCGAGAGCCAAACTCAGGCCCTCTGTAAGAACAGCAGGCAGTCTTAACCACAGAACCATCTTTCTAGCTCCTACTGAAGGGTTTCTTTTTTTTTTTTTTCTTTTTTCTGAGAAAAAGATTTTAAAACATGCATTTTATCATGTAATTAGTATCTATTCTTTTTAGAATATACGAAAAGCTTAAAATCATCTATAATTCTGGTATCTAGATATGTCTAACTATTTTATCCTTCCAATTTATTTTATACACACACACACACACACACACACACATACACTTACATTTTTCTTATAACAGTGGGGTCAGGCATTCTCGGTGGCACTGGCCTGTAAACCATCTTCTAGGGAGACTGAAGCAAGAGTGACTTAGTAAGACATTGCCTGAAAGTGCAAAGTAAAAAAGAGGGCTGGGAGCCGGGCGCGGTGGCGCACGCCTTTAATCCCAGCACTCCGGAGGCAGAGGCAGGCGGATTTCTGAGTTCGAGGCCAGCCTGGTCTACAAAGTAGTTCCAGGACAGCCAGCCAGGGCTACACAGAGAAACCCTGTCTCGAAAAACCAAAAAAAAAAAAAAAAAAGGGCTGGTGATAACATTTGGTAGTTGGAAGTACCCTGGGTTCAATCCCCAGTACAGAAAAGAAAAGGAAAGAAGGGAGGGAGGGAGGGAGGGAGGGAGGGAAGGTGGGAGGGAGGAAGAGAAGGAGAGAAGGAGAGAAGGAGAGAAGGAGGAAGGGAGGGCAGAGGAAAGGTGGATCACAGCAGGCAGGGTAATTAATGGTGGTCAGATCTGCAATTCCAACCAAGTTGGTGTTAGGAGGAGCTCTTGTTCAAAGCTAAGCTGGGCTAAACAGTTTTCAAGGTCAGTTTAAGCTACAAAATAAGACACTTAAAAAAAAAAAAAAGAAGAAGAAGCCGGGTGTGGTGACACACGCCTTTAATCCCAGCACTAGGGAGTCAGAGGCAGGTGGATTTCTGAGTTCGAGGCCAGCCTGGTCTACAGAGTGAGTTCCAGGAGAGCCAGGGCTACACAGAGAAACCCTGTCTCGAAAAACCAAAAAAAAAAAAAAAAAAAAAGAAAGAAAAAAGAAAAAAGAAACCAAGGGCTGGAGGTGGAACTCAGTCGTCAATGCTTGCGTAGCATGCTAAGACTCTACTGTTGATTCCCTGCGCCAACAAACAACCAAAACCAACAAGGGATCCTTCTGTGGCACGAAACGTCATGAAGAGTGAGCTCCCTGTATTGTTAATGTCTGACGTCACTTTCCGTGTTCCGGGGGTTCTCTCATTTCCTTCCTTTCTCACCGGATGTTGGATGCAAGAGCGCTGGGATAACCTCATGAATGTGACATTCAGGGTTATTTTATTGGCATGCATTCAGTGAGGAGGAAGTCCTACATGGACACCTCTGGCAAATCCCTGCAGTGAGGAATGTGCTAGCAGGCTCTCCACTCAGGACCCTGCGATGGAATCATCTCCGTGCGTTGGATCTTAAACCCCTGTTTGCTGAGCTTCCGGCATAGAGTGCCGGGGATCCACGCTAGAGCCTTATGACCAAGCCACATGCCTGACCTCTGTGCTTCTAGATCTTACAGGCATACTGTTTCATTTTGGAGAAACTGCTGGAGAACGAGGAAACCCAAATCAACGGCTTCTGTATCGTTGAGAACTTTAAGGGCTTCACCATGCAGCAGGCAGCAGGGCTCCGCCCCTCCGATCTCAAGAAGATGGTGGACATGCTCCAGGTGAGACCTGGAAACTTCTCACAGGCGGGGAGGCTTGGCCTGTTTTCCCAGTTTCATGACACAGGAAGGGACCTGAAGGGTTGACAATCTAGAGTCATTCAGAGCAGAGACAACCGTTATCTCAGCCACAAACACTTGCCTGGCGTTAGAGCCTGGTTTCATTGTCTATCCCATATCTTCTGCTCAATCTTACAAACCGGGGAAACTAGGAACACAGATTAAGTGACTTTGCAAGTTCACACACAGATAAAGTGGCAGAGTCATCCTGGAACCTCAAGCTGTCTGCCCATGTATATCCTGCTGCTGCTTTTTGCTTGAGTGTTTATCCTGAGGAAGGAATCTCTCAGGCCCCTCTGATTCCTTTATATGCTGGTATTCTCCTATCTGTTCTTCGAGCTACCTTCTATTTGTCCTATGTGCATTGGGAAATGGCAGATATGACAAGGAGGCCTGACCATGATGTCCTAATAGTTTACAATGGTTTGCAGTCCACCCGGTGGACAAGTGGTTTGAAAACAACCCAGTCCCCAGGCTGAGGACACTGCTCAGTTGGTAGAGTGCTTTGCTAGCACACACAGAGCTCTGAGTTTCTTCCCCAGCACTGGCCAGTATGACACATGCCTACAGTCCTGGCACTCAGAAGGAAGAGGCAGGAGGACTGGAAGTTCAAAGTCATAAGTCAATCATGTCATAAGGCCAGATTTGAATACACGCAAGACCCTGTATCAAAAAACAAACAACATCAACACACACACACACACACACACACTCACACACTCACACACTCACACACACACACACACATAAACCACGATATACATATAATCAGCAAATAACCAAAGAAAGGGTAACATTTCATTCTCTTTTAAAAAAAAAAAAACAAACTAATTCTAGGATTTCATTTTTGTTTTTGTTTTTCATCATGGGACAGCTTTAGGTTGTTTAACTTGCACGGTATCTTCCCTGTACCTTGGAGCCAAAATGAAGCCAAGGTTCTCTGGTGGCTTGCCCTAGGATGGGCTACATGTAGTGCTAGACAAGTCAGTCCTCACTCCATGGGGAGAGGCTGTGAGAGAGTGTATGTACATGTCTGTGTGTGTGTATGTGTGAGTGAGTAGGAGCCTTTGAGACCATTGGGGCAATGGGGCCCGGGGGGATCTCTCTGTCACTGCAGGATTCATTTCCAGCCAGGTTCAAAGCTATCCACTTCATCCACCAGCCATGGTACTTCACCACCACCTATAATGTGGTCAAGCCCTTCTTGAAGAACAAGCTGCTACAGAGGGTGAGTGTGTGGCTGTCTCCCAACCCTTCCACAGACTGATCCCAATTTGGGTGAATAACCCTGGACAGCACCACAAGGAGGCTGGAGAGAGAGAGAGAGAGAGAGAGAGAGAGAGATCACCTGACAAAGACAGGAAGGCTGTGCCTTGGTCTCCCCTCCCCCATCCTTCTGTTCAGTTGCCTTGCTCCCTTCCCTGCAGGTTTTTGTTCATGGAGATGACCTGGATGGCTTCTTCCAGGAGATTGATGAGAACATCTTGCCTGCTGATTTTGGGGGTACACTGCCCAAGTATGATGGCAAAGTTGTTGCTGAGCAGCTTTTTGGTCCCCGGGCTGAAGTTGAGAACACAGCCTTATGAGGAGATGCCCTGCCATGGGATCCATATTAGCATCCCAGCCCTTTGACAGCTTTCCTGAACCCAAGTCCCAGGAACAGGAATGCCGGAAGTGACTGGTTTCCCAGACTTTTCCTAGGTTTAGGAACGCTCTAGTGGCACCTCATCCCAAACCGACCTAGAGGGCAGTGAGGCAGAGGAATGCCTTTAATCAGGAGATATGTGGAGCGATTAAATTCCCACCTGCCTCTGCAGTTACAGGGCAGTGACTCTGAGAGAAGTTGGATTTCAAAGACTTATTAGGCTTCTCTGTGATTTCCTTTGTAATCGCTTTGATACTTAGGGCGTGGAAGGCCGAGTTAAAAGCATACTAGCAATTCAGTAAAAAGAAGAAAGAGAGGGGCTTGAAGCTCTGATGATCTGATGATTAGCAGCAGTAGGCAGATAGGGGTTTCCCACCCAGGATTCCAGGGAGGGAGCAGCGACCTTAGCACAGTTGCATTTGGGGCTGACCTGCTGATGAATATCCTAATAGCCAAGAGCTCTGGACTCTGTCCAGGGTGGAGGTCATGTCCCTTCCTCTCCATCCATCTTAGGTGTGATCCTTGGCGCTGGGGCTCCCATTCACTAGATGCTGTTGGCTTTGTTGGATGGTTTTACTTAAATGTACCTTTGACATCTTCCCCGAACACTCTCAGTTCTTATTAGACAAATAAAACCGTTCTTTGTCTTGTGTCACACTCTTTCATGATGAAAACTTAGGTCTTATTTAGAGTTTCTATCCTGTGAGAAAACGTTGAGCAAAAGCAATTTGGGGGAGGAGGAGGTTTATTTCATCTTACAGTTTGTAGCTCGTCATCCAGGGAAGTGAGGACAGGAACTCAAGGCAGGGGTGAGAAGCATCAAGGAGTAAGTCATGCCTTGCTCCTCAGGACTTGTTCAGTCTTTCTTATAGCACCCGGGCCCACTGGCCAAGTGTGGTCCTACCCACAGAGAGCTAGCCCCTCCTGCACCTACCATCAATCACGCAGGTGGCCCTGTAGGCCAGTCTGGTAGGATGTTTTTCCAAATTGAGGTTCCTCTTCCAAAAGGATTCTAGATTGTGTCAAGCTGACATAAAACAAGTTGACACAGCTTATGTTCTCCAGATCTGCATGTTTTGACACATACAATTTTTTTTTCTCCTATGGAGAAATTTCACAAGTGCACAGTGATTTTTGAGTGCTCAGTTTTTGTAAGGGAGGCTTCCTGTCAGAGCATTGCTGGCTGGACATGTGATTTCTTTGACATGGTTTTATTTTAAGTGCCTGTAGCCCAGGTTGGCCTTTTACCTATGGTAATCATCTTGTCACAGCTTCTTAAGTATTGAGATTATAGGATGTACCAATGCATAAATTCACTAGTTAAAAAAAATTGTGTGTGTGTGTGGTGTGATGGTGTTGCCTGTAGAAGTTAGATGAGCTTGCAGGAATCAGTTCTCTCCTTCTACCATGTGTGTCCTGGAGATTGAACCCAGATTGTCACATTCTGTGGCAAACATCTTTACTTAGGTAATCCATCTCACCAAACCTGGACCAATTTCCTTCCTTTCCTTTCCTTTCCTTTCCTTTCCTTTCCTTTCCTTTCCTTTCCTTTCCTTTCCTTTCCTTTCCTTTCCTTTCCTCTTCTTCTTCTTCTCTTCTCTTCTCTCTCTCTCTTTCTTTCTTTTTCTTTTCTTTTTTGGTTTTTTGAGACAGGGTTTCTCTGTATATCCCTGGCTATCCTGGAACTCACTTTGTAGATCAGGCTGGCCTCAAACTCAGAAATTCACCTGTCTCTGCCTCCTGAGTGCTGGGATTAAAGGCGTGTGCCACCACTGGCCAGCTCTTTCTTTTTTTCTTTTTTCTTTTTTTCTTTTTGAGACAGGGTTTTTTCTGTATAGCCTTGGCTGTCATGAAACTCACTCTGTAGATCAGGCTGGCCTGCCTCTGCCACCTGAGTGCTGGGATTAAAGGCATGATCTACTACTGCCAGACTCTTACATCTTTCTTTCTTTTTCTCTTTCTCTTTCTTTCTTTCTTTCTTTCTTTCTTTCTTTCTTTCTTTCTTTCTTTCTTTCTTTCTTTCTCTCTCTCTCTCTCTCTCTCTCTCTCTCTTTCTTTCTTTCTTTCTTTTTTTTTCTTCTTCGAGACAGGGTTTCTCTGTATAGCCCTGGCTGTCCTGGAACTCACTTTGTAGCCCAGGCTGGCCTTGAACTCAGAAATCCACCTGCCTCTGCCTCCCGAGTGCTGGGATTAAAGGTGTGCGCCACCACGCCTGGCTCTCTTACATCTTTCTTTCTTTCTTTCTTTCTTTTTTTTTTTTTTTAAGATTTATTTTATTTATTATACGTAAGTACACTGTAGCTGTCTTCAGATACTCCAGAAGAGGGAGCCAGATGGGATGGTTGTGAGCCACCATGTGGTTGCTGGGATTTGAACTTATCACCTTCGGAAGAGCAGTCGGGTGCTCTTACCCGCTGAGCCATCTCACCAGCCCCCTCTTTCTATCCCAAGGTTTGCAGTGAGTATTCTTTACCAAGAAGTTTCCTTCTTTATGGCTCTCACAGACAACAGTCCTCAATGGTCTTTCCACAGAGCGTCTGAGCTGGAGGAAGAATCATAATAAATCACTGTTACTGTGGCCAGAGGGTAGGGGGCTGACCAGTGAGGACTTCCCCCAAATTTCTTTTAGCGATGTTTTAAAAGCAGAAGCTCTCTTTTCCAACTAAACCTTCTATGGAACTTTGGTATGGAATCCTAACACTGAAGGATGGCTTCAGATCTCCTGGAGCTAAAGGCAGCTCAGGGATGAGAACATTGCAATTATGTCCAGGGAAACCAGGCCAGGGGATGACAGCGAGGGACCAGCAGAGAACAAGTATTTGCTTTGTTTTGTTTTTGAGACAGTGATGTCTTTCTGTGAAGCCCTGGCTGTTCTAAAACTCATTTTGTAGACCAGGCTGACCTCAAACTCAGAGATTTGCCTGCCTGTACCTTTTTCTTTTCTTTTTTCTTTTCTTTTCTTTTCTTTTCTTTTCTTTTCTTTTTCTTTTTCTTTTTGGTTTTTCGAGACAGGGTTTCTCTGTGTATCCCTGGCTGTCCTGGAACTCACTCTGTTGACTAGGCTAGCCTTGAACTCAGAAATCCGCCTGCCTCTGCCCGAGTGCTGGGACTAAAGGCATGCGCCACCTCGCCCGGTCTGCCTCTACATTTTGAGTGCTGGGATTAAAGGCATGTGCCATCATGCCCTGGCTATTTTTATTTTTCTTATTTATTTACTTATTTATTTACTTATTTATATGTGTACTTACCTATGCATGCACATAGAGAGGCCAGAGGTCGATGTGGGGTGTCTTCTTCTTACCCCCTTATTTGAGTCAGGGTATCACACCAAATCTGTTTCAGCTAGACTGATTGGCCAGCAAGTCCCAGGAATCATCCTGTATCTGTCACTCAGCTCTGGGATTACAAGCATATGCCACCTCCCCCCACCCCACTGCCTCTCTCTGGTTGTTCCAGACAGGGTTTCTCTGTGTGGCTCTGGCTATCCTGGAACTCACTTTGTAGACCAGATTGACCTTGAACTCACAGAGATCCACTTGCCTCCAGAGTGCTGAGATTAAAGGCATACATTACTAGATCCAGCCATCCTCCTTTCTTACAGCATCCAGGACCTCGAGCCAGTGGTAGCACCACCCACAGTGAGCTGAGCTCTCTCTCATCATCCATCAAGAAAATGGGCCATAACAGGCTTGTCTGCAGGCCAATCTGGTAGGGGCATTTTCTCAGTTGAGCACCCTCTTTTAAAAGGACTCTAGTTTCATATCAAGTTGACATTAAACTAACCAGCACAGCTTACATTTCCCAGATCTGCCTGCCTTGACAAATACAAAGTGCTCTCCATCCATAAAACCAGCAGCCACAAGGATGTAGTGGTTTTGAGCACATGTGAGGATTCCCGTTGAAGACTTTGCTTGCTGGGCACACATGGCATCCTCAGTGTGTGGTACTGTCTTCTGGGCATGGGGCCACTTTACCTACAGAGCCATCTCCCTAGCTCTGAGAAATGAGTATTTGGTTTGGTTTGGTTTGGTTTCCAGTTATTCTTCTAAGGTGTGTGGCATTTCCCTTTAATTCTGGAGCTCTGCAGTAAAGGCAGGTAAATCTTTGTAAGTTTACATGTATAGTTTACATGTGTGGTTTACATACTAAGTTCAAGGCCAGCCAAGGCTACTTAGTAACACACACACACACACACACACACACACACACACACGTACACTTCCAATTGTTTTTCTAGCATTATATTACAAACCCGAGAGAATCATGGTTGATAGTTGGCTGACTCCCATCTCTCCCCTGGATCTCTAATTTTCAGCAACCCGCCACAGTGTAGCCCAGGCTTCCTGATTTGTGGTAACTGCACTTCATAAACAGGGACAGGGAAAACATCGCAAGCAGATTCTGGCCAGGAAGCTTTCAGGGCAGCCTTGGCTCCTACTCAAGCTCCAAGAGGATGCTGAAGTATATCTACAGTCTGCAAGGCAAGGCCTTAGCGCAGGGGCCATCATAACAGGAGAACCCAGTGGCTTTGTGAGGGAGAAGCCATGGCCTTGGGCCCCATTGAGTCTGCTCCATGTGTTCACACTGCCCCCTGCTGGTCTTACTTTGACACAGCCGGAGGTCATGGACATGAAAGGTGGAGGTGACATGTAATGGGGCTGCCCCTTAATCCTGTCTGGGAAGGTGGTGCTGCTCCCTTAGGAGTGGGGAGACCGTGAATGTTAAAATCTAACTTGTTCAGCCCCATAAGATCTGAGCCCTCCTTTATCTGTGTGTCTCACCTCCCTGGGCTAATGAGATGGAGGAAGGACAATACAGTATCTTGAAAACCATAGGAACAGGAACAAAGAGCCCTGAGTTTTATGACAACCATTTGGTCCATATAACGATATCCTTCTGGAAACATCTGGCCTGAGGCAAGAATTCGGCCACAAAGTGAGGCAGGATATGAGTTGGCAGACTGCAGCTATGTGTTTCTGCCCTCCTTGTGTGAACCTTCAGAGAATGTGGACAGCAGACTCTGGAGGCCAAGCAGCCAGGCATGGGTGGAAAGATACTCCTTGCTTCAGAGAGACTCTGAACTGAGTTGGCCGCTGCTGTGAGCAGAGAGTTCACTGGGTGACTCTGGAGTAGGCTACTGCTGCCTGGGAGGCAAAGGCATGTACTTTTTTGGTCTTACGTGAAGCCAGCTAAGAGATGAGATGGAGACACACTAGAGGAATGCACTGGACCACCTCTGCTCCTGTTTTCAGGGTGGGGGAGCACAGTTCCCCCAATGCTGAAGAAAATCAGTGCTAGACCTGGAAGCTTGCAGGTTCCCCTGAAATTTGCAGAACCTCCACTCAAGGGGTGCTCCCAGGATGTAAGCATTGCCTTGTTTGGGAGCTTGTCGGGGTAGCGGAATCTGAGGCTCTACCCAGATTTATCGAATCAGAAATGCATTTTCAGCAAGACTTCCAGGGGACTGCACATTCAAGAATCCATCAAAGCTTCCAATAGAGCAGCTCGTAACCTCTGCCCACCAGGATCGTCTGGGGAGTGGGAAGGTTTAAAGTTACTCTGTCATGGCCTCAGCCACATCCCAGATTTCAAAAAACAAAAATAAACAAACAAATAAAACCCCCCCACAAGAACTCAGGGCTGGAGAGATGGCTCAGAGGTTAAGAACACTGACTTCTCTTCCAGAGGTCCTGAGTTCAATTCCCAGAAACTACCTGGTGGTTCACAACCATCTGTAATGGGATCTGATGCCCTTCTGGTGTGTCTGAAGACAGCTACAGTGTACTCATATAAATAAATAAAATAAATAAAAAACAACAAAACTAAAAAAAAAATCCCAACCAACAAAAACCAAATAAATAAAAAACACAAACTTCTCCCAAACAACCCAACTAGTCCAGACTAACGTCAAAGCTGTTATGTAGCTGAAGGCCACCTTAAACTTCAGGACCTCCAGCCTCTGTGTCCCAAGTGCTACAGACATAGATCCAGGCCTGGCCTTCTGTGAGCCACATCCCAGCCCCGCATGTGTGTGGTCTGGTGCACCAGCTAGGCATCAAGATGTTTCTAAGCTCAGCAGTGACTTGGTGGAACTAGCCTGGCCAGCCTTGTAAGCCTGTTAAGGGGTCTTAATCAAGCTAGTTTTCTCTTCTAGTTAAAGAAGTAAAGGGGCAGGAGACATGTAGCAGCCAAGAAAGTTCAAATACAACAGGTACAGCTAGTTGAAGGAAGATGTGAGGAATCACACAAACACACGAGAGAGAGAGAGAGAGAGAGAGAGAGAGAGAGAGAGAGAGAGAGAGAGATATGACTGGTAAAACAGGAAGCAGGGGGTGAGAGAGACTCAGAAAGCCAAAATAAATCCAGTATCTTTTAGAGTACTGGTTTTTTTTATGATTTATTTATTCATTTTATGTATATGAGTGTTCCATCTACATGTATACCTGCATGTCAGAAGAGAGCATCAGATCCCATCAAAGATGGTTGTGAGCCATGATGTAGTTGCTGGGAATTGAACTCAGAACCTCTTAACCATTGAGCCATCTCTCCTGCACTGTTTTGTTTATTTCTTTGTTTTAAATCTCTGAAGAGGCCAGGCGTGGTGGCACATGCCTTTAATCCCAGCACTCGGGAGGCAGAGGCAGGAGGATTTCTGAGTTTGAGGCCAGCCTGGTCTACAAAGTGAGTTCCAGGACAGCCAGGGCTACAAAGAGAAACCCTGTCTCAAAACAACAACAACAAAAAATCTCTGAAGAGTTTTCTCCCCTGAGTTAGGGAGGGTCAGTTTGAAGAAAGATAGGATGGTTGATTGGACCATAACTGTTGTGTAACATATCCTGATGCAGCCAGCCCATCAGCTGGGGGGCCTACTGGTGGGAGTAAAGGCCCACAAGGTCTGCCAGGCTTTTGTCTCAGGTCTGGAGGCTGTAGAAGAAAACATCTTGGAAGTCTGACACCTTTATTGCATAGCCATGGGCCCCCTCTCTCCCTGTGTGTCTACCATGGAGCCTGTTAAGTCTTATTCAAACAAGTCTAACTCGTGGTTCCCCCATGTGACTGCATAAAGGAGGAAAAGTTTGGGACCAGGACTTGATGGTGCCTATCTGCAGTTCCACGGCATCTCCAAGTCTAGGAACGTTCTAGTAACCATATAGCCAGCCTTGTCTCAGATTTGCCCTTGGATTTCTCAGTTTTAGAAGCTCTGGTATGGAGTTGAAAGTCAAGTTCCACATTGTCCAGCTAAAAACCACTGTTAAAAACAACACAGAAACCATGAAAAGTGTGATGTGAGCTTTTCAATCACTTTTTTTTTTCCTGTCAGGGTTGTACTATGTTTTTGCCTTGTCCTCAGAGCAATCCTTCTGCTTCAGTCTCCTCAGTGCTGGGATTAAAGGCGTGTGCCACACCACCAAAAAAATAGGCATTATTATTTTTTATCTTGTTAGAAACATTAAAATCTAGCATTAACTCCTACATAGAGTCAAAGGACCAGGAAGTGGTTAGCATGGGACTCTGTTTCCGAATCCCTTAAACTCTTACTACAGATGCTCAGTAGTAATGGCAGCCTTATACAATTTACTCACTATAGACCGGGCGTGGGAGAGGTACAGACAGGAGAGGGGAAGGGGAATGATGCTGTGAGAATTTCATTTTCCCATCGTCTGAAAAAAGGAAGAAGCTGGGCGTGATGGGCACATGCCTTTAATCCCAGCACTCGGGAGGCAGAGGCAGGAGGATTTCTGAGTTCGAGGCCAGCCTGGTCTACAGAGTGAGTTCCAACACAGCCAGGGCTACACAGAAAAACCCTGTCTCGAAAAACCAAAAACCAAAACCAACCAAAACCAAACAAAAAAACAAAAAAGGAAAAAGAAAAAGATAAAGGAAGAGGAAACTGATGTGTGATTATAGAGACACTGGGTACTTCTAACAATAGTCAGTTCTGGGTGGCCCAGAGCCACAAGTAGAGAGGAGTGTGTCTTCTCTGGGGAAGGCTCAGCAGTTCAAAGTAGATTGCTTGTAATATCTTTTTTTTTTAAATTTATTTTATTTTTTATTTTTTGAGACAGGTTCTCACTATGTAGCCCTGGCTGGAACTTGTATCAAGCAAGGTGTTCTTGAAACCACAGACAAATAGAATTAGAGGTGTGTGCTACCACACCTGTCTGCAATGTAGTTCATAAAAACGGGCACTTCCTGTAAGTTGTCCTAGGGACACAGGGAAGAGGAGAGAGATAGAGAGAAGGAATAGGATAGGGTAGGAGCTACAATATGAAGTACTATCCAATTAGACACTAGGTCCTCAACATGAGAAATGTTATCTACAGTATAATTAATACCAGAAAAAATGATTTTTACTTTTTAAATTGTGTGTGTGTGTGTGTGTGTGTGTGTGTGTGTGTGTGTGTGTAGGTGCCTGTGGAAATCAGAATAGAATGTTGGATTCAGTTCAGCTGACGTTCCAGGCTGTCATGAGCTGCCTGATACTGATGTGGGTACCAGGAACTGAACCGGAGTCCTGCGGAAAAGTGGTCGGCGCTCTTAACCTCTGAGTCATCTCTCCAGGCCCAGGGATTCAATAAATTGTGCTTTATTCAGAGAGTGGGCGATCTGACAAGGCAGAAGATTCAGCATCTTTACAAAGCTGCCTTTACACTCATCTCTAGCCAGCCGGTGTTACGAGTGGGCAGGAGGTCTGCAGACAGTCTTTGCAGAGCTCAGCCCCACCCCTCTGGTAAGGTGTCCCACATTTGAGGGTCTTGATGGCTGTGTCTCTCCTATCTCTTGTTCTCTAGCTCTCTGGCTATCTGGGACTTTTGGCATCTTCTTGAAACACAAGTCTAACTACTGCTTTCTGCTATGACGTTGTAATTCCCTAGAGACCTGGACTGTGTATGGTTGATACAGAACAAACTATTAACAGTCCATGTTAAGCTATTAATAACATGAGGACTCCTTTCTACAATGGGGAATGCAAATATGTCTTTACACTATCAGATATGCAAATGCTATCATCTGTCCCTCCTGTCTCCTTTCAATAGGAGCATGTCTGAGGAGCCTGTCTGTGAAAAATAAAATTTAAAACATGCATTCATTCTGTTGGAGAAAGAAGAGACATTGGCCACAAATGTTAGAAGGTTGCCAGCAAAGTGTGGCAAATGACATGCTATTGGGACCGAGTCTCCTAACAGCCCAGATCTGACTTCGTTCCCATTTTAATTTTTCTATTTTGCTATTTTACATGTATGAGTGTTTTTCCTGATGGTGTGTCTGTGCACCACATGCATACAGTGCCCACAACAGGGTAAATAAGAGTGTGAGATCCCCTGGAGCTGGAGTTACAAATGGTAGGGCCATGTGTGTGTGCTGGGAATTGAACCTGGGTCCTTTGAAAGAACAGTCAGTGCTCTTAACTGCTGAGCCATGTCTCCAACCTGGCAGTATTTTCTATTCCACATTTTTTGTTGTTGTTGTTGTTGTTGTTGCTGGAGGCTGGACCAGGGCATTGTATCTGCTAGGTAAATAATCTATCACTGAGTAAATCCTGAACCCTTTAAGAATATTCTTATATTCTTAAATATAAGAATATTTATTCCACACCGCTGGGCAGTGGTGGCGCACGCCTTTAATCCCAGCACTTGGGAGGCAGAGGCAGGCAGATTTCTGAGTTCAAGGCCAGCCTGGTCTACAGAGTGAGTTCTAGGATAGCCAGGGCTATACAGAGAAACCCTGTCTCAAAAAACCAAAAAAAAAAAAAAAAAAGTTGGTTTTCTTAGGTCAAAATGGAGTGTCTGCCATGATTTTTATCTATTTGTATAAAATTAAGATTCACAAATAAAAAAAAATAGAGTGTCTGTTTTGTAAGTGACAGGAAATGGGTGAATTGTGAAATGTGATACTGCCTGTTCTTGGGTCTTGGTAGCCTATGCCTTCCAAAGCCTACACTCTCTACTTACCCAGCCTTGTCAAGGGTTTGCAGAAGATGGGAGGGAGGGAGGGAGGAAGGGAGGGAGGCAGGCTCAAGTGTGAGGGAGGCGACACAACTCTCCTGGCCGAGCCAGTGCTTGGCTCTGGGGGACCCTTCTTCGCTATGGTTAAGACAGACCCAGGGGAGAGAAAACCATCACCACCAGGCTGGGGACAGTGCAGGGACAGTGCAGACACAGTGCAGGCCTATAAACCAGCACCTGAGGGGCAGAGGCAGGAAGGTCAGGAATTCAGGCTGGTCCTCAAAGTCTGAGAGGAGCCCAGGTTACCCTTGTCTCAAGCAAACAAAAGGAAGCAGAGGAGCCATGACTGTACAGCCAACCCAGACTGCCCCGACTCACGTGAT
Source organism: Mus minutoides (assembly GCA_902729485.2). Lineage (NCBI taxonomy): Eukaryota > Metazoa > Chordata > Mammalia > Rodentia > Muridae > Mus > Mus minutoides. The sequence continues at coordinate 297,957 of LR753313.1, forward strand.
GCTCCCTCCGTAGGCCCTGAAGACGCACAAGGGCTGCACATGACAAGCTCCGCTTCCACCTTGCCCCACAGCTGTCTGCATGGCTCAGTTCAGGAAGTGACAAAAAAAGGTGGCTACCTTACCTCAGGCTTGCTTCCCTGGAGAGGGTAGGCTTGTGAGAACTGGTCCTATCTGGTTTGCAAGGTTGGTTTTAACATCACTCGTGAGAGGAAATTAGTGTCCTGCACATTGCCCCTAAGCCCTATGCTCTGATGCAGACACAGGATCTATGTGTGTGTGTGTGTGTGTGTGTGTGTGTGTGTGTGTGTGTGCGCGCGCGCGCGCGCATAGGGTCTCTCAGTGAGTCTGGAGTTCCATTCAGATAGAAAGAGCAGTCAGACAGTAGGCCCCAAGGATCGTCCGTCTCTGCCTTCTAGCTGTAGAATTCACAGTCATGTGCTACCACATCCGGCTTGGGTGCTGGGGATCTGAAGTAAGGTCCTCAAGCTTGTGCACTGTATCCATGGGGTCAACCCCTCGTCCTCAGATGCACCCCTTTTCATGCAGAAAACCCTCCCTCCACAGAGCACACACAAGCACTTTACGTTTTTTTGTCTTTATTTTTTTTTAAGTAAAGAAATTCCGTTGAATCAAAGATAACAAAATTACAGTTTTTGTTTGTAATGATCTTTGTTTACCACCACAGATTCCAAAAGTAATGTGAGAACAGAAAACAATCAAGGACGCCATTGTTTAGTATAATTTCTTAATAAAGGTAAATATCCTCATATTTAGAAAAAATTGCATTGCTCATTGCAAGTCCGAAACACCTGCTGCTGGAGGGGTCAGAAGACCCAGCAGCATAGGGGCTTTTAGAGCATGAACTCCAAAATACAGTATTTCCAGGGCAGCATCTGGAGTTCCGTGAAACCCAGAGAGAACAAAACTCATTATAATCAGGAATGTGAAATTGATGGTTCTCAAAAAAAAAAAAAATCAATCTGGAAGCAGATCTGCCAACGTAAGACTGTGGTCGGTTGGAGTCTACCTGGGAAAAGGAGGGAGGCGAACTGGCCCCGCCCCCGCCCTGGTCACTAAGGCAGCGGCAGTGGGGGAAAAGTTGCAAACTCAGGTACAGTCTGCCTGAGGCTGTGGGAGAGAGCCAGGTCACCTGGAATGGAGAGGTAACAGGGCACTACATGGATTTGTGCTTTAGGAAAACTAAAGAGGCCAGAATGAAGAGTAAAGCGAGCCCAGCTCCTATCGCCAGGAACCAGGTTCCCTTGGGAGAGCAGCCTGGGAGAGTGGCGGTTGGCCCTGGGGACTGAGGAGGTTAGCAATTTCAGGTGATGTTGACTGCTCTGTGTCTGTGGTCTGGGGGGCAGAATGCCCACCGAGACTAAGGGTGCTCCTACAGGCGCTAGAAGTGGACTGTCCCCAATTTATGGCAACAGAAGATAACTTGGCTAATGGGGACCAGTTATGGATTTCCTAATTGACAGGAGTCTAGTAAAAAGTTGTGAACTTTCTGAACCTCACCATGTCAGTCTTAATCTACCAATTAGAAATTGATTTCAGCTTCTTTATTAGGTATTGGTGAAAGCTCTACCTATGTATACGCTAGGAAAAAACAACTGGAAAACATGGCAGATGGACTCTTCCAAAGGAGACAGCTGTCTGTGTTCTGGGTGGCTAGGGACGGTTGGCAAGCTGTACTCTGTGGCCTGTTGCTAAGGACCACTTCAGGAGGATGCTGGGCTGTAGCACCTGGAGGCAGCAAGGCCAGCAGAGCAGCCTTTGCTCTGGATGCTGTTGGGGTTCCTTAGCCAGCAGGGGCCTGCTCCTGTGTCCTTAGCTGCAAATATAGTTTGGGAAAAGAGACCCCAGGCAGAGGGGACACTGTCCTTTGCTTAGCGAACAGGTGGAAGAAACCTGGCCCTCAATGGCTTGGCCTCTAAATGCCAAGCAGGCCCCTTTTGGAAGCATTTGAGTGATCTAATGTGGCTTTGAAAGAGAGTAAGGCCAAGAAGATGGGTGGAGGGGCTTAGTTCCAGATCACTCATGTTGTTGGGGTGAGAGGTGGGGGTGATGTCATAGGAGCCTCCAGGCCACCTGAGGAAATTCTCTGGTTTGGCTGTGGCTTTGCTTCAGACTTTCATAGCAGAAGAGTTTGAATTCTTAGGCCACAATGTTGTCATACCAGGGGATTTTCTAGAGGCAAGTTAAGGCTTTGTGGGTAAAGAAAACAATTCCAGATGATACTGCGACAGGATGCTGAAGTGACATGCTTCCTAAGAACTCTCTCGTGTGCCTAAAGGAAGAAAACCCAGGGGTTCCTTCAACTCCACAAGTCATGTCTCCACCCCCACCCCCCACTTCCTTCTTCTTTTAAAACTGTCACTCAAGTCAGGATCAAGGCCACAGGAAAAGAAAAGCCCCTCACATCTCTAACACCTGCTTCCGGGGCAAACATAAACACATGATCTGTATCTCCGGACCTGGCAAGCTCTATCTCAAGTCAGTCACTTACAAAGAGGGCTCTCATCCGGATGCCAGCCAGAAGGTTCAGCTGAGCCCAGACCACGCCTGCCCAGGAAGGACCTCTGGCTTGGCAACCATCCACCTTTAGCCTGGTCACACCGAAGACTAAGGCACTCTCCTCATTACTGTGGCCCTCGCCCGCTACAGTCACAAGACTACCCTCAGAATAGCAAGGAAACAGTCATGACGGTGAAGACCAGGAAGAGAGGCCAGAGACGGGGCTTTGGATGCTGCCTCGGGTCCCAACTAGGAAAAGCTGAATGCACACATTCCTTCTCTCTCAAGATGAACTGAGGGGTCAGGGTCCACTCCCTTCTACGTGCAACTTCAGACACACTTAACAACGATGGAGCAAATGATTCACAAGTGAGTGAAGCAGCCTCAGAGATGCTATAGAACGAGGTAACAGGTTCAAGAGAGGTGAAGTGACTTGCCCATGTGTCTGGCATGAGTCAGAGCCAGTGGGGGTGAGCAACCAGGTCTCCCGACCCTGGTTCTGTAACACCATGTGAATAAAGGAAGACACCCTTACAGGAATGTTTCAGTAGATCCCAAGCTTCCCTGTGAGTGTAGGACGCCACAGACGTGAGAGGGATACACTGACACGTTCTCCACCTTCACTCTGCTCTGGCATGGAAGACGCAAAGTTGGTGCAGGAAAGAACGGGCGTTCAAGTCTGCAAGCTTCCTTGCTAACTAGGCAGTCTTGATCATCATTTTAATGCTAGGTAACCCTAATTTGACTGGAGTCCCTGGTTTCCAATTATTTGGGAAGCAGGGAGTACAACTGGAATAATATAGGTGCACTCCCCACTTGGGTCTTAATGTTATTCCAGCCACAGAATCTATGTAATTTATATCCTTGATTTAAACAAAGGAATACTCTCTAAACGCTGGAGTGAGGCAGCCCAGAGGAAGGGAAACGGCTGACCTACATAGAGGGCTGTCCTCCCATTCATTAGGCAAAGCTGGCACCTCCACAGGCATGCCTCTGTACTCTCATTCAGGGTCAAACAAGAATTTTCCTGTCCAACTGCCACGGTCACGGTCTCATTTCCATGTCTGAGAGCCCAAAGCTTGAATAAAGAGCTTCAGTTGATTTCATGTGAAGCAAAATGGAATGCCAGTGCCATTCAGAGCGACACACTAAGGAGGCTTCGGCTGGTACACGTCCCCTCCCCCAGTCCCAGGTCCTGGGGCTCTAGGAGTGTGGTAGCTCCACTTCTCCCCAGTGGGCCTCCAGGCCTGTTGCTCGGACTAGGCTCCCAGGACAACCTCTCACTTCCTCCTAAGTATGACAAAAGGGCTGACTTTCTCCGAAGCAGGGGGCACCTAAGCTTTGTCAGGACTTGGGAAGAGATGACCTCGGGCAAGTAAAGGGAGCCCCTCACTTCCAGGGATGGTGACTCAACTCTGTGACCTTACTGCTCTCATTAAAAGTTTTCAGGGATAAAGGCAGGAAGCAGGAATTATGTGAGGCTTCTAGATTATGGCTGTTGTAGGGTGGAGGGAAAATCGACAGAAGGATTCACTTCCAAATTGAGGGATGAATGATAAAGTGCCAATCTGTGCTAAAAGAAATGCAACAGAGAAGTGGTCACCATGAGAGGGGCACAGGGACAGGATTTGGTGAGTGTGACAAATTATAGCAAAAAGCAAACTGGAGGCTGCAGACGTTTCAGTAGCGACTGGGATGACCTAGTGATTGTCAGAAAACAGCAGCGCTTCATGTACAGGCTTTCCTGTCAGTCTCTCGGGCCAGTGCCCACGCTCTGTTCCAACTGCAGCCCTGAGGTGTTCGGGTGGCTCCTTTAACATCCACACAGACCCACGACTACACCTCAGGTTGTCCTGGTGCCACCAGAGATGAAGCAGAGGAAACAATAACCCAGGCGATTCACCCATAGTCTCATTCAATTCTGGACAGCGACTGCATACTTTTCAAAGTGCAGGTTCTTAGGGACTCAAGTACCACAGGGTTCTGGAAGAGGAGTACTTGAACCCTAGAGTGAGAAGTCCACTTGAGAAGACATTTCAGAAAGATCTATCCAACAGACAACATGCAGAGGCTATTTAAGCACAAACCAACTTCAAAAGAACAACCCCTTCTCTTAGCTGGAAATACATTTCTTCAAACTCCCATCCAACTTTTGGGTTGTTTGGTATCAATTAGACGTTGGGTAGAACTGGGGTGAAAAACTAAAATTACAAGAGAGTGATTAAGACTCTCAAATCTCTTTCTATGAGATGGGTAAGGGGGAAAAATGCAATTAATGGCATTTACATACTCAGCCTGGGAGGTGGAGTCCCAAACATCCTTGGAAGGATGAACCGATGGGCATCTCTGCCATCTACCTGGTCCAACCCCCCACTTACCAGAGGAAGAGAGTCAAGCCCAAAGGGACTTATCCAGAGTCATACAGCCAGGGAGAAGCAGAGACAGGGCTCAGCTCCAATGTCTTCTCCCTTTTAGGGAGATCACACAAGGGCAGCCATACAACAGGCCTTGCTGTTTTGGAGGTCTCTGGGAACAGAGAGACACTGTGGCTTAAGGAAGGTCAATTAAATGAGCCACCAAGATATTTCTAACTTAAAGGCATAGTAGTACGGTGTTTCTCTCGGTATGCTGGATGATGAGAATTCCCTGGGGCACTTGTCAAAAATTAAAATCCCCGGAGCCCTTCCCAAGCCCACTGAGTCAGCTGCTCCGAGGGGAGGGATCTGGGAGGCTGAATTTTTAGACAAGTGCCCCATGCAACTCTCAGCAGCAGCAGCAGCAGCAAGACAGAGACAGAGGTGTCTGTCTTAGGAGACAATGAGAAGGAAAACTTGGCTTTTGATTCAGAGAATTTCCTTTGCTTCACAGGCAAACCTCAGGCCCAGGAAGCCACAGGTTCTCAGACTCCCAAGCTGAGTAATTTCTTCAGCACTAGGGATGCTGACTTCTTGGTGGGGACTCTAGTACGGCACACACATCGATCACAGAGTGACGCACATCCTTCACTGTTCTCAGGGAAAGGCCTTTGATTGGCAAAGCAAAACTGTAGTTCAGACTCGCTCCTTACTAGGAAAACTAGATGGTAACCAGCGTGAAAGCAATCAGATACTGAAACTGGATAGAAGGGTGAGAATCTTGTAGCTTGTCACCATGGCTAATAATGCAATGGAGAAAACCCGTAACTAAGCACAAAAATAGCCTGGAGCTCTCAGGGAGAGCCGCCTACTTGAGACAGGTTGCATGATGGGTAACCCCCCACTGATGGTATGAGGTCAGATCCAGGTCACTGGGAGACCTGAAACAGCCGTCAAAAGGACGTGGGTTCCAGAGGAGGGCCGCTGGAGCACGCCAGAGTCCAGAGACCTCATTCCAACTCGGCCTCCATCTGCTCCGTGTCTGAGCACTGGGACTTATTCCTTTCCCATTGGCAAATGGCATTGGCATACTCCACTACCAGCTTATCCATCCACGTCAGCGGCTCAGGGAACAGCACGGAGCCCTCGAAGAAGCCCAGGTGGCCCCCATGCAGAGGCAGCACGAACATGACATTCTCCCGTTTCTCTGTAGGGGTAAAGGTAGCAGAATTGCAACATCCTATGAACTGCAAGCTGGGGGGAGAGGGGGCTGAGCATTCCTCAGAGGTACCTAAGTGGTACCCAACCGCTGTGTATTGTGCCGTCTTTTCTCAAGGTGGCAGGCAAGACAGCAGGATCTCACAAGTTTGGTGTAGAATGGGTACCAAAAGGGTTGGGGACACAGCTCAATAGTAAATAGTGCCCTAGCATATGAAAACCCCCAGAGTTCGGTCTCCAGCACTGCCAAAATAAATAGAACCCAGTTCATACAATGGGTATCAGCTTCAGAAATCCTTAGAACACGTATTTAAAGCTCTATAAGCCCAAGCTGCATCCTGACCCCCACATGACTGATTTAATTTAAAAATCTTAGGGCTGAAAGAGGGGAAGTATAGGGGGGTGAGGGTGGGGATGGGGGTAACCAATGCCGGTGATGCTGGAGTGCCCTATCTGACTGGCTATGCTACCCAACTTTTTTGCATCTGGATAACTCAGGATATTCTGCTGAAATGCAGATTCTGATTAGCTAACTCCAAGGGTGAGAAGGCTCAAAGGATGGGGGAATCACAGCACTAGAGAGTGCTATTCATCAGAGAAAAAGGAGACCTCAATGCAGTCAGAACTATGCCCAGCATCAATCTTCAGGCTGCAAGCTGCAAGGTGTGCTAAAAGATGCCCAGGCTCCTGGTGCCATGTGCTAAATGGGTGAGAGCTGAAAGCACGAAGCTAAACCTTGGGCCCATATTTAGGTTGGTCTCCATGGATACTAGAGAGGTGCATAGAAGATGCAGCCAAGTTCAACAGGGGAGGGGGTGGGGTGCAGTGGACACGGGGTGCAGTGGACACGGGGGCAGCAGGCATGGGTGGAGGGCAGTGGACACGGGGCAGTGGGCATGGGTGGAGGGCAGTGGACACGGGGGCAGCGGGCATGGGTGGAGGGCAGTGGACACAGGGGCAGCGGGCATGGGTGGAGGGCAGTGGACACAGGGGCAGTGGGCATGGGTAGAGGGCAGTGGACATGGGGGCAGCGGGCATGGGTAGAGGGCAGTGGACATGGGGGCAGCGGGCATGGCTCTGTTCTTGCCCCACTCTCCCCCTTCTTCCTCCTAGTTGCTATTTTGTGCATTTCTGTGGGACAGCGTTAGTCCTGTGGATGCTATTTTTGGTCCCGAAGGAGATAAGTGCTGTTGCACGTGGCTGAGTGGGCCATGCTGTGGTGTGCTGGGAGTCTGTGGGTGGCTGGGCGTTGACAGGAGATAGCTTCTATCAAGTTAACGGGCTCCCCCACGAGGCCTTTCTCTTGAGCAGGACCGAAGCACTGTTAAGGCGGAAGCCCTTCCTCTGCAATCTTATCTGCTCTTGCAGCTGGGGCAAGGAAGCAGATCTTCCTTTAGGTTAGTGTATTTATGAGGGGAAATGTAATCACAGAGGACTGCTGAGATGGCATCCTGGGGACGCAGTAACTGGAACCCCCCAGCCTTCCCTCCAGAACGTTCCCTCTCTGCAGCACAGCAGTCTCATGAGCAGTGTTCTCTGCCATTTCTATTGCTTATGTACTTCGGCAGATGGAGAGGCTGTCATCAGAGGCAGCAGAAATGGCTTTGTTTCGTTTTGCTGTTTAGGACAAATTTTAGTTCTAAATATCTCTTTAACTCAGGCTGTCTAGCGCTGACACAACACTGCTACCAAATACTTTTCTGCTGATGGGCATCAAGGGTGGTCCTGTCTCCTGCACCAGGAGGGAAGCCTAGAAGGCGCTACCCAGGACCCTTTGCAACCGAGGACTGTGTCGTGAGCTGCCCCTCTCCCAAGAGGCCTGTCTCCATATGCTGACAGGAAGTGAAAGTGACCAAGTTTACAGCAGTAACCTGTTTCAGGGCTAGGGAAACAATGGGAAGGAACTCACCAGAGAGAGACTTTGGAATGGTTAGAAGGCTTTCGTGCACCAAGGGGTCGTCAGCTGCATTAACCAGCATGAGAGGCACATATATCTGCAGCGAAAAGGTAAATTGGAGTTAAACGCCTGTCCCCTACCAGACATGCCCTTGAAGCAGAGGGAAACGCTCACAGCTCAGTTTGCTGGATTAGAGCCTTAGGGATGCCCCACTGTCACTAGCAGTGAGACCAGTGACAGGTCTGCAGTGATCACCAGTGGGTAGCAGGCACAGGAGCAAAGCTGCCAGGGCCCCAGACCTGTGTGCTCAGGTGAGACAGGGCAGTACTCAATGACACGCATAGCATTTCTGATTATCCTCAGGTTTCAGATTAGCCATGCCCCTCAAAAAGAGGCTGCATGAAGGTGTCTGTCTGTCTGTCTGTCTATCTATCTATCTATCTATCTATCTATCTATCTATCTATCTATCTATCTATCACCTTCAGTATCTATCTATCTATCTATCTATCTATCTATCTATCTATCTATCTATCTATCTATCTATCTATCACCTTCAGTATCTATCTATCTATCTATCTATCTATCTATCTATCTACCTATCTATCTATCTATCTATCTATCATCTATCTATCTATCGCCTTCAGTTTATATTATAAAAAAGAAAAGTGAAGTGTACTTCAGTAGAGGGAAAGGAGACTTTCAAGAAGAATCTTAGAAGATGCAAACAGAGTCGGAACCAGATATGCATACTCTTAATCTTAGCACTGGGGAGGTGGAGGCAAAAGAATTGTTGAGTTCAAGGCCAGCCTGAGGTGGGTATTAATTTATGCCCTATTAAAAAGAAACAAAATACCGCCAAGCATTAGATGTGGCTCAGCACAGAGCCCTCCCTTCCTTACTCGGCAGATGGAAGGCCCTAGGTTCAATACCTGCTTCAACCAAACTGCACACACAAAGAGGAGTGGCTGGTGGATATCAGGGAGCTCTTGGCAGGACTGTGCTCAATGTGCAGGTAAGAAAGACAGGTAACAGAGCCTCCTGTTGGTGTAGGGTGTAGGTAGTGCTGGCGGGGCACACAGACTATCCTGAAGTGCCATCCCGGCATAGTGACTACCTGTGGTCTCCGAGAGCTCTGGTGTGTTAAAGCCTGGGTTAGTGAAGAAGACTCAGGAAGACAGCCACAGAGCCGAGGGTCACTGGCCAAACCAACAGGCAGGCACTGTAAATGAGCTGCTGGAGAGATGGCTCAGTGGTTAAGAGCACTGACTCCTCTTCCAGAGGTCCTGAGTTCAATTCCCAGCAACCACATGGTGGCTCACAACCATCTGTAATGGGATCTGATGCCCTCTTCTGGTGTGTCTGAAGACAGTGACAGTGTACTCACACACATAAAATAAACAATTCTTAAAAAAAAAAAAGAAAAACCTAGTAAACACAAGGTTTACTATAGCTGCTAAAAGAAATTATATTTATCTGTGTGTCTGTGTGCAGGAGTGTGCTCATGCATACGATGCTAGAGGACAAACTGTGGAGTTAATTCTCCCTTCTACCATAGTTTCTGAACTGAGAACACCAGGCTTGGTGGCAAGCATCCTCATCTGCGGACACTATCTTGCAGGCCTCCTCCTTTTTCTTTTTTGAGGCATGGTCTTGCTATGCAGCTCTCTCTGGCTGAGTGCTTGCTACGTACTCCAAGCTGGACTCAAACTCACAGCAACCCTCCTGCCTCAGCATGCTGGATGTCAGTTATTCCAGGCATGTGCTCCTATGCCTATTCTGTTTTCAAACCGCATACTCCGTATCTCTTTGATGCAGAACTCCCCTAATTCATTCCGTCCTTGCCAGATCATGGCAAGAAATGTGGGCAGTGAGACCTACACGGCATGTTAATAAGATACATATGGCCACAAGAAAGGATCGAGGGCGGAAAGGAACCCAGGAGGATCTCCCATGGAACCACGCCAGAAAACAGGCAATACTGGATCATCAAAGGATGTCTGAGGGTGAACTGGATGCTGCAAGCCACTTCAAAGGCTTGGGAGAAGCCTGCTCTTAGTGTGGCTCTGGGATGTAGACTGTGGCAGTCACAGAGACTGGTAAAATCGACAGCTCAGCTGATGTGATGCTGGAGCAGTGCTCGGCAGGTCTTGGATCTGCTTCTGCCCCCACACTGAGGGAAGGTAACAGTGATTCTGAGAGGGGCTGTCACTCACCCTGTGCAGGTACCTCATGCAGCTCTCTTCCTCATAATATTCCTTCAGGGAGTTATAGCCGTGGAACTTTCTGGAACACAAGAACACACAAAGTCAAAACAACATTGATTACAAAACGGAGCTGATGACTCTCTGGTTTCCACGCATTTCACAGCCATGGCAGAATCTGCATAGGCAGTGACTTCACTGCGGTGAAGCTCCTGCCCTAAAATGTATGGAAGTGGCAGAGTTTGGAGTCAGGAGCGTGGGCTTAGGAACTCGATTCACATCCTAGCTCAGCCACTTTCTGGTTGGGTAATCTTAGGCAAATGCTCAAGTTTCCTGTGCCTTGGCTGTTTCACCATAAAGTGGATCAAAGACAGGATCTTCCTAATTGGTGCTATGAGGCTTATGACATGGGCTGGGGAATCTCAGGTTGGGGCCTGCAGTCTCTGAAGGAGGACCTTCTCCTTCAATTCAGGTTTCTGAGATGTCCTGCCTCTCTTCCACTTTCAGCCTTCTTAAGTACCTCAGGCTGCAAATGACCAGGAGGCTCAGGCTAGACCATTAGGGACCTCTGGTAGGGAAGGAGGCTGTGTGCAGAGACCACACCCAGGATGTGTGAATCTGTACTCCAGGGTCTCCCCAGGGCATTCCATTCCTCCATTGTTGCTGGGGACCACTCTGAGGATGATGGTATACTGGTTTGATTAGGGAACCATTACCACTCGATACTATTAATGATGAAGACATTAATAGGTTAAGAAACAAGAACTGAGGGATGTTTTCTTTTGGACTTAAATTAAGAAGATGGATGGGAAATTTACGTTAAATTGAAATTGGAGTACTTTTCCTCCCTAATAGGCACCACTATTAGGTGTCTATTATATTATATTATGGTATAGTCATATACTGTATCATAAGAGGATTAGACACTGTTTATATCTATCTTTTACATATACTAGTAATTCCATATTTCTATTTGCTTTGAAAAAAACAGTAACTGACACCTTCAAGTTCTCCTGGTGCAAAAGGCTAGGAGAGTCTCATGAAGAAGGGAAGCAGAGATCTCCCAGCCTCCAGCCAATGGCCACCTGTCTGAGAAGACCTGCTTGCTTTAGGCTACGTTTAAAGGTATCAAGAGATTGTAAAATGTGAAAGACAGTAACAAGGTCTGAGACCAACTGTACAAGTGAAGTTGAAGTTCCATTAGAAGATGCCAGAACCAGCAAAGGTGATATCATGGGCGCCAGGCTCCAGGCAGGAAATGAAGGAATGAGAGAAATGGGCGGGGATTGTGTCTTCCACTCAGAAGCATCGTCACCCCACTGCCACCCACGGAAAGTGGTTCCATGCGTCATCTGAAACCTATAGGTCTCTTGCTCTACCTTTGGTCATCTGCTTTTGATAGAGACTTGGCCATGTACAAGCCTTTGATAGAGGCTGACCATGTACTTCCTGTACCTCCCTCCACCGTAAAGGCAGATCTGGGTGGCACTGACCTTGTCCCGTGTTGAGGCAGAACATATAGTATATAGGTGGGGACCATTAGGTGGGCACACTTCACCACTCAGTTCAAGCTGCCACATGGGGTGGTCATATTCTTTTCCCACTTCCAAGAGATGAGAATTTCCCTGTGATCTCTTTCTAAGCATTAGATACTACAGTGAAAAGAAGCCTCTGAAGCAAGTGGGGTGAGGCTGTGGCACTGGGCAGAGGAGACGGCAGCCTCTGGCCTGGCACCTGCCTGCCGTGGCCTAGGGGACCCACCTCATCACATTGTCATCAATCTGCATCAGGGATGTTGCTGTGTAGAGCCGGCTCAAGTCCGTGTCCTCCAGGCTCTGGGGTTTCTTAACATGGTCTCCAAAGAGAGCTTGTCTAGAAAAGACACGGAGGTGAACAAAGCAATGTAGATGAGAAGAAACCAGCATCATGGAGCCTGCTTCCTCGTCCACAGGCAGACCAGGAGTGCCAGTTGCCATGGGACCAAGCGGTACAGTAAATCAGACATACAGCACTCCAGGTTTTGTTTTTGTTTGCTTTTGTTTTCCTGTGTTACTGGGGATTGAACCTGGAGTCTTATGCATGCCAGGTAAGTATCTACTTTAGCCCCAGCTATCTATCTATCTATCTATCTATCTATCTATCTATCTATCTATCTATCTATCTATCTATCTACAGTCTCCTGAAGACCAGGCTAATTTCAAATTCCTCACATACATACATACATTTATTTATTTATTTATTTATCTACAGTCTCCTGATTTATTTATTTATTTATTTATTTATTTATTTATTTATTTATTTACAGTCTCCTGAAGACCAGGCTAATTTCAAATTCCTCACATAGCCAAGGATGACCACCACTGCCTCCTGCTTGCCTTTACCGCCCCCACTCTGGGAGTATAGGCATGTATTGCCACAACTGGTTCCTTTGAGCCCCAAACATTCACAAGGATGAGACTATAGGAAAATGAACATCGAAGCCTTATTTTCCTTTCAGGGTACCAAGACCTGAAACCACAGACTAGGTTTCAAGCTGGCACAGGGGTTACCTATAGGTTACGCTGATGTTGATGCTGCCAACCGTTGGCAGGTCCTTGTTTCCCTTATAAGCTGTTTGTATTGCTTAGTAAGGAAGCTGTCCAGTAACCCCTTCATCATCTGGATAAGTCAGCAGCTTTCCACAGTGTTAGCCGAAAGGCTGTACAGTGTCACCCTTGGTGTCCCCGGACAACTATTTCTAGAATATTCTTCAGAGATCCAAATCCACGAATCCTCTAGGGTTGATACTTTTGGAGGGTGGCGGCAGGATGGAATGAGACCTCTTTGTTATCCAACCTGTTCTCAAACTCCTGGGCTTAAGCAGCCTTCCTGCTTCAACTCTTTGAGTAGCTTGGACAACAAGAACTTGTGCTACTACTCCTGGCTTTAGGATGTGTATGTAACTATGCCATCTCCTGTATGTTTAATCATCTCTAAATTACTTGTGATACTTAAGACACTGTGAATGGAATTGAAACAGTTTGCTAGACTAGACTAGACTGTTTAGGGAATGAGTAAGGAACAAACTTTCGGATGTGAGAGTGATCAGGCTGGCTAGGCCAGTGACCTCCATCCCTCGCTGCTTCCATCTGTGGAAACTTCATGCTTGGTCAAAGAGGACGACCTTCCCTAAACAGAGAATAGCTTTCTGTCAAGGGTATACAAGCAGCTCTGCTTCCCTGCTGGAACCTCCAAACAACCTCTCAAGAAAGAACACTGCACATGTTCAGTACAGACAAGACCTTTGTAGGGTTGACTGTGATTCTGCTGTTGTTTGAACCTGTGCAAATACAAGTGGGTTCACTACAGCAGTCATTTCTATGGAGAGGAATGTCCATGCAGGGCATGACGGTAAAGGTAGGGATGACAATGGGCATGGTGGACTTCCCTTCCAAGCTGGCGCTCCCCGTACGCAGCAGGGGGAGGACTGAGTTTGCTTAGAGGTTTGGCTCGACAGTAGGAAACATTCATGCCAGAAATGCAGTATCCATTTATAACCAACCTCTCTAAAAGGAGACCAGCATCCTTCCTTAGGACTTACTTTTTCCCAAATAAGGTGGCAAAGGATGGAATTCATAACATAAAGTGTCCCTAAGATTTCAGTTGGTTGGCTTTCTCTGGTAACCACACTAATGTGCCTTCCCAATTTGTTACCAACTGCACAATGAACCTTCAGAACTTTTCAGTAACACTCACCCTTCCAGCAAAACAGATGTCCCCTAGGAGGACTCCCTGTCCACTCTAGAAGTACAGACATAGGGCTTAAACTTGGCATCGGCAATCTACCTTCACCCCATCTGGCTAGAGAGCCTCAGAAAATCCCCAGACGCAGCAGAACTTCAGCTGGACCACACCCAGCTCAGTGTTCGGCCTGTGACTGACGCTCAAATTACAGGAGCTGAATGGGATTGGTGACTTTGCTGTAGCACAGGGGACAGACATCTCTTTTTCTCAATCCGCCTGACATAAGGACCTGAGGCTATGCCTGGCAGCTTGTAGTGTGAGGGGCTGTGAGGATCAGCTTTGCTTGGGTGTCATAGGGGCCCACCCACAGGAAGCTCAGCTTAGCCTGGAGTATGTACATAGGCTGGGCCAGGCTAGACAATGTTGCTTTAAACACTAGGGTGGAGGAAGGAGATTAAGTGGGCACAGGGGTGTCCCATGTGGGCCTGGCATGCAGAAGGTTCAGCAGGATTGCTTGAGATCAAGAGCTTAGAGCCAACTTAGTCAATATAGTGAGCTCACATCTAAAACACCTCCTTCTACAAAAAAAAAAAGAGAAATCCTCCAAACCAACTAAAAGATAAAAAGCACTGAGAAATTGACCACTTAGAATGCCTTTTTCTTAGGGTGATGTCAAAAGCCCCCTCCACAGTCTGTTCTTGATGGTCCTTGGGTACCAGGTTCTGTCTAGGAGAAGGAGAAACATGGCCAACACACCTGAGGTACAGGACAGACCTGGGAGAAGCCTCTGAAAGGCAGCCTGGTGGGAGAAGGGAGGCCTGAGGTGGGCCTTGAGGAACGGGCTGGGCCTAGGGAGCAGCCGCTGACAAGGACAGAGGCCTGGAGAGGCAAGGGAGCAGGCTCCCATGCTCCAGTCAGGCTGGAGGGGAGGGGAAGTGCTGGGGAGGAGGGTGAGAGTAGTGATAACAAAACCATCACAGGCATCCCTGGTAGGCTCCCGCTGCTCCCAGGGTCTGAGCCCTGAGCAGGCGGCATGATGCTCTGCTCTGAGCCTCCCGAAAAGACCCAGTCCTGGTCACCTAAAACAGTGACAGGCCACCTCAGGACTGCTCCAACTGGGTGAAGATGGTACGTGGAGAGGTTTCACCTGAGACAGTAGGGAGGGTCCTATACCTGTGGGACAGAATGATCTTCTTCATGTTGTCGGCCATGAGGAAGTTGTAGAACCGACGGCACTGGTCCCACTGCATGAAGGTCTCCTGGGCCCTGCAGGAACCATAGAAAGTTAGACTCCATGACAGGCACGAGGGGCTCTGTGGGGAGTGCAGGCTAGCTTTGGCTCTCGTGTTGGATAACAGCTTTGATGTGCAGCATTCAAACATCTGGGGAGAAGCGAGAAGCCAAGAGTCTCTCTGAAGACGACCCTGCAGGAAGCCTCCAAGGCCAGAAAGGCACACCTGGTTGTTAGTGGCTTCCCTGATGCCCACCTGGCTTGCTGAGAATCTGCACCAATAGATTTTCTTTTTTAAAAGAGCAATGCTATAGGTGGAGCAACCATATGAACTAACTAGTACCCCCAGAGCTCATGTCTCTAGCTGCATATGTAACAGAAGATGGCCTAGTCGGCCATCATTGGGAAGAGAGGCCCCTTGGTCTTGCAACTTTATATGCCCCACTACAGGGGAACACCAGGGCCAAGAAGAGGGAGTGGGTGGGTAGGGGAGCAGGATGGGGGGAGGGTATAGGGGACTTCCGAGATAGCATTTGAAATGTAAATAAAGAAAATAATAAAAAATTGAAAAAAAAAAAGCGGGGAGCATAAAGGTGTGATGTGCTTAAAAACCAAAAGCTGAGGCTTCCAGTGGAGAATGACACACCTTCGGAGGTCAGAAGCCACTGTCGTGTCTGGGATTCCTGCCCTCTGCAGGTACAGAAAGGTCATCACAGGTGGGCCACTAGGAACACGTGCCTAATACCTTTTTCTTCTTAACCATTAAGCCACAACCTGTTGCTACTCGACTTGGTTCCTCCCCTCTTGACCTCTGTTGCTGCTGGATCTGGGTGAGAGTTCATGGCCCTTTTCTGAGCTTCCACATTCCATGTGGCAGACAACAGGCTTCAGCCAAAGGTCAATCACACACTAGAGAATCAGCCTACCCCACCCTCCCTCTCCCCCAATTGTACGGGGCTCATGTGACAATAGGCAATTGTATGTAACTCTTAGAGGTATCAGGGAAGGAGCGGGAAAAGAAGCATTTCACAGATGGTTCCTATTGTATTCAATCTTTCCTGCCTTATTTGAACCCTTTACTTTGCTAACTGTGCTGATCATCTAGTGACAGCAGATGGCGCTATTGCTGCAAAATTCGAGGAAGAGTGTTCTTGTAATATTGGGGCATTGAGCAGAAGGGAGAGAGGAAAAGAGAGGGAGGAAGGGAGGAGAGGACAAATTTGTCACAAGCTTCCTATTTATAAAGCCCAGGGCTCTGTGCACACTAGGTTAGCATTTACAGCAGGCTCCCTGTGCTGAAGTCAGGAAAGGAATCTAGTGGTTTCTAACACTAAAGATGACAGGATGCGGACTGTCACATTAGCTGTCAGGTGAAGGTAGGGAGGACCCCACATCTCTAGGCTCTGCTCCCTCGGGTCATGTGGCAGGCAGGCTGTCTGTCCTCCTGAGTATCCTTTTCTTATCCAAGTGGCTGGGTAGGACAGATTCTGGCTAGCTCTGGATCTCTGTGACATGATCTGGGGGTTGGATATTTCTCACTGGGCCAAGATAAAGAGAGTACGGATTCAGCCATTTATGGGAAGGCTCCCACAAGCCAAGAGGCTAACGGTAGTCCTAGAATGCCAGAGCTCAGAGGCTGCTCGGGTCACCAAACCCAATGACTGCTTAACCATCTACAAAACGGGTCTGGAAGGCGGATTCTCACGTTTTACCAAGTGAGAGTTTCCAGAAGTGGGGATCCGCCAGGCTGGGCTTTATCAAATGAGACTTTCCAAATGTGGGGCTCTGCCAGGCTGAGCTTCTTTCTAGCATGAGCCCCTTAAGTGATTCTTTTGTTTTAAACCTTCCTTGTTGTTACTGTGTGTTCAGGATGATGTGTGTGTGTGGGCATGCCATGGCACACAGTGGAGGTCAGAGGTCAGCTGCATTTTGGTGATCAGACTTATCCAGCAAGCCCCTCATCCACCAAGCCATTCTGCCAGCCACCCCAGCGATTCTCAATGAACCCAGCCAGCCAATGGCTCACCAGACTGGCCTCTGGGATCCCCTGACCTAACCCACCCTCTCTAATTTTCCAGCGAACAGTAATGATGCGGCAGACAATTACGTTCTGTGGCCGGGTGCTGTGCTGAGCACTTCACACATGACCTCATCCTGTAGTGTGTCTGCTGACAGGAGACTAAGGGCTGAGGTATTTGCTCTCGAGGCCAGCTTCTCTGGGAGGATGGCTAGGATGCCTGAGAGAAGAATCCTTCAGGTGAGGACCTGCTGAGGAGACTTCCACAAGCTGCTTCTGACACCATCTGAGACTCAAAGCCCCTGCTGGAGGGGGAACCTGGGGGGGGGGGTCACAAGGCCCAAGGGGTCAGATGCTGCTGTTTGCTGTGCTCTCTTGTTACCTCGTAGTTCTGCCGTATTCTGGAAACTCAGACACGATCTGAGACTCCCTAGAGAAGCAGCAGTCACTTTGGTGATCCAATTACAGACCTGATCGTAGAATACTATACATATCTCAGGTGTTACAAGCCTGCTAGGACGGCATGGAAGCAAATACAGTTGAGTCTAAGAGTTGGAAACTTTTGCTCAGCTTGCAAGGTGCTCCCTGGACCCTGCTGCCCTGGGTGAGCTCTATAAACAAGTACTGTCAACTGAAGGACCCAAGGGGAGAAACGTGTGTGTGTGTGTCTGTGTTGGATGACTCACCTCAGTGCGCTGTACCCCTGGCACACACTGACACAGCACAGGACCTTTTCCTGGTTTGCCTGCGTCTCCCCCAAGTACTTGCACACGATGTTACCACCCAGGCTGAAGCCCACAACAACCAGCTGGGTCTGGGGATATGTCCTCTTGATATAGTTCACCATGGCTCCAAATTCCCACGTGCAGCCTGTGGGCAAAAGGAGAGGTCACCTGACCATTTCCAATGCAACAGAAACGGAAGAAGATGCAAGCTGGAGTGTTGCTAACTGAGTGCCCATGCGCTGAAGAATGCGGCACTCGTGCACGTGTGCTGAGAAAACGCAGGTAGGCAGACAGACATTGTTTTTTTAGCTATGTGAGAGAGAGATGCTCCCTTGAATTAGAGAAAATGGGGCATTAGCAGTGTTTGTGGGCAGACGTACACAAGTCAAATACATTTACAATGCTCTTTTAAAGGTGAGCTGTGATTTACTGGGTTAGATGTACATGGGCATCCAAATGGATTTTCGTGGCGAGCGTTAAGCAGCTATGTTCACGCACAGACAGATATTAATACTAGCAAGAGTTAAGCCCTCTGAGGACTGATTAGCTTCTTAGCTACAAACTGGGGCGCTCTACCCCTGTGTACAATGATTCATGGCGTGAAGAACCCAGAGGATGTTATTTACCGGACCTTCTTGAAAACTCTGGGGATAGAACGAAGATGAACCCCAAGTCCACAGGGACACCTGGGATGTTCTGCAGGGTTCAGATAAATGTTCTTGGTTTCACAGGGATAGGGTAGCAAGGGAGGACTACTCATTCTGAAACCCTTGGAGGGGCCCTGTGAATGGAGAGGGTGTTTATGCCTGGTCTGCCTAGGGGGATGCTCTCAGCCACTGCCCCCTGGGAAGCTGTCAGAGCCTATCTATGCCCCTGTAGCTCTGCTGAGACAGAGATGCTGCTGGTGGGCATTCAGAGGCGAAGGATTCAGCACATTCTTCTAATAGCAAGCCCAGACGTCAGGGAGCCCACTTAAGAGTAAAACCTAGCAGGGCACTGGGCGTGGTGGCGCACGCCTTTAATCCCAGCACTCGGGAGGCAGAGGCAGGCGGATTTCTGAGTTCGAGGCCAGCCTGGTCTACAAAGTGAGTTCCAGGACAGCCAGGGCTATACAGAGAAATCCTGTCTTGAAAAACAAAACAAAACAAACAAACAACCTGGCAGGACAACTGCTGGAGGCTGGCAGAAGCACACACCACATACACCAGTAGGGGAAAGGGTTTGCAGTAGGAACGGGAGCTGCTGCCCTGCCACGAGCACGCAAGTCTGAGACCCCAGCTGGCTTTTAACAGTAGCTTCCAGAATTGGTGAGCCACGTGGGACACCACTTTTAGAGCCTAGAAAAACTTCCTTCTATCTGTCTGTGCTGGTTTGATACAAACTGGAGTCACTTGGGAAGAGGGAACCTGAACTGAGAGGATGTCTTCACCAGACTGAGCTGTAGGCGCATCTGAGGGGCTCTTTCTCTTTCTTTCCTTTTCTTTCTTTCACTCTTTCTTTCTTTTTTTAGATTTATTTATTTTTATGTATATGAGTACACTATTGCTGTCTTCAGATACACCAGAGGACATGGTTATGAGCCACCATGCAGTTGCTGGGAATTGAACTCAGGTCCTCTGGAAGAGCAGCCAGTGCTTTTAACAGCTGAGCCATCTCTCTAACCCTTCACCCCACCTTTCTGATTAATGGCTGATGTGTGAGGGCCCAGCCCACTGTGGGCGGTGCTGACCCTGGGCAGCTGAGTGAGGTCTGAAGAGCACCGCATCCCTCTGGCTTCTGCTTCAGTTTCTGGATCCAGGTTCCTGTCTGAGTTCCTGTCTTGGTTTCTCTCAGGGATGGACCATGATCTAGCAGTTACAAGGTGAAATAAGTCCTTTCCTCCCCCAAGTTGTTTTTGGTCATAGTGTTTAGTCACTATGACACATCTACTGGAGGGGGGGGGGGTCTCATGTATCCAAGCCCACTGGCAGATTATCTGGGGGTGGGGCCTAAAGGGCATGGCCGTTCTTTAGAGGGGCCCTGGGTGCTCATGTACCACCAGGCCTAAGAACTACTTTCTCTAAAGAAGGAGGATTCTGTCTGGGTATCACAGCTCATTCCTGTCATCTTAGAATTGGGGAGACTGAGGTAGGTTTGCAGGCCAGCTGGGGAAATATAGCATTGAAACAGAAAAAAATAAAATCAAGCAGGCCTGGTGGTACACCTTTGTAACCCAGCACTCCGTGTGCAGGGGGAGTGTGCAATACACTGAGGCACAGTTGTTTGGGATAGAAGACAGCCTGGTTTCCAGGCTAGCCTGGTTATATAGCAAGACACTGTCTCACACAACAAACAACAACAAAGTTACCTGCTCTGAACTATAAGAGAAAGGACATTTTAAGTTGCACTCCTGTCTGTTTCTGTGTTCTCTCTTTCCAGAGCTCCTTCCCTTTCTACATGCAGTAAGCACCCTGCACAGATGGGGGCGCTGCTCAGCCTTTTAGAAGCATCTAAAGTAAAGCCACTTTGCACACTGCCTTAATGCAAGGTTTTCTCAGAGTCCGCGTCAGGGTCACAGTAGCCAGCCACTCCATCCAACACCCACTTCCTTCCTTCCTAGCCCAGGTTGGCCAGGAATTCACTAGATAGCCCAAGCTATCTCTAACTTGTGACAATCCTCCTGCCTCAGTCTCCCAGGGCCAGGGGGTAGGGGGGGGGATTATTACAGTTCTGGGCCACCACACCCAGCTTCAGAATCAAACTTTAAATATGCACAGTTGCTTTGTGCTAATGCTCCTTTGCAAAGAGGGGACTGAAAAACCTGCTTGCAATTTATTATCACAGCAAAAACTCGGGGTTGGGCTCAGTGGTAGAAGCGCTTGCTTGGCATGTACGTGGCCCTAGGTCTCATTCTTCAGCACTGAAAAGAGGCATTGCCAGAGGGATGCGCGGGTGCAGCGGAGGCACTGTGTGGTCCACTACATGGGCCCTTGCCCCAAACCTACTAACTCAGGAGCTCCACAGGCAGGTGTCACACAGAGAGCCTCAGGGTCTACATTTCCAATGTGACGTCAGGTGACATTCACATTGTTGGTTTAGGGACCCACTTTGAAAATGACCATCTCAGTTGATAGGGAAAGTAGATGGAAGCCTCAATTTTGTTTCTTTGGTTTTTAGAAGGCTAGTGGAAAAGATGGTCTGCACTATTCATAGGTAAGAACATTTGAATGAAGGTAACTGGCGTTGCTTTTTGTTTGTTTGTATCAGGAAAGGCCATTAAGTTTGCCAGTCTCCAGGACTGGGGAAGTCGCAGACAGCAGGCTTGCAGGCACGTTCCCTGTGAATAACTGCATGACCGTGCACAGTGGAACAGAGACCCTGGACTGCACTGTGGTAACATCATTAATGCTTTTTAAAATACAGTCCTGGGGCTGAAGAGATGGCTCAATGGTTAATGTACTTGCTGCTCTTGCAGAAGACCCAGATTCAGTTCCCAGCACTCAAATGGCAGTTCACAACCATCTCTAAGTCCACTTCCGGGGGGATTTTATGTCCTCTTTTGGCCTCTATGGGTACCAGGCATGCACAAGGTACACAGACATGCATACAGACAAAACATCCAAGCACACTATAGAGATCTGAATAAGAAATGTTCCCCCATAGTATTGGCATTTGAACATACAAGCCCTGCCCCCAGTTGGTGGCACTCTTTGCTGATGTGTAGGAGGTGTGTTCTTATTGGAAACAAGAAAAAGTCTAATTCTTTGAATCATTGACACTAAGGGCAGAAGGACTGTGAGTTCCGGTCCAGCCTGGGCTACATAGTTGGACCCTGTCTCAAATAAGAACAAAATAAAAAAAAAATTCAGTGTTTTGGTCTAGCAATTCTACTTCTGGAGCCTTATACTGCAGATACAATTGTATATGTGTGCAAAGATGTATGCACATGTATATTCTTGGCAACTGCTGTTTGTAGCTGTAAAGACCTTGGAACACCCGCTCCCCACCCCCACTTCTATCAGGAAGGCATCTTTCAGAGATACCAAAACATGGGAGGTTGCAGGAAAGGGTGCCTGCCATCTCATGTACGCGCTTAGGTTCAAAAGGGAAAGATATGTGTGCACATGTCTAACTGAGCATTTGTGGAAAACTGTGGCAGATACCAAGGGGAGAACTATGGGCCTCATATTTAATAATAATAAAAAATCTAGCTAGTTTAAAAATAGAGTCAAATGAAGATTCCCAAGGCCAGTTTCCACTATGCTAAAGAGACCCGACACATCAGTAAGCCAGGACAGCAGTTTACGCTGGGGACAGTATTTGCATAAGGAATGGTTCTGTGGGGATTTATTTAAACTGTTACAAACCCCGTACTTCTCTATCATTTCTTTGGATTTCTGCCTAATGTCATCCTTGGCTAATTACTCATATCTCTATGCTGTGTTCTAATGTTGAGTGAGCTGCTATTAGATTATAAACTCCATAGAGATGTCCTTGATCTTGCTCCCCACTGCATCTGTGAGCCAAATGCTTAGAGGAAGCTTAATCGGCATGGTCTGAGTGAAGAGTTGCAGGAGGGAGGCACAGAGCGTGCAGGCTTTCTGTTGGATCACACAAAGAAACAGAACTGTCTACTGAGGTGACATGCGCTCCCCCCAAAGTGAGAATGAGTGGGGATGCTGGCTTTTGGGACTTGTGTCTGTAACCGAAGTCTTTGGCCCTGTATCACACACCTACAGAGGCATTAGTACTGCAGGGCTGTACTGATCAACTATTAAAGACTTCCTGTCTCCCATCTGATCTCTCTTGTAGTACTTCAGATTTGAACCTAATTATTTGAGACCTGGGGCAGTCACAAAACTTGGATTTGCTACACAACAGAGGAGCAATTACAGCTAACAGTGTAGGCTCTTTGGGCACCTTCATTTCATTAACTCCAAACACATCTGATCTTGATAAAGGGCCAGCTTTGTCCGGTGCTGGAAAAGCCGTTGGTTGTCTATGAAGAGCAGCCACCTAGCCCAGGCAAGGGAAGGGTAGTCATGGTGTGTCTGCCTTGTGCTGGGTTTGGCCTCCTGGTGGCGATGGGAACTCCTGACCTCCACCTGAAGCCAGATGCTAACGCTCTTCGGTCCACCCTGGCTTCTTGTGCTAAGCACTACAGTAATCTTTATGTCCATGGTGGGGGATTTTAATGAGCTTCTATGGATTTGATCCTTCTGGGATTAGCACCAATAATAAGATTAGACATCCAACCTCACTGTGGCTTTCAAAGGCGAGAGGAAATATGAGCCAGCAGCTTGGCTTTAGAGAGATGGATCACACAGAAAGACAGGACAGTATGGGGCGAGAATGGGAAAAAGCTGCTGCCTTTGCTTCAAGCTTCTTTCTCTACACAAAGACAAAGTAAAGACTTTCCAGAAGCTACTATTTCAAAAGCTACTCCTGGGCCAGGGATGTAGCTGCTCAGTTGGTAGACTGATAGCCTAGCAAGGAGGAAGCTCTGGGTTCAACTCACAGGACCACACAAATCTGGTGAGGTGGTATACTACTCTAATTCTAGCACTTGGGAGGTGGAGGCAGAAGGGTCTGAGGTTCAAGGTTACCCTTGGCAACAAAATGTGTTCAAGGCCAGCCTGGACTACATGAGACTCTAAGCTCAAAAAACAAATCAGCAACCAAAAGCCATATCCCTACACAACACGAACATGACTAAGCAGGCTAAAATATACAGACTCCGAGACATGGTGTTCCTGTGCGTGGAGCCGTTGAGTCATGTCTGTATGCTCTATGCCAGGCATGGGCCTGGCATTTGGTGGGTACACTTCAGGATGTAAAGTGAGTAAGAGCAGAGTTTGAATCATGTGCAATGAAAACACACACGCTGGTCAGCATCGCTGTGCTAAGGCCGGACAGAAGCATTAGAGTTTCTGTCCCACTGAGTTTAACAACGCGGCTTGCTGACAGCCAGTGGCTGGGGCTCAGCAGCCCCTGTCATTTTCATAGTAAAGGTACTTGACTCATTCCTTAAAGCCAAGTGGAGGCTACCCAAGATGAGTCACCGAGGAAGAAAATAGCTACAGAAATGAAGTTAGCTTCCCTATCCTTATCTCAGAAAGAAAATGAATACTTCAAGCTTTGTCGGTGCAGGTACCAAACGCTTCTCCCAGCTGCAGGCTCACATACTGGGATCTTGCCAGCAGCTCACAGTGCTGCCTGTCCTGAAGCTGGGCCCACTCCTTAGAAACTGTCCCCTAGTGTGCTTGGACATCTTCACTTCCACCTTCTGTCTGTCCCTCTTCATGGTGTCTGCTGCTTGACTTTTTAAACAGAGGTAGGACAATTCATATTGTCACTGTGGAATCCACACAATCCCTAACTAGGCCTGCATCATAGAAAATGGCAGATCTGATAAGTTTACAGAAGCATCTAGGTTGATGGTCTAATCAATTATACGATGGATGGAACAAGGGAAACAAACCAGAAATGTCTTCAAATGTACTGCCTGGGACAAGGGTATAGTTCAGAGGCAGGACATTTGCCTGTAGTATGTGCAAAGCCCAGAGTTTGAGCCCCAGTACTAGAAAAAGAAAACCAAAAAAAAAAAAAAAAAAAGGCTGGATAGCTCAGTAGCTAAACAATGTGTCGCTCTTCCATAGGTCCCTGGTTCATTTCCCAGTATCCACATGGTGGTGGTTCACAGCCATCCATAACTCCAGTTCCAGGGACCCATTGTCCTTTTCTGAACCTCACAGGCACCAGGCATGCACATAGCACACAAATTCAGATGATGGCAAAACACCTATACACGTAAAATAAGCCTAAAAAAAGTTTTAAAGTACGAAAATGTAGGAAATAAGGAAGGAAAACAAACACAGCCGCTGGGCGTGGATTCCTGCAATCCTAACACTTGGGAAGGGAGGCAGGAGAATGAGGAGTTCAAGGCTAGCCTTGGCTGCAAAGCAACTCTGAACCTAGCCTGGGCTACACAAGACCCTGTCTCATAAAACCAAAGGAGGCGACATGTAAATTTACTTAAAATTCACTGTCTGCAACACTACATGACAGGTACCCTGGCCCATGGGTGATCTCCTCGGATGCCACAAGTCAAGTGGCCCAGAGTCCCATTCTGTCTGAGAGTCCTGAAGCGTCTGCTATTCAGATTATGGATATCAGTAAGAGCTCCCTTGACTTTCCAAAGAGTCTCAGTTAGGTCCCTAAGTTATATATGGTTACTCTAGGGACAGGGGCATTTCTCCCTTCCAAGACTGACACTGCCCTTTAGGGGTTTCTGGTTTTATCTCGAAGGCACTAAGCTATATTAAGAACAAACAAGCAAACAAATGCATAAGTCCATGTTAGACTCAACAGGACACTGAAGTGCTTCTACTCCAAGGCAGAGAATGGCAGAGTAAGGCTGCCCCCTCTGACACCTTCCCTTAGGGCAATACCACAGGGCCCAGCATGTAGATAACAAAGGAATGCTACTTTGTTATTTAAACCGACAGGGAAGAAAGCAATGTGAACAGGTTGAGGTTCAGTCCATTTTTGCTGTCCATGTGCCCAGTGTGGTGTTTCAGGAGAAGGAGAGCACTAGGTTCTTAGGAGACACATAGTCCCAATAGAACCCAGTCACCTTATGAGGGCCAAAGTCAGGTTATTTTTGTTCCCTTTGTGTGATTTAGAAGAGACTTAAAAAAAAAAACAACCCACCAAAATCTATATTATTTCTGTCTTTGATTCAAGATCAAGCTGACAGGACTACCGGCTTCTTGACTTTCTGGCCATAAAATTTCTAAACATGAAGATAAAATACAGGGACCAGAAGGACCTCTGGCTTGGAAAACACTCCCCAGCTCAGCTCACCTCTGGGTTGTGAGCTTGAACCAATCATGATCCGCTTTGAACATCAATAACTGGGCTCTAATATACTCAGCCAGAGGCAGCCAGAGAGAATACAGTGGATTTACTGGCCTTATAGCATCACAGGCAGAAACATCATATTCCAAACATGGTCTGGATTAGAAAATCAATTGTGTCAAGAAATAATTGACCATCATGTCTACCCTGGCAGCGTTGCAGTGGTAGATGAGGCTCTTTACAGTGCATTAAAAAGTCACAGAACTTCTCCATCTTCCCTTCCTCTTCAGTGTTATTGACTGCATATACACTGCAGGGTGGATGCCCAACCTGTTCTGGTGCATGGAGACATTTAACAATCTGGACGGAGGCTAGAGAGATGACTCAGTGGTTAAGAGTGCTTAGCTTTTTTGCAGCAGACCTGGGTTTGGTTCCCAGCAACCACACTATGGCTCTCATCTGCATGTAACTAACTTCAGATACAAGGGATCTTATGCCCTTTTCCGGTCTTCAAGGGCTCCAGCACAAATGTGGTGCACACAAACGCCATCTGCCTTTGTTTCTCCCTGCCTCACTTTTTGCATGCTTGAACATATGTGTGCAAGTACACACAAATTAATTAAATCATAAATTAAGTCTTGAAAAATGGCATTGACAACTTCAACCCTTGTAGGTAGTACTAGTTACCCTAACAGGTAAAAGACATGAGTTTTACTTTTGGTCTGATCAGCTAGTGTCATTTATTTTAACCTATGACGAGAGATATTTAATATTTCATAGCTTTAAAAAAATCTACAGGCCGGACGTGGTGGCGCATGCCTTTAATCCCAGCACTCGGGAGGCAGAGGCAGGCAGGATTTCTGAGTTTGAGGCCAGCCTGGTCTACAAAGTGAGTTCCAGGACAGCCAGGGCTACACAGAGAAACCTTGACTCGGATAAAAAAAAAAATCTACAAAACACCAAGAACCCTGTAGTAGTGCTGGCATAGGCCCTTAATTTTGGCACTTGGGAGGTGGAGGCAGGTGGACCTCTGAGTTCCAGACCAGCCTGGTCTACAGTGTGAGTTCCAGGCCAGCCTGGTCTACAGAGTAAATTCCAGGACAGCCAGGACTCTGTTTCTAAAAACAAACAAACAAACAAACAAACACTCCTACGTGGCAACTTAAAAACAAATTGTAAATACTCATCATAAGCCTCAAGGTTGGAAAGACAGGCAGACAGAGGCACTGTCCCCAGTGGGAGAACCTAAGGCCACAGCACAAGTAAAGGTCACACGGGCTGCTGAGAGGATGGAGTGGGAGCTGGAAGAAAGGACAAGTTCAGACAGTCTGGCGGTTAGCCGGGAACACTGCTAATGGGGACTGGAGGTTTCATTGCGGGTACTATGTTAAATGTTGACATCAAGCGATGGGCTGAGGACTTGTGGGAACTCTCTGTAACGGGTCTGCTATTTTTTCTGTGAACTTGAAGTACTTTCAGAAACAGAAATTTAAAAGGGAACATCGTTTTCTTTCTTTTATAAAGTCTATGGAGTCAGGTCTGGTGACTCTGGTCTATGACCCCAGCTATTTAGGAGGGTAAGACAGAAAAAGGACAAATTTGAGGTCTGCTTGTTGCTACAAAATTTTTTCGAGACCAGCCTGGGCAATATAGTGAGACTCTGTCTCAGAATAAAGAAAACCAAAGAAAAAGTTGGGGATATAGCTCAGTATTAGGTCATTTGCCAGGCAAGTACAAGAGCCCAAGTTCAATCCACAGTACTGCCTCTCCCACCATGAAAATCTATGGTACACATTGAAATTAAGTAGAACCTCTTGACCCTGTCAGCTGGGGACTGAACTCGGGGCCTCGTGCATGCTAAGCAAATGCTCGACCACTGAGCCATACCCCGAGCCTAGCAGCCAGGAGAACTTGTTCTCTAAGAGGACCCAATTAGGCTCCCAGCAGCTACACAGTGACTCACAGCAACCTTGTAGCTCCAGTTCTAAGGGATCTGACCCACTTCTGGCTTCTGTGGGCACCAGGCATGCATGTGGTCCACTTACATATATGTAGCTAAAAGACTTGTTCACATAAAATTTAAAAAAAAAAAAATCTTTTTAAAAGGCTAAAGTGGGCCGGGTGTGGTGGCGCACACCTTTAATCCCAGCACTTGGGAGGCAGAGGCAGGTGGATTTCTGAGTTCGAGGCCAGCCTGGTCTACAAAGTGAGTTCCAGGACAACCAGGGCTACACAGAGAAACCCTGTCTCGAAAAAAAAAAAAAAAGGCTAAAGTGTATTGAATACAGCATGTACTGCAATAAAATATTATGCCTGTACTCATTTTAGAAATTGATTTCAGGACTAGGGATGGAACTAGGGGTAGAAGAATTAGTAAATGTGGATGAGACCCTGAGTGTGAGGGAATGCGTGTGTATGTGTGTACGCACACGCACACACACACACACACACACACACACACACACAGGGCGAGAGGGAGGGGGAAAGGCTGAATACTGAAGCTATAGAAGCTTTGAACTGGAGGTGTGTGACCCACACATACCTGGCTAGGTCAGCCCTGCAGGTCATCTGCAGAACCAGCCCTATAAAAGAAGTCTCTATGCCCTACACTGGATATCACTATAATGCTGTATCCAGTACTGCAGTATTACCGATAACCAGTCTTTTCAGCTCTCTTCACTACATATGCAGACCCCATCTGCAGCCTCTGAGACACCAGGCTCTTGTCCTGGGCAGACTGTTCCTTAGCTGTCCCTTAGCAGATGTAAGTCACGCAGTAGAGGCAGGAGATTAAAAAACACTATGTACACCTATTAAAAACTAACACCTGGCCCCTGTACCTAAGAAGCTTGCCAATAGTGAACACTGTGTTTTGGATAAGTCTGGCAAATAAACTGAGATTGACGGTGGCTATGTGCTCCTCGGTCTGCCCAAAGTAGCAAGCTGTTCTTTATATGGTCCTGAAGCAGGGACTCTAAGCTGTGTTCCACTCCAGATACTGGAGGATGTTGGACAAATAAAAGACAGACTTCAAACCCCCAGGCCCACTGTGTGCCTCTGAGAAGCTCTTGAATGCCCTGTGGTCTCCAGTCTAAAATGCATCTGACCGAAAGCCATTGCTTCTTAGCAGTCACTCATGCATGGGGCAGATGGCAAGGTTGCCTAGGCTTGAGACCTAAGTCACCATCTCTAGCTAGTCATTCAGCCTTGCTTGGGCCTCAGTTTCCTTACTCTTAACTTGGTATATAAAGAACTCAGGACAGTTCACAGCACTGAAATCTATACTTGCTAATAAAATGGCCATCATCACCAAAGGAAGAGTCACTTTTTTAAAAAATTTATTTATTATATGTAAGCACACTGTAGCTGTCTTCAGACACCCCAGAAGAGGGCATCAGATCTCATTACAGATGGTTGTGATCCACCATGTGGTTGCTGAAATTTGAACTCAGGACCTTCGGAAGAGTAGTCAGTGCTCTTAGCCGCTGAGCCATCTCTCCAGCCCTGAGAGATACTTTTAAATGTTCAAATACACTTGTTTCTCTATACTCTACTATTCTAATGAATAGTTCCCAAATAGGAAAGGAGTAATAGACCAGAAATGGTGTGAAGTTGGGATTAAGAAGCATACACTGGTTCTGCTCCTCTGGCCACCACATGACCCATGTTAAGGCGCTTAACCTCCCTAGGCCTGTGAAGTAGGGACTCTAATTAATAGCTGCCTCAGAGGCAGTGAGAATCAAATGAAGAAATGCACAGAATTCTGCACAGTCTGGCCCTCATTAGCGTGAGATCAATGGAAGCTGACATGCAAGCCTTTCCTTAATGAATTTTCTTTCACAGGCAGGCAGCACCTAAGAGCCTAAGAGTGTGTAGTCAGCCATTTAGGAAATTCTTCTGTTAATGAGGAAGGGGGCAATGCCTCTGGGTTTTGAACCTCTGAGTTCCAAAGACAGGGGGAAAGGTCTTTTATTATTTGGCTAGGAAACTGCAGAGCAGGCAGAGTATGGGGCTCCTATCAATGCCTTCTGTTTTCTCCTCAGTCTTCAGAAAGACAAAAGAGTTTTTCACAGTGAGGGGAAAGCCTGGCCTCAGGACTAGAGAGGTGAGCTTTTCACCAGGGAGAATTCACACAGGCACATTTGCTCAAGGTTATTCAATCACCTGCATATTCTCACCTACAGTGCCGCTTCACACCCACACATCATCTTTCACATCTAGCAGCAGAGTCCTGAGCCAGCCCTTCACAGTCTCTGAGGGAGAGTGCTTCCTAAGGCCAGGCAAGACTCTGGGCACTGGAAGTCACAGAAGAGCAGACTTTTGGGACAGAGAGTCAAGAGATAAACACTGATAAATTCATCATCTTGAAAATTATGAAAAACAGATGGGCAGTGGTGGCGCACGCCTTTAATCCTGGCACTCGGGAAGCAGAGGCAGGCAGATCTCGGAGTCTGAGGCCAGCCTGGTCTACAAGGAAAGTTCCAGGACAGCCAGAGCTATGCAGAGAAATGCTCTCTAGAAAATTCATGGAGAACATCTAGGGGTGCTGGATAGAGGACCACGTGGTGTGGATGGGGGTGGCATTACTTGCACGTAGAGGAGTCGGTGGAAGGCTCCCATACAAAGTTGACATCTTGGGAGAGACTCTGATAACAGGAGGAGCTAAGTGAGGCCATGAAAGGGATTCCTGGAGAATTTGGGCATCCCGGAGATGCACAGGCCTGAGTCCCTCTGGCTCACAGAGACTGCTGGGGCCCATCCTAGTGCTAACATATACTCAGGGTTGTTCCAGGAAGGCTGATTCATGAGCTTGTGGCATATCCTGGGGATCCAGAGAGCTTCCCATCGCCAGTATCACATCAAGTCACTCACACATGACAACAGCTCATTACGAACTTGGTAAAAGTGAGGGAAGGCAATTTAAAAGAGATATGCCAAGTGCAATATTATGGATTTGATGTGGGTTCTAAATTGATCAACCTGTGAAAGGGAACAGGACAGGACACAGCTGGAAGAAGTGACCTGCTCTGTGTGAACACGAGCTGTGCCGTTTTAATTGAATTGATATATTGTGATCATGCTTCAGCGATGAGATACATGGTTCTCCCCAGATTCACATACTGAAGCTCTAACATCCAGCACCTCAGTATACAAATGTATTCAAAGGTGTAACTATGGTAAAGTGGGGTGGTTCAGGCAGGCCGTGATATAATACAGCTGATTAGGATGCAGAGATGTACCTGACAGAAGCACAGATAGAAGACCGTGATGACGACACCCAGCAAGATAGCAGCCATCTACAAGCCATGGAGAGAGATGGTTATATCCAGACTCTTGGTTCCATAGCTTTGGGAAATTAAGTTTCTGCTGGATAAGCCACGAGACGAGGCACTGCTGCTGGCCCAAGAAAGTTATAACAGTCTACAGCGTATCTCAGCACAGCTCACTGAAATAGTCACAGATGAAATGACTGGCTGGTTGGGACTTGCTTTGAAATAACCTTTGAGAGAGGATGTGGGGGCCGGTGGACTAAAAAGAAGAAACAGGATCAGTTATGAGCTGCGTGAGTTAGAAGCAGGTGTGGGTACACTGGGCTTTCTGGGTTCACTCTCCTCTTCTCTTCTCTCCCTGTTCTGAAATCGTCTACAGTAAAATGCAATACAGATCTAACAACACCACATAGTGACAATGACAACAGGCTGGAGAGGCAATAGGAAATGAGACTTATGTTTTTGGCTCTGAAAATCTTGGCTATATCAGATTCCCAAGGAGCTGGGCCCCCAAGCCCTGGCATCTTTAAAACTTTCCTCGGGGGAGTTGTCCCAAGGAATCTGTTGTTATGATCATTGACCTCTACAAGGGACTAGATGTTCTCTATGGGGACTTAGAAAGCACCATGTTCCTGGTAAAGGAAAGTATGAACTGTCAATACAAAGTCTTCTATGTTAATTTATAAATTACAATCCAATTAAAAGTTGTGATAAGCTGGGCCGACTAAGAGCTGGCAGTACCCACTCTTCTGAAGTTAAGCTTGGTGGCATGCTGTACTTTGGCCAACAAATTATGGCCAGGAGAGATGGCTATCATTTCTAGGTAGTAGCTTCTAGAACCAGGCTCTCTCTCCCCACTGTGAGACTGGCTATGTTCCAGCTGGTGGCTGTTCTTCAAACCTGGGCCTTTGCACGAAGTTAGTAAGTAATGACAAAGCCCCAGGACCCCAGGCTATGCCGTGAACAGCAAGAGTGAGCAGAAATACATCCCTGCCGTTGAACTGCTGGGCTTTGGGGATATGCATCAGCTGGTCTCTCTTGTATGATACAGAAATTCAACATGGAATTTAACCAAATGATTCTAAAGTTCAGCTGAGAGACAAAAGAGTGGATGACAAGCACAAACGCACCCCTGAAGGTCCAGTGAGCCTGGGTTAGTGACATCACATGCCAGGCTATGTCAAGTGCAACAGTGATTTAAAATGAATGATGGCTGATGACAGATATGAAACTCCTCGGATGTATCTGGGCTGAGGCATGAGAGGTAACTAATGAATTAAAAAATTTAACACGCAATGAACGGTGGTGAAGGTTTTTCAGTTCTAGCATGTTAACGGTTAGGCTGCCTCAGTTTACCTGCTGAGAGTGACAAGCCCAGGCTTTGCTCTAATGTATCCACCCACTTTTATTATGACTGCTCCTTGCTCACCAGTCCAAGGATTCACTTATCAAAAATCAATTAATTTTTAGCTAAAACAGTGGCTGAGAAAAGCTCGCTCTAGCATCTTGTAAGTCCCCACTGACTTGTTAGATTTCAGGAGGCTCTCTAAATTCTAGATTTTTATATCTTTTGAAAGGCGTGTTTGTTTGACCTCAGCCCTACTAACAGATGCCCAGCAGCAGCAAACACATGGTACAAACACAATGTACCAAACACAGAGCAAAAGAACAGCACAGTCCCAAAAGTCATGTCTCTTCTAGGTGACCTGTCCTGGAAAATGACTACAGTCTATAAAGACGCCGTTGCTGCAGAAGAACCTGGAATGGAGTGCAAAGCCACCTCGCCAGCTGCGTGTGGGCTGCAGTGTCTGTAAACCCGGAGTCCGGTTCTCCTGCCTAGTTCTGCTCTGAGAACACACTCCACCCGGATCTTCCACTGCTCTTTCCTACCTTGCTCTAGTCTGTAATGCCGTCTGTTGGGTCTCCCCTGTCTGCTGCCCCAAACCCTCTTGGGATGAGGTGCCTGGTTCTTAGAGACTCAAATGCTCTAACCAGCTGTGTGATGACTCCGAAGGTCGGAATAGCTGGATCTAGGCTCCTGTCTCAGCTCTTCTGTTTGCTGGTTCACACCCCTGAAGACATGGCTCCTTCCCGAGCTTCAGTTTCTTCATCTGACATCTGTCTCTGGATTTGCTGTGCTTGAGGCTAGTACATATACTAGGTGTAGGTGACGTCACTGGTGGCAGTGGCTTCAACTCTTCTTTTTGTCAGGGTCTCAACCTCTATATAGTCAAGGATGACTTTGCATTTCTGATCCATCTGCCTCTATCTCCAGATAGTCATATAAGACCCACAGTGGTTTAAGCACTGTTGAGGGCTGAACCCAGTGTTTTGTGCCTGCGAGATAAACACTGTTCTAAGTGAGCTGTGCTCCCAGCCCCCTGGTTGGCATTTTTAATTTGTGTGGTGCGCTTGCTATTAGATGGAGCTTCTAAAGCCTCTGCTGAGCCTTGTGGCCACAGCACATGTCATTATCTCCTACTTGTCCAGATGGCTTTCTGTCTAATCTAGGATCTTAGAATCACTCCCCATTGTTCTCATCTGTGTTCAAAGTTGTCTAGTCTGGCAATTCAGAGCCAAGTCTTCCTCCACATGTCACATGTTCCCATGCACCTGGATTTTCATGTACTTCTCGAGCTGCTGACCAGAAGAGTCTGTGAAAGGGGTGTCTGAGTTATGATAGTGAGTGTCAGGGTGGAAATGGACTCGGAGCCACATCCAATACAGTCCTCTGCCTGCTAAGATGATATACAAGCATGCACATGTATCCTTCCTTTACCTACTCAGGAAAGTGGATTGTCACCGGTTACCAACAGCAGCATACACGACCCCATGGAAGATCTGACAATATGTACAAAAAAATACGTAGGAATGCCAACTGCATAATTTTGCTGGAAATGTACTTCGAAGATGTCATTAATGGGAAGAAAATGAGAGGCTGAGAGGGGAGGATCACACACACATTCAAGGCCCACCCGGCTACTGATGAAGTTCAGGGCCAGGCAACTTGGTGAACCCCATCTCAAAATAAAAATGCAGTGGGCTACAGTTCTAGCTAAGTGACATGCTGCTTGTGTAGCTTGGGAAAGACTGTGGGTTCAGTCCTTGGTACTTAAGAAAGAAGAAAAAAAAAATCTATGAACAAGATATTTATAGCAATTATGTTTTAAAATACTGAAAAGCATCGATCATATATACCTTATGACTATAACTGATCAGCAACGAGGCTCTTAAAGAGTCAACATAATGGCTATATTCCTTTAAAGTGAATATAGCCGGGCATGGTGGCACACGCCTTTAATCCCAGCACTCGGGAGGCAGAGGCAGGCGGATTTCTGAGTTCGAGGCCAGCCTGGTCTACAGAGTGAGTTTCAGGACAGCCAGGGGAACACAGAGAAACCCTGTCTCGAAAAAACCAAAAAAAAAAAAACCAAAAAAAAAAGTGAATATAAAGTTACTATTATTAGTATATAAACTATTAGTATATAAACTGTGTGTGCATTAAATAAAACATATGTAAATATGGATAAAGACAGAAGGGGAGAGTGAAGAATTGCAAACTGCTATATGGCAAGATTAGAGATATAATGTTCAGTTGTTTCCCATTACAACATATAATTTGTTTGCTCACATAGATGCATCGTGTTTATTATTTATGTATGTGTATCAGAAGGGAGAGCCAATAGAAAACAAGAGTGAACCGTTCAGGGCTGGACATGGTGGTACACACCTGTAATCCCAGCACTTAGGAGGCAGAGGCAGGAGGATCACTGCAAGTTCAATGCCAGCCTGGACGATACCATAAGTTCTAGAATTGCCTGTGCTACAAAGTAAGACCTTGTCTCAAAAAAAACAAAACCGCATGCACAAACAAACAAACAGGCAATTCAGAAGTGAGAACTTTGGGTAACAGGGTTTCCTTTAAAGTTAAGGAGCATCCCTGTAAAGCCTGCCTATTCCTGTCTTCAAGGAACTTGAGAATCCAGCAGGCTGCTGGATTCCACCAACACTAACATACCCCAATACACCTTTACCTGTCTGGTAGAATCTGGAGGAACAGATGTTGGAATAGCATAGTGAATGGTGTAAGTCCAGCTATGAACATGCTCTCTCTGGATCTAGCGGCACTCTCCGACCAGCCAGGCCCACGAGCAAGGCCTTACCCTAAAGCCTTGAGGAGCTGGGATGGATGCCCACCTCCAAAGCTGCTCAGGCACTGCATTGCGGATGGCAGTGTAAGCTGCTGAAACAAGTGTGCCACCCCATCGTCTCTTGTGGATGTTCACAAATTCTACACTTACAGTGCAAGGCAGCAGGCTGGAGGGGCTGCACACTCTCTGTGAGAAGAGAAAAAGGGGCGAGAGGGAGGCTCCATTTGGCCACACCTCATGCTTACCATAGGTGAACATGCGTGGGGAGGTCAGCTCAATGTTGGGGAGGGCTCCCAGGTGATTCAGCACTGCGCACCGGTAGCCATTTTTCTGGGCATAGTCAACAAAAGTTCGGATGTACTGCTTCTCGCTGTGGTTGGCAATTCCAGGACAGATGACCATAGTGATGTCATCTACAGGGTGGAGAAGGAGATCCTTATGTATCCATTTAATATATAAACACTGACATTAACAGGTGTTGGGATGATGAGATTCTGGGCAAGTCTCTCTCCCTCCCTCCCTCTCTCCCTCCTTTCTTTCTTCCTCTCTCTCTTGGGAGTCTCCCTTTGCAGCCCTGGCTGGATTTCACATAGATCTACCTGCCACTGCCTCCCTAGTGCTGGAATGAAAGGTGTGCACCACCATGCCTGGTCTGTTCTTTTTCATTTTCAGCCTGGTCTATTTTTCATTTTTAAATGCTTCTGTTTATCTGTTTGCCAAAAGGAAGATTTATTCCTCCCACAGGCAGGGAAATGAATCATAAAAAAAATAAAACAGCTCATTTCTTAAGAGTATTTCTTGGGTGTAAACACAAGCATTGATCTTTGCAGGGAGCCGGGCTGATGGGAAGTTGTGGATAAGAAACTTAGAGTTGGTTTTGTCCTTTTGGTACCATACGGAGTACCAGCAAGAACGACTGCTCAACCTAAACTTTATGCTACTTTGCTGTTGTTGCTCTATCACTGTTGTTTTCGGACAGGGTCTCATGCAGCCCACGCTGGCCTTGAACTTCTGATCCTCAAGTGTCCATCTCGTGAATGTTTGGATTTCAGGTGTGAGCCATCATCACACCGAGTTTAAATTGGATGCTTTAGATGCTAGAAGTCAAATTATTAGAAATAAGAGAAAGAAAGCATTTAACTAACTATGGCGGGGGGACAGATGTATGAAGGACCCTCGACAGTACTTACAAACGTAGCAGGAACTCCATCCCTAGCCATGTATTCATTCCTTTGGTGATTGCTTGTGGGGAGCACAGTCTCCTGGGCTCCGGGGATTCCTGCGCTGCTGCAGCAGCAGGGCCCTAAACAGCTACAGAAGTAGCTAGATTGGCAGATGCCATGAGGGACTAAGGCAGGGAGGCACCTTAGAGAAAGGAACCATAGTCTGAGAGGAGGGGACATCTGAGACCTGAATGACAGGGAGGTGGCCATGTGAGGGCATGGAGAGGGCACTACTCAGCAATTGCAGTTACTTGGAATAAATGAGTTGGCTCACATTTGCCACTGCGATTTACCCATAAATAATGACGACACACACGCAACAAACTAGGTGTCTCTGAATAAACAAAAGCCATACTCTCTTCTGGTAGGGACGGCATTCAAAAGGATGCTGGCACCTAACTGCGCTTCCTCTGAAGGATTCATCATGAGGCCTTTGTACTCGCCGCTTACTGTATAGCCGGGAGAGCACCCCGGCGGACACTCACAGCAGCGGAAACTGGAGTCATTTCTTGGATGAGGTGTCACTGACTCATGAAAAGCAAGTATGGCTTTAACGAGTCCTTTTGTCCCAGGAGATTTATACACCAGGCACCCGAGAGCCTTTACGCCCTGCTGCCCAGCAAATAAACCCACCCTAGATTGCTTTTCCAAATCCCAGCTTCCCACTGTTCAAGGGAGATAGCATCGTCCACCTCACAGGGTGTGGGGAGGATCGGGGAGATAACAGTAGGTACTTAGGAACTGTTACCGGGTCCTGGGAACTCTGGGCTCCAAGCTCTTCCTGCCATCCTTTAAGACAGGCTTCTGTACATTAAGAGGGATCATAATTCTCTACTGACTGTGGCTAATATGAACTAACACTCACAGGCTGGAGTTAATCCTGATGACCTGGCCTCTGAATGCGATGGGACAGTGGGTGGTACAGGCATTTCATGCACTGCTCCCCACTGATGCTGCTCGTCTCTCTAGGTGGCCCAACACCAGGACCTAACGTGGCTCACCTCCAACACAGTGCTCAGCCAGGGGCTCGAAGAGGTCAAAGGTAGAAGTGGCACCATCCGACATGGTGATGAACTTGCGGTGCCCGTAAGGGTGTGGTGACCTCACCCTCCCCATCTTCCCATACAAGGCTGTCTGTATATGTCCGCTTTTTCCCCAGATCAGTGGTGGAATGTATCTGAGAAAGGAGAGGAAGAAAAATAGGAATGGTTAGTTTCCTCCATATTTATTGAACAAAGGTACCCTAGTTTTTAAAGCTTTTTTCCCACACGTTATTCTGCACACTAACCATAAACACAATGGGTTCCTTTTGTGGTGCAGGGCCTCGTGCATACCAAGTGAGCACTTCACCACTGAGCTCAACATTTTTAACCACCTTATATCCATGCTCTGTTCATTAATGCCTCCCACACAGCATTAGCTTTAGGAATCAACCGTGGTTTCAAATTTAGAGCATCAAGCAATTCAACATGGGCTATTTCTATAATTAAGGGGAAAAGACAGCAAATAATATCCTTTGAATACATCCCGTGTGACAAAACTGGCCTCATTATTACCAAATGAGCCGATGTCTACAGCGTGGCTTACAGGGCACCTCTGCTCAGTAACTGCTCACGGCTGCCACAAGAATTCTGCTCCTGGCTACACCATGAAGAGCTGCAGACTCTGCTCTGCTCAGAGCCTCTTAGTGACTTGGGATAGTGAGAGATCACTATAATAAGCCTCAGAGGATGTGTAAGGAGGGCGAGCGGTATTTGTAGTGGATTAATGAAGGCTAAAGGCTTCTTTGCCTAAGCAAGGTGTGATGCCCCCCTTACAACTGTCCTTTGTGAGGACAACAGTGGCCTTGGAACGAAATACAAGAACTAAAAACCCATTAATTCCCGGGAAAGAGATTACTCCAATTAAGAATTGAGGATGGCCAGGTGTGGTGGCACAGGCCTCTGCGCAGGCAGAGGCAGGTGGATTTCTGAGTTCGAGGCCAGCCTGGTCTACAGAGTGAGTTCCAGGACAGCCAGAGCTATACAGAGAAACCCTGTCTCAAAAAAAAAAAAAAAAAAAGAAAAGAAATAAAAAGTATTGGGGATGGTTCATAGCCCCGGTACAAGACGATCCCATTTACTGGAAATGATATTGGTTTATCTCACAGCTTTGTATCTGAGCTCAGTGGCTGGGCATGGTCCGTGTTCTACAGGAACTGGAATCTCCTGATGGAATACAGTGGTGGCACCAACTTCGCAGCTCTGTATTACGTCCCAGGGGTGTTTTATTAATGATTTATCTTAACCTATTTGTTCATTCATGCTTAACATTTCCCTCAGAACCAGATGGTTCTAGAAGCTCTTTTTCTACTTATTCCTTTTGTATGTGCACTATTAAATATACATGAAGTTATGGAGGTGAGGCTCCACCTTGAGTGAGGCCCCAGGCAAACTGCTTCTTTGGGGCTGGAGAGAGGTAAGAAGGGTGTTTAAGTCACAGGACAAGGGGCCACTTGCCAGCAGGTACAAAGATCCCATAGAAACAAATGGCTGGATTTGGGAAGCAAGGGCTGGGTGGTCAGGATGGCAACAGAAAGCAGCCTTGTAAAAGTAATGGCCATTGGACAACTGAATACTGTGTAAGATAGTACGTACCATGACAATGAGAGTCTAGCTCTCATCTGATTGGCATTTGTCGACACTCTCAGAGTCCGTAGAATAAAATCTTCAAAGTGTGTGTATATGTGTGTGTCTGTATGTGTGTGTGCATGCGCGAGCAACTGCCTTAGAATCACAGTGTGAGGTCAACTGTGCACAGCATAAGTCTCACAATCTTTAATTGTATGACAATACCACCTACCGATAAAACACCATTTTTAATTAACTTCACAACAACACACAGCAGGACTTTCAAAGCTGTGACTTTGAAATAAGTTTAGTGTTGGTGGGTTTCTAACTGCATTAAAAAATATTTATATAACTTATCAAAAAAACTACAAGGGAAAAAATATAAAAACAGTGCTCAGAATGGTCCAGGTTAGGGAAGAAATGCAGACCTAAAGGATAAACTATTCTAGAGTTTAAACAACATACACAAATGCTGGAGAGACACTGCTGACACGGTCTTTGGAAGGATATGATCATTCCATCACCTATGCTACAGTTTGTCTGAATATAGTAGTCATTAGCTCACTTGACCCTGTATCTGAAGGTCATTTTCAGATCTAGGCCAGTCTGGGACAGGTTGGCTGTTCGTTAAGAGACCGGGTGGCTTTGTGTTTGTCCCCAAAGTCCAGCTGCCCAGCAGGTGAGAAGTACAAGGGGAACCTTGGAGGGTAGGTGCAGCTTCAATTCTATAGATAATGCCAAATCGCCTTCCAAAGACGATGGATCAATTTAGATCCCTACCAGTAATCCATGAGAGCACCTGTTTGGCTTCTTTATCCTCAGCAATAAATAGTTGGCATTAATATTTTACATCCTAGCCACTTTAATGGGCACCTCATTTCAACATGTTTAAGGCTGATCCAATTTATGCTTTTTAAATATGACTCTCCGGATGGCAAGTGGAGGGTAAAGGCATGTTCTGCCAAGCCTGATGACTTCACTTCAATCCCCATGACACACACGGCTACCGCACACTGTCCTGACCTCCATGGGTGTGTGTGGCACACATGCACGCTCACTAATAAATGTAAAAGTGTTTTTCATTGCAGTTTATGTCTTCCTGACTCAGCTCTCCTACTATTGGCATTTATTTTCTCCTGTGAATTCTGCTTACTCTGTTTATTTTCTATTATATTTTTACTCTTTTCCCTGTTAATTTGTATTTTTATTAGCGCTATAGTATTAAACGCTATCATTTGTATGTTAGAATTGTTTCCTTATTAATTACATTATTGTATGCTTAAGTTCACATTTTTCATTGGTTTTTGAGACAGGGTCTCGGTATATAGCTCAGGCTGGCCCTGAACTGGCAATTCTCCTGCTTCAGCCTCTTGAGTGCGAGGACTACAGGTGTGTATATCCTGATGCTCAGGATAGCTTAATTTGATTTTTACATATTTTTATTATATTTTTGTGGTTAAATTTGGTAGATCTTAGAAATTAAACCTGTATATTTTTGGCTCCCATTCCTTCTAACTTGATTCTGTTTTTAAGATTTTAAGACAGTGTCTTGTGTAGCCCATAGCTAGTCCTGAACTTGCTATTTGGTTGAGACTGGCCTCCCTCCTGCTTTCCACCTACTAAGTGGTGGAATTATAGGCGCGACCACCACATCTGACTTTGCCTGGTGTTTTGATTTTTTTCTATTTTTTAAATGTATTTATTAGATAATTTCTTCATTTACATTACAAGTGCTATCCCAAAAGTCCCCTATACCCCTCCCCCCGCCCGCCCTGCTCCCCTACCCACCCACTCCCACTACTTGGCCCTGGCATTCCCCTGTACTGGGGCTTACAAACATTGCTAGACCAAGGGCCTTTCTTCCCCAGTAATGGCCAACAAGGCCAACTTCTAATACATATGCTGCTAGAGACATGAGCTCTGGGGGTTCTGATTAGTTCATATTGTTGTTCCATCTATAGGGTTGCAGACCCCTACAGCTCTTGGGTTCTCTCTCTGGCTCCTACGTTGGGGACCCTATGTTCTGCCCTATAGATGATTGTTAGCATCCACTTCTGTATTTGTCAGGGGCTGTCAAAGCCTCACAGGAGAAAGCTATATCAGGGTCCTTTCAGCAATGTCCTGCTGGTGTATGCAGCAGTGTCTGCATTTGGTTTGCCTGGTGTTTTAAGAAGACTGATTCCAATACCCATTTATAACTAAACCGGCCATTTCCTCTTATTCCTACGGTTATTTCTTAAAGAAATCTATTCCCCTTAAATGCACTTACTTCTCTAAGTGATGTGAAGATAGATGCAGCCCATCTCCTAATAGATGAGATCACTATTTTTGGACAATAAATAATGTTCCACTCATCTGGACTGCTTTCCACCATTACCCGTAATATATGCAAAGGTACCCGTTACTTATGCTTCCCTATTCTCTATTTGGGCTCATCTGTTTGTCTATTCATTTGCCAGTATGGCTGTTTTAATCAATACAGCTTATGGGATATTTTGAGATAAACATTCTGGTCACCCTCACTAATCTTTTGCAAAATGTCCTCAGTAGATTATTTATTTATTTATTTATTTATTTTTCCCAGGTAAATTATATGACTGGCTTATTGAGTTCCTGGGAAACTTTGAGAGAAGATTTGATTGAAAACATATCAAACATGCATTCCCTCGGTGTTTCCCTCGAGACATCTTTGCACTGACTCATCCCATCTAAGAACATGGCGCATCTCCTCTACATCCCACAGAAAAGCTTGGCAGCTTTCTTCGTGGTTTAGAGCGGTGCAGTTTGATTACACTGCTTTGCATGGGGTCATGCATACTGCTTAAAAGTTGTGCTCAGGAATTGGAGCATATGGTCATGTTTATCTCTAACAAAGCAGGAATAGTGTTTCCTCCTTCTTTTCTAATCTCGATGCTCTGTCCTCGGTCATGCTGAGGCCTGTGGTTAATAAAGGCTCGTTACTAAGAAACGAACCACAAAACAGAGGCCAGCCTGTCCTTATCAGATCAACATCTGGCTTTCCTAGTAAAACTGACCAACGGAAAGGACTGTAAGGGGAAAATCTGGACCCTCCTGCCACCCCACATGCCCCCCAGGCACGCACACTGCACACAAGCACACGCACACCGTCTTTAGGCAGATTGAGCAAGCAAATGGTTTTGATTTTTAAAGGAAGAGTTGAGAAAAATAAAGTTGACTGGTTGCTTAGGGTTGCCTTAACCCAGGTGTAACCAGTTTTTCTCCTTGGCAGCTAGGTCTGTTGGTTGTAAATTAAACTACTTCATTGGTAGCTGTCATTTCCTTTGACTCTCCTGTACCTCTCTAACGATTTAGGATTTGCTGAACAGTATGTGTTTTGTACTGATGTACTGTATATATCACCTGACACTGAGTTCCCTAATCCTG
This sequence comes from Mus minutoides, assembly GCA_902729485.2. NCBI lineage: Eukaryota > Metazoa > Chordata > Mammalia > Rodentia > Muridae > Mus > Mus minutoides. The sequence goes on from LR753313.1 coordinate 340,338, forward strand.
AAGCCCCAGCTAGTCCTTTCCAGTGAACCAAACGCCCATTAGCATCTACTCCTGGGCACTGTAGATGTGTATCAGATGGAGCACTTGGAGGTCACTTTTATTTTGTTTACATATACATGTGAGTATGAGTGTAAGAGAATGTATGCTATGTGTATTCAAGTCCCTAGGGAGGCCAGAAGACGACCTCCCGAAGCTGGAGTTACAGGTGGGTACGAGCCACTCACATGGGGCTGGGGACCAAACTCAGGGCCTCTGGGACAGAAACATGAACTCTTCTAGTCTCTGGAACCTGACTCTGAGTAAGCTACATCAAGAAAGGAACGAGTGCCAGGGACAGTGCGTGGCATCTGCCTGAGACCCTGCCAAGGAAGGAAGGGAGGGAGGGAGGAAGAAAAGAAGGGAAAGAAACACAGGGTTATCTCGCTATACCACATTTATTTGCATGTCCATCACTCACAGGCACTGGGTAGTTTCTGCCTTTTGACTACTCTGAGTAGCGTTGCTGTAAGCCTTTGTGTACAAGCATCTGTTTGAAAGCCTCTTCAGTTCTTTGAGGCCTGTACCTAGAAATGGAATTGCTGCTTCCCTGAGAACCAAACTTTCCCATAGCAGAGACACCATTTTCTATGGCTATCAGCAACATTCAAGGGTTTCAATGTCTCTGTCTCCTCACCAGCACTTGTCACATTCTATTAAACATATTATCTTGTAGGGGCTGGAGAAATGGCTCAATGGTTAAGAGCATGTGCCATTCTTTCAGAGGACCTGAGTTTGATTCCTGGGTGGCTAGGGGGATCTGACAGCTCTGGTCTCTGCAGGCACCTGCACTCATGTACACATATACACACAAATAATAACAATAAAATCCAAGTTCAAGTTCAACCTGAGCAGTTTGGCTGGATAAAAGGGCTGGGGGCATATCCCTGTGTAGTGGAGCCCTCACCTAGCTGTGTGAGGTCTTGGGCTCAATTTCCAATACTGAAAGCAACAAGATTGTGCCTTCCTAGAGGGTTCGAAGTGACATCTCATTCCGGTCTTGATGTACTTTCCATCTCATTCCGGTCTTGATGTACTTTCCTTTGAGGCTAATGATGTCAAACACACTACCATTCTGACTCTAGGCTATTTCCTTCCCTCAATCTGTTTGTCTCCATCTTTAACCCTAATTACAATTATAAAAATGAGTAGTGGATAAATATTAGTTCCTTATTCATCTCAAAGTGGCTCTTACTGGAAAAAAAAAAAGAACCACCTCGACGGAATCAATTAAGACCGCATGTGGCATGGTTGAGTGTTGTCTGAAAATCAGTACAAGATTCTAGTATTCATATGAACATTTTGACTTCCACAATTGAACACAGGAATTAGATGTGGGGGGCTAACAGCCACAGGAGAACTTACTGCATCACAAGTTAGTGTCCCAATATGTGTGATGGAAAAAAAAAATCTCTGAGCAGGACATGTGGTACACACATGCAATCCCAGCACCTGGAAGGCTGGGGCAGGAGGATTGCTATGAGTTTAAGGCCAGTCTGAGAGATACAGAAGAAAATACTGACTATACTCTAGTCCCTGAAAGAATAAGATTTGTGCCAAGAAAAAGCCACCAGAATTTTACAACAGCAAAGAAATGACATCACTGGACCCAAACCTGGGGCCTCTCCCTTAGTGACTTAAGACACATTAGGAATTTTCCTCAACAAAGAGAGCCTGGTAACAAAGGAAGCCAGAGATGTTTGAGATGCTATTTATGGCTCTGTAATCCCGAGTTTATTTACCTTTCTCTTTGAACAGAGAACATGTTAAGTAAAGCAGTTTGTTTTTTCTACAGCCCCTTGTAGGTTTTCAAAGTCCTTTCTAAGCAGATATCCTTTGGTTTTGATGTCAGTTTTGTGAAATGGACTGCCTGCTTTTCCATGGGGACTCTGAGGCCAGTGAGTTAAAAGCCTGGATGGACAGACAACAGTAGAACTGAGAGGTCAACGGAGGCCCTGGCACTGTTCAGGTGACTAGGTATGGGGTGGGGGTGGGGGGATACTTTCTCTCCAGAGAGTCCATGAATCGTCCTGTAACAACAATATCAGTAAACACTAGTGTAAATGAGATTTTCTATAGCCTGCATGGTCAATAGCCTCTAGCTTAACCCTATCAAAGTGGCATGTGAGACTTGCCTGTAATTCAGAGGCCTTCCCTGTCATATACAAGGCTCTGGGTACACTATTGCATTGCAGCAGCAACAACAGCAGCACCTCACAAAAAACAACCAAACCCCCAAACAAACAAGTGAACTAGCAAGTGTTATTTCCTTCTCAGGACACACAGACAATCCTAGCAGTTACTCCCTCCCCATAGACGTCAGCTTACTGAGGACCTGGTATCTAGATACCAAGGACCTTAGATACCGAGGGTATCTAAGCTAGAACTGGCAATGTCATGTCTTCAGCAAGTATAAGACAACAGCCACCATACAGGGGACTCACTCTGGAGTAACTCCCTCCCACTCTAACGCTGGTTCTCTTCTGCCTAGGCACTCTGAGAAGGGCTCACCACTCAACTGCAGCATCCCCAGGTAAAAGGAGGATCTACCAACCAGAACCCAGCAACACCCCGAGCATCTCTTAGAAAGGACCATTGTCTTCCTTCTGACAGGGTCTTGATCCTCCTGCCTCAGCCTCCCTAGCGCTGGGGTTAGAGGCATGTGCTACCCTACCCAGACTCACACTGTTTCTCCACGTGAAGCCCCAGACAGTTCCCCAGTGCTGGGCAGATGGCTGCATCTGTAGCTAAGCACAGATGGCTTTGTGGCTTCAGGTCGGGATCATGTTGTGTAACAAATGACAACACAGAAACCAGTCTTTAAACTGGAGGGAGCTACAAGATGTTCTCCCTGTGGGGGAGACATGGGCCTGGCTGCCAGAGGGGACTCTCAGGCAATGTGGACTCACTCTCCTCTACACGGAGAAGCCAGCAGAAGGGCCTTCAGAAATAAAGCTGTCTGTGTGTGTTCTCGGTTTTCTAGTGTCTGGGATACAACCCAGGGAAGTACTCTAGCACAGAGCTATATCCCAACCTTCTCTTTCCTGATGGAGTTGAATTTGCTTAAGTTATATGTATATGAAATGCAGACACCCCCCTCCACACACACTGTGTACCAGAAAGCACATCGAGGAACATCTAAATATTGTGATTGTCCTCAGAAGTAAGAAATTCATCTTCAATTTACCCCCTGCTGTATCTCAAAGGCCTTGGGTAGGAAGGAGGGACATCCAGCATTGGGTGTCTGCAGGATGCTGTCAGGCACCCACCCACAGCTGCCTCTGGAACTCATCGAGAATTCACCCTTGAGGTTGATTTGAAAGGTCAGCATGCAAAACGGATGGGCATCTTCTTCAGAAGACTGTCAGCATCGATGCCAGCGCTGCGGCTCTCCTGGCAGGTCCTGAGGGGAAGTGTCTGAAACCGCAGCACCTCCCAGGAAGTGCCCAGAGACCACAGGCCCTGACTTTGTTCAGTTCCACAAACACATCCCTGTCACTCTGTACTCTGGCCTGCAGGCTTCCGTCTCCTACAGAGCTCATGTTTAAGAGACATTTCAGTGACTCACAAAGCAGGGGAAATCATGAAAAAGGCTCTCTTCATTGTATCTACTGCTCTGTTAATGTTTGTTTTAGATGTTATTTATTTTTATTTATGTATATGTGACCTACATGTATGTCTGGGTACCATGTATACCTAGTTTCCTCGGAGGGTGTTGGATCCAGCTGGAGTTATGGGTGGGTGTGAGCCACCATAGGGATGATGGGACCCTTCGCAGCCCCTCAGCAAGAGCAGCAAACACTCCCAAGCACAGAGCTATCTCTTCAGCCCCACGTGCCTTTTTCATTTCTCCCGACAACCTCATTCTCCAGGGATGCTGGTCCCTCTCCCTGGCTAGGAGCAGGAATACCAGTCAGAGTTCCAGTCAGGGGTCGGTTGGGACTGTCAGGGTATACAAGCTCTAATGTCCACTTGGTTTCCAAAGAGAATGTCACCTCAGTGGACTTCCACTAGCCTTGTGTACACACTCAGGGAAAGAAAACCAAATTTTCCACCTCTGGAAAAAAAATAAATGTGACCCCAGAGGAGGTAACTATTCTGACCAAAGGTCAGTGACGTGTGGACTCCTTATCTAGGAATGCACTGTCAGCAGCTGGGACCAAGCCAAAGACAGTGTCAGGATATCATCTGTATTATCCCAATAGAACTTAACAAATGTGGGTTCTACAGAGCACACGGCGAAAGCAAGGCACAGTGCCTACCCTTCCGGGGCCTGAGACGGAGTTCAGCACTAGAGGCGTGTCAGGAAGCTGCTGCCACAGAAAAAGAAGGGTGGGCAACAGGGTCCCAGAAGCAGAAGGCAAGGCACGATAGCATGCAGCCTTGTGGGTAAGGAGTCACCGGTTCAAGATGGAGTCTGGAGTTCTCAGGGAGCAGGCACATGCCTGAGCCTCCTGTCAGGGCCTGGGCAAATCATGCTTAGCATTTAAGCCTCCCAACAATTATGAACGATGATATTGGCCAATTTTATAGATGAGGGAGGGAGTACAGTCACGTGACTCAAGCCAAGACTCTTCTTGTTACTTTACACTTTTAACGCTCACTAACCCCACCCTTAACTGGAAGGTAAATTAGCAACAAACCATTAATCAACTGTCAAAATGCATTTTGAAAACATGTGTTTCCAAAGTGCTAATTGAGTTTGCAGGGAGCGCTCTGTGGGGGCTTTTTCCCATGCAGTCAACAGAAAGCCCCTGCTTTGCTCTCCTGTTTTCTACAACTAAAATTGCCTTTTGAATGGCAGTGTAGTTAGCATGGTAATTATTTCAATATTCACATTTGGTGATTTCTAAAATGAGGGCAGAATGTTAATAAAATCATACTGGGTCTCTCTCCAAAGATAATGAGACCCCAGAAAGTAATGAAGAGAAAGACAGAGGCACGCTCAGAAAAGTGGCAGGTGTCTGCTTTGGGGAAGCATTTTTTTCTTGCTGGCTGGGGTGGGGCACACAGGAATAATGCTTTGTTGAGGTGGCAAAATTGAACTTTTTGTCTGTCTCTGTCTCTCTGCCTCTATCTCTGTGTGTGTGTGTGTGTGTGTGTGTGTGTGTGTGTGTGTGCGCGCACGCATACTTAAGGGTTTTTACCAGACCAGAGCCTCTCCTTCCCAGCTGCCCAGTTCTGAAACCCAGGACTTTAGCTGAACCTAAGCCCAGATTCCCTTTCCGGGTTCCTCTTCCCCAGCCTGACCAGGTCAATATTAGGTTTTCACAGCCACAGCCCCAGGCCTCCAGAAGCCCTTTCTGTTCAGGAAGTCCTGGGAGCACATCTCTCCAGTCCTCCAGGGCCCCAGGTCCTCGTCGTGTGTTCCCAGTGCGGCGTGGCTCACACCCATCCCCAGGCCCTCGGCGTGGCTCCCCTGGAGGTAGACACTGCAGCTGCTGCTCATTACACCCTCCCGTACTTTGCTAAATGTTCTATTCTGGATTTGCTGGATTCAGCACACAAAAATTCCAACCCAGAAATGATTCTGTTTCTGCTTGAAAAGAGGAGCTGGAGAGGGCAAGACAGAAACCATCTTCTGTCCCTGCAACTGGCTTCGAAGCCCAGTGAGGGGCCACTGAGCACATCTGTGGATCCCTTGTGTGCCACGGGCAAGCTTTTAAACAGGAATGTTGGGGAGAACAGACCCATGAACGACAGTTAAACCACTTAAAATGAAACCATCTGTATGTTTCTGCACTAAGTTCAAAGAAAAAGCTTTCAAACCCTTGGGAATGTATCTGATCCCACAAGATGCATTTCCTGGCTGGCTACAGAGTCCAACAATCCTTTCCGTCTCTTGGGTGTGTCTCTCTTTGGTTTTGACTCTTTAGGGTGGTGGCACAGGGGGGTGCTGCTAGTAGGCTCCAGGGTTCAGCTAGACAAAAGGCATCCCCTGAGGAACTAGGCCTGTGAACGAGAGTCACAGACGCTTGCTCTAACCCTTGGCAGGCAGAGCCTTGCAGCTCCAAGTAGAAGGCTGCCCAAGGGCCAAGCTCAGACTTCACAGGAAAACACTGCCACCATAGCAAACCTTTTTACTGAAAAATTACAGATTAAAAACGAAGCAAAAAAAAAAAAATTAACTTGCCTGATCTGGCCAAACCGGGCACACGTTGACCCAGCACACCTCTGCTGTATCCCCATGTCCTCCAATGACTTCCCTTCTGTCTGGAGGACACACACAGAGCATCACAGCCCAGTCTCTGTGCCGTCCAGTACTGCCTTTGGCTGCTACCCAGTCCAATGCCACATCTGTGCCAGACTTTGAAGGGAAAGAGATAGGAAGTGGAAAAGTCCCATCCTCTGACATGATTCCCAGTTGGGTCAACCTGGGCCACTGACGTGTAAAACTGCTGGGTTATCTACAGACCGATCTTTTACCAACACTTCAATTAAAAGATGACTTTGAGATGGGGTTAGAGAGATGGCTTAGCAGCTGTTCCAGACAACCCAGGTTCAATTCCCAGTATACACGTGATAGCTCACAAAAGAATGTAGCGCAGTCCCAAGAACCTGGCACCCCCTTCTGGCATTTTTGGTACTGAACACACATGGTACATATATACATACAGACATACATGCAGGCAACACATTTCTATTTTACACATAAAATAGAAGTAATGGGGAAAAGCTAAAAGATGACTTCAAGGATTAAATTTCAACATTTGCATCAGCACTTGGTGCTACGTGGTGACTTCCTTCAGTGTACAGAAAAATAAACCTCACAGAATGACACGTTAGACAAAAGACATGCTCTTACAATATTTAATAAAAATTATGCTTTTTTCAGTAGTTATATAGATCATTATTAAGAACCTGACTCTCTTCATGTTCCTAGGGAGTTTATACCACAGGATGGAGATCAGGAAGGCAGGCTCCGAATACTCTCTAAGGCTTACGGGGCTTGGGCAGATGAGTCTGTACTGGAGACATGTGCCCCACAAGCCTGTTGTTGTTTCTCCCCAAATCATCTGCAAACTTAACCAATGCACAAGCAAAACAGTGGGATTTTTGCATTTGGGACAAAGCATTTAAATGCTCATCCGGGGACATGCCCCGTCAAGGAGCCAGTGAAATTAAGAAAAAGAAGTGTATCAGAGGGGTCGTCCTGGCACTGCCCCCATTCCCACAGGAAAGCACACTGTTAAATTCCAGCCTGTGGGCAGTGTGGGCTCAGGATCACCGTGTGTTCCTAAATACAGGAAATCTAGGTGAGAGGAAGACCATCCTGAATAAATGAGATAAAGAATGACTGTCTAATAAATGGTGCTGGGTGAACGAGGACAGCTGAGGACAGCCGTCTAGAACAACGTAAGCTGGGGGTCACGTCTCACAGTAAGAGGAGATCAGAAGGATCAAGCATTTTAAAATGAAAATAAAACCATGCACGTGCTAAAAGAAATTCAGATTAAAAAAAAATAATCAGCAGCAAAGAAGGATTTCTTTCTTAGAAAGGATTACCTTTCTAGGAAAAACAAAAACTCCACAAGGCACAAAGAAGCTACTGAAAACGCTGACTATGTACACATTACAACACTCTGCATGGCAAATGCCACATGCAAAGTCTAAAGGCAAAGGACAAACCAGGAACAAATATTTGCAATTCCCATCATGCAGGCCTCATTTTCCTGTGCTATCTGGAGCTCTTGCAAATGATCAGAACTGGCCAGTGACCATCAGGGCACTGGCCGGACAGAGGCTACCAGCAAGAAGGGACACAAAAAGAGGCCCTTAAATGCATTATTAAAATGTCCTTTTCAAAAAAAAAAGTACAAAAGAAAACCACAGAGAGAGAATATGTTTCACCTGCTCCCTTGGCAAATATCCACAAGATTCAGAGTCCTGATTGCCGTGAGTTTGGGCATAACCGGGCCCTAACATGGTGCTGGGGGGAGAGGCAGGATGGCAGCCACTGACAAATTTTTCTCCAGAAGTCCCTTTGACCCCACAGTTCCATTTCTGGTTTATCTGACACTAGCATGAGTGAATGCTGGGGTGGGGGTAGGGGGCTGTGTGTGTGGGGGGGGAGCAGGTCCGTGTGATCACAGGGCTTGGGAGGCTGAGGCAGGAGGACTGCAGATTCTTAGCCAGTGAGGTCTGCATACTGGGACCCTGTCTTGTTTTATCCTGGTTTTAAAGGTAAAAAGATGAATGCAAAAGCCCAAGGAAGTGAGGCACACACAGAGGAGACTGTGGAGAACAGCCCCTGCTCCCGGAGCGGGGTGAGTCGCAAGGGGCAGATGGAAAAGATGCAGCTGGGGCTTTTAGTGCAGCTGAAAGAGGCCACTGTGGAGGACGGCTGCGGGTCAGCCCCGGGGAAACACAGTCCTCTCCCGAAGCACAGGAAAACACTGCCTCCAATGGCCAACAGCTCTGCCCTTCTTTCTCAACTGGTCTATGGTCTTGACACTCAGGCTTTTTTCTCCAGTGCCAGGTTATTCCAGTGTCTACAGATACCATTGCTTCCAGCTTGAAGGTCCATGCTTCCCTTTCTCATCACCACGAGGAATGAGTCCAATGTCATTTCTGGGAAATCAACAGTCCATGTGATCTGACCTCCTTTTCTTCCCCTACAGACATGGGACTCGTGGGTATAATCGGACAGCTGTTGTCACCAGACCATGCATATGACCTGGCTAGAAGCTGGCCACGAAGCAATGGTGGAGATCAGAGCACTGGGATTAGAAGCTCACTAACAAACAAAATCAAAGGGCACAATGGACAAGGGGCAGAATACGGGGCAGGTGCAAACACTAAATAAACAGTGTGAAGTTCATCTTTGGGAATTACAGGAATGGTCAAAGCCAAGCCAGGGCCCTGGGAACAGGGGCATGGGGTCCAGAGAGGTCATAGCAGAGCAATCAATCACCTTTCCTAGCCTGGATGCTGGTTGGAGGCCCTGGACAGATCTGGACAGGTGAGATGCACTGCTGGAAGACAGAGCCAGTTACTGCAACAGTGCTGTTTACACTGGCTCCTGTCCTCACTGACCTCCGTGCTTGCTCAAGCACCTTCCTGCCCATCTGAAGCAGGGCCATCCTGCAGATCACTCCAAGCCCTTCATCCAAGGTGCCACCGTACCAAGGTCCCTCCTCCCCCTGGAATCCTTTATTCCTGTCCTGAAATTACTCATTCTGATAGTTGGTGTTCCTTCCAAAATCTACAAACATCAGCATGAATTGATTCTGTACAAAAGAGCAGCTGTGTGGAACACAGACTTTTAAGATGGTCTTTGTTCTCAAGTCTCCGAGAAAAACTGTGGCTCAATCCCAGCTGCTCTGGAGGCTGGGGCAGGAGGATTGCCCCATAGTTTGTGCCACATGGTGAGTCCTAGGGCAGTCTGGGCTCCATAGTAAAACCTTGTTTCAAAAGGAAGAAAAGGAATACAGTTGGAGCTGCACACATCTTTTTTTGTGAAGAAAAAACAAACAAACAAACAAACAAAAAGACCACACACATGCAGAGAGTTACTGTTACATCCCTGCCCTTAGAAAGAGCTAGAGATAAGACCAGCAAAGGGGAATGGAGGAAAGAGGAATTGGATACAGAAAGGTGGGGGTTGGTGATAGAGGGTGCAGGGGCCTCTGATAAGAGGAAGAGAGAGGAATTGGCTGTAGAGAAGGTCCCAGGGGATGCAGGGGGAAACAGGGGATGCAGGGGCCTCTAATGGACTATGAAGGTAGAACTAAGGAGTACCCTGAGTGAATCACATACACTGAGGTGTGTAGGTGGAGTGAACAGAACATGAGTAGCTTACCAGATACTACTGATCATTAATATGCATGTTTATTTATTCATAGAGGAAAAAATATTTTCCTTTATTTGAAACCAAGGAAGGAAAAGCATACACTGTTATAGTCTGATCATTTCAAATTAAAAAAAAAAAAAAAAAAAAGACTTGGGGCTGACAAAATGGCTCAGGAGGTAAAGGTGCTTGCTGCCAACTCTGACAACCTGAGTTCAATCCCTGGAACCTACATGGTGGAATAAAGGACCTGAGTCCTGCAAGTTATCTTCTGACCTTTATAAGAGTGCTATGGCATGTGTGCATGTACATAGATAGACATACATACATACATACATACATACACACAAACAAACACAATGAACATATAAATAAAAGACTTAATAAAAGTCTTTCATTTCATATAGTATGAGATCAGCAAGCAAGTTGTATGATCTGACTACGCACAGTAGTCTAGGGTCTTGCTGGAAGGATGACATTTTAGTGTCACTTGTCACAGGAAGTCAAGGTGGTTATGGAACCTCTTCCTTCCTGGGAAGCTATAGATGGTTCCCCATCAGACACTGACCTTGGGAGAGGTTCCCCCAAATGTTTCAGATCATGAACTTTCTGGACAGGCATCCCCAGGAATTAAGTAGCCTAGCCTGATGTCATGTGTACACTAAGCCAGAGCCCTTCACCTGTGTGGAGACTGAGGGTGTTTCACAAGCCTGACTCTCCCATCTCCGTGACTTAATTGTGACATGGCAGGTTGCCACCGCAGGTAGCTAAGAGCTCTAAGGAGGCTCAGTGCCCAAAACAAACAACAACAGAACAAAAACTTCTTAATCCAGCAGTAACCAGTCACTAGGAATACCCCAACCAAATCTGGAGAGTATTAACTTTCTATGTGACTAGAAACTTGCTGTATTTAGTGGAGGGATAGATTTCCCTACAAACCACGGAGAACAGATCCCGAGTGGTTACTATGCCATCCCTAGATTCTCATCCCAAAGTCATCCCCGTGCCAAGGCTCTGTGTACAGGAAAGCCCTTCCCACTGCTGAAGACACAGGGCTCCAAAGCCAGGCGCTTCACTCTCTGTGGCACCATGCTCAGTCCATCCTCACCGATGACATGCTGGCAGGAAATCTGGAAATCATACCTATTTACCCCCGAGAACATATTTTATCAGAGTTGATCTCTGCCTTACTTATACTAGCTGTCTGTGGTATGAAGTAGAATTCCCACTGTAGTGAGGACAGAGATGCTGAGAAGAACAGATTGAGATAAAAACTGGTAACTACTAAATTCATGGCATCAATTGAACACGAGTCACTGGTGAGAGCAGTCTATGTTTAGCAATTTGGGGCTTCCTAGAAAGTGGGTCTGTGTCTGCTTCTGGATGCCGGAGCAATTTTTAGACAAATACATACTGAAAAGGACCAGAAAAGTGGACGTGGTCCCAGGTAAGACTTGTAAATGAAGCTTAAGGAAAGGACTGTAAATAAAGGAAAGTTAAGGAGGACCAGGAATCCAAGATGGAGGCTGGCACTCGGTCTGGGGAAGACTGGAAGGGAAGGGTAACTTAGCAACGGAACCTACAGCAGGAGCAGGGCACCCTTGCCCATCCTCGCATTGGGCTTGACACGGAGTAAAGACATCCACTGCAGCGGATGCTTCTTTTGATCCCACCCCCTCCCCTTCGGAGCCAGGGTCTCACGTAGCCGTGCCTGACCCTGAGCTCCTGATCCTCTTGCCTCTACGTGTACATCCAGGTATGAGGCACAGCAGAGTCCTGACGAACACAGTCAGGCCTGATGAACAGGGTATCGGGAGGAGGGAAGTAGTAGGAAGGAGATGAGTTTGGGAAGCTGGAATTGGTTGCTATGGTGTGAATGGCATGCCCTCTATTTAAATAAAATGGAGGGATCATGAAAATTCTGAGTTCTGAACCTTCTTAGGTATTTGGGGCTTCAGTAATTCCTGAAAGAAGGAATAGAATCTTTACAAGAAGCTATGATCTGGATCTCAGGTAGCGAACACAGGTGAATTCTGCAGCAGGCTCCTGGGAGTGATCTTGATCAACTCAAAAGTAAGATGCTTCAAGGACAGTGGTACTGTCCTTCCTGTCATGGTCTGCCAGTTCCTAGGGTAAATATCTACACTAAGGTACACACAGAGAAGTGGGATGAATATCCAAGTGTAAAATCTGAGCTAGTTACTAGCAAAGTTAATAATTAACTTCAAATGCATACTCACTCACTCAGAAAACAAACAGCCTCACTGTATGACAGACGAAGACGGTAAGAAATCGTGTGGCTGACACACCCTGCTTGCCTGAGGCTCCTTCGGTATTAGCACAGAAAGTCCCATGTCGCTGGGCATTCTGGTGCACACCTTTAATCCCAGCATTAAGGAATCAAAGATCAGAGGCAAGTAGATCTCTGTGAGTTCAAAAGACTTGCCTGGTCTACATAGTAAGTTCTAGGCCAGCCAAAGCTACATAGTGTGACCCTAGCTCAAAAAATAAAAAAAAATAAAATAAAATAAAAAAGTCCCATGTCTGCACACCTGCCAACCTGGGCAACCTAGGATATCTGATTGACCTTTTAACAAAGGACTGTATCCCGGGTTGATTTTTGTTTTCTTTGCTTTGACAGTATGGTTGTGATAACACAATTTTCAGGTGAAGCAGCTTCAACCAAGGCTGCCCATCAGCATTCAGTCCCAAGGAAGATGGCTTGAGCGTCTCATCTTCAAGCTTTCCAGGTAATTATGCTCTGAAGGGCTAAGGGCTAAGTAATAAGTGCATCGGGACAACGAAGAGCCTCTTAGAGCATCTACGGAAATATTTGTACAGCTCTTTAGAATGGATAAAATCAGGTCAATGAAATAAAGACTTTTGGCAATTAGTTTATCCTCTGGAAGGGACAAAGCTTTAGTGTTCAGTAGAGGATGGAAGGATTTAAATCTGATCTGGAATGTGGGTGAACAAGAGGGAACTAAGTGGAACTTAAGCCCAAGATAATGAAATTCTTTTCAGCTTTAACTCCCTATAAATGAGCTGTGCTGGTTGCAGAACAGGAGTGGTTAGCCCAGGGTTTGCAGGCTGATAGGCTAGCCCACGGTTGGCAGGCTGGCATAGGGATGTCAGGCTAGCCCCGAGTTTGCTGGTTGGCATGGGATGGCCCACTAGCCCAGAGTTTGCCGGCTGGCCTGGGATGGAAGGCTAGCCCAGGGTTTGCTGACTGGCATAGGGGCAGCAGGCTAACATAGGGATGGTAGACTAGCCCTGGCTATGGCACTGGTACTGCAAAGAAAGGGTCTTATAAAACACAGTCAGGAGGAAAACTGCAAATATGAAGGGGTTTCTATATGAAGTCCTCCATTCTTTTGATAGAGAAAAGAACTTCATGTGCTCTGCCAGAGACATGTGAATCAGTGTGGGGGTTTCTGGTAAGGTACTTCCAATTATTTCAAAGTTCCGTGGCACACTAGGGCAAAAGCGCCTTTATCTTCATCATTTCTAGCAAACCTTGTAAATATATAATGCAGAGCCAGGGCTTTGTTGTGGTGGGTGAAAGGAAAGTGTAAATGACAACACAGGAAGGGGTTGAGGCAGGGGGATGCTGAGTGGTCAGGAACACCTGCTGCTCTTCCAAAGGACCCTGACCAGTTCCCGGCGCCCTCCCTGGCTCTCAAACAACTGTGACTTCAGCTCTAAGGGCTCTGATGCCCTCTTTTAGCCTCCATTGGGTACCTATACACAACTTCCATACCTTCACGTAGACACATGAAGACACACACATACATATACACAGAGGGAGGAAGAGATAGAGGGAGGGAGAGATGGAGGGAGGAAGGGAGGGAAGGAAGGAGGGAGGAAGGGAGAAAGAGAGAGAGGGAGGAGGGAGTGAGTTAGGGAGGTAGGGAGGGAGAGAGAGAGAGAGAATAAAATCTCCAATAAGAATCAATACTGTTTGAGAAAAAAAAATGAAAAGCAGTTTTTCTCTGCCGTATCAGGAATTCTTATGAAGCGAGTGAGCCAGGTGTGTGGGAAGAGGGGAGGAGCCACAGTCCAAGTCACGATGAAATCAATTTTCAAAAATGCCTCTAGAAAATTTCTACAATGTGACATCTTTAATGACTTAAGAGTCCCCTACCTCCTACCCCCAGCCAACAGCTAAGTCCAAAGGAGATCCCCTAATGTTTTAGAGCCAGCAACCAGATGACCATGGCAAGGGACTAAAACCACAGGTTAGCCAGGGTTGAGAATGATTCAGTGGAAGCCTGGCTGTGGTGGGTCTGAGCTCTGGCAAGGGAGAGTAAGGGGGGGAGGGGAACCAGGGCTGACCCAAGGTGATCTCCTGAAGGGCCACCAGGCTTCCGCCATTCACTTGTGACTGTGTAAGGTGACTTCCCCAAAGCAGTGTTCCGAGAGGGCACGGGGGTGGGGGGTGGGGCACACAGGATGGCCAACAGTTGGTTTTGGCATGGTGTTGGAATGGGTGTGAACATTTCTCAAACCCACCATGAACAATAACACTCAGGTCTAGGTGACACAGGTATCAATGGGTGGCAGGAGACAGCTATTCTACTTCTGTCTCTGATGAAGCCAGAGACATGGCTAGGGGTCTGTCACACTGCCTTCCCTCACTGGGTCTGAAAGGGGAACCTAACTGTCTCTTATATCCAGTGAAGATAGCAGCTCTACTGCAGGCCTGTCTGTTAGTCCGGCACATTTCCCCTAAATCCCTTCATCTTTAGCTAGATCATGGCTGGCACAGACATGCCCAGCTGGCTAGTGAGTGAAAAGGCACAGCCCATGTACACACTGTAACAATAAGTGCCACCTGCTGCCTGGGTTCACTTTCCAACCTGCACCTGCCAGCAGAGACTAGCCAGGGCCCCAGGGGGAGGCTGGGAACAATTATGCATCTGGGGCTGCCCTGACTAATTTAAGACCAGAGAAAAAAAATCATTTAACAAAACACACCTTCTTCCAGAGACAGGTCAGGGCCCTCTTGACAAACAGCTCTGCCAGTGCTAAAGGGGCAACTGACCCCCCCCCCCAGGCGCCGCTGAACCAACTGGAGCTAGGGCAGTTTCTTGGTTTCTCTTGGCTAACACAGATAGCATTTGCCAAAACCTGAACCTCTCTCTACATTTGCTTATGGAAAAACTAAGAGACAGAATGAACCAGGCTGAAGGCTGAGAAACCCAGGAGTCCTGTGCTGTCTTGTCAGGCGTGTGGCATTGTATCTGGGGTATGGGACATGTCCTCCAGCAGGGAGATGGAGGTGACGCGATTCTCGTGAAAGCAGATGAGAGGCAGTCACTGGAAACAGAAATTGTCTGTTGGAGGTGGGAGAAGGGCTCACTCTGGCTAAAAGGGTATGGGTAAGATAAGAAAGGGCTTTCTATTTAGGAATCTGATACAGCTTATGATTTTGTTATAAGAGTTATTTTGGTTTATTTAGTGATTTAGTTATATAAGGGAGGTGGCTCAGCGGGTAAAGGGCCTGCCGAGAAAGCCTAAGGACTTGAGTTTAGATCCCTGACATCTACACAAAAGCCAAGCCATGGAGTGGCCATAACTCATGGTGGTGGTGGTGGGGGAGTGTGTGGCAAGGGACAAGGACAAGTGGATTCTAGTGATCATTGGCCAAGCAGCCCAGCTGAACTGATAAAACTCCAGATTCAGCAAGACACCCTGTCTTAACACATAAAGGTGGGGAGTGGCCAAGACACTGGATATTGATATTTGGCCACCATATGAACATAGAAGCAGGAATATGTGCGTGCACACACACACATGCACCCCAAGAAAGGGTACTTTGGAGGAAAACAAGAGAGCTCTCGAGTAGCCAGAGGACAACAGTCCTGGGGGCAGGCCCTTCCTGGGCTACGAGAGAGTGTTGTGAGAGATGAGGATGGACAAGTATGTGTGGAATTGAGGAAGCCAACCCAAGTACAATTATGACAACTGGGTGGGTCAGAGGCAGGGAGGCCGTGTGGGACACTCCTGAGAAAGCTGAGGGGAGTGGTGGTGAGACGGCTGAGCACACAGGTCCTGGGCTGGAGACTTAAGGTCTGTGGATTTTATTATATGCAAATGAATACCCCTAAAGTACTAAAGAGAGAGGCAGTGCCTGCTTGTTCTACAGCAGGAGTCAGAGAGGACAGACAGACAGGTGACACCTCCCCATCCCCCTGCTTAGCGTCTTTCCTTGTACTATATTCTCCCCAGCCCACTAAGGAGCTTTTATAACAAAATCTTAAACTGCATCAGAGTCTAAGAAGCCGTCCCCAGCTTACCTATTCCACTTAGACACAATGAGTGAGCCCTCCTCACATCTCCAGCCTATACTTTTCTTTCCTCTTCCTCTTCCTCCTCCTCCTCCTCCTCCTCCTCCTCCTCCTCCTCCTCCTTCTTCTTCTTCTTCTTCTCCCCCCCCCCCCCCCCCCCCCAAGACAGGGTTTCTCTGTGTAGCCCTGGCTTTCCTGGAACTCACTCTGTAGACCAGGCTGGCTTCGAACTCAGAAATCTGCCTGACTCTCAATGTATAACTTCTATTTCCATCCCCCTGGGAACTGTGAGCAGGGATCACTCTGTAGACCAGGCTGGCCTCGAACTCAGAAATCTGCCTGACTCTCAATGTATAACTTCTATTTCCATCCCCCTGGGAACTGTGAGCAGGGATGCCAGGACCATGGGAGGTTCATGCTAAAGAGTGAGAAAGGAGGTCTGCCTGGCCCACTGGAATAGAAAGAAGCATGCCCAGAGGGGCCATGCTGTCTGGGTTCCCTGGACCTAGGCTTGAACCTAGTTTACATTTCTCTACATCCTTGTAATCTGAGCACTTGGAAGGATGATGCCAGATAGTGAACAAGAGGACAACTTGGGGTGCACATCAGGCTCAAGGCTGAACCTGATCAGACCCAGGTTCATAAACTGAGGATTTAACTCAATGACAGACAAGAAAAACCCACAAGCCAGGGCGCAGGTAACAGCATGGCAGAGCTGGGTTAAAGCAAGTTACCATTCAGGGCCAGGATGTACTCAGCTCAGTGGCAGAGGACTTGCCTAGCACATAAAAGGCCTTTGGGTCAATTCCCTGCAATACACACACACACACACACACACACACACACACACACACACACACGGGGGTGGGGGGAGACAGAGAGAGAGAGAGAGAGAGAGAGAGAGAGAAAGACAAAGAGAAATACCATCCTGATTTAGTTGAAAGCAAATATATACAGAAGACCCCAGAGATGCTCAAACAGCAATTAGATTAGAAGAATTACGGGTGGTTTCTGTGTGCTTTGTTTTCTGAATTTTTTTATTCTGAAGAAAATGGAGATCTATATCACCCTCCAGAGTCTTCTCATTGCTCCTCACCGAGCTTTGGTCTGCTTGTTTCACTAAAAGCAAACACTTCTGGAACTGCTAGGTAAATATTGACAGGTTGCTAAGTGAACAGGAGGTACATCATCCCCGCTAGCAGCCCTCCTCCAAACATCACAGGATTGTCTGTGATGTATCTTTGCGTCAATTATTTAAATCAGACTTAAAAGCCGACTCTAAGGCTAAGAGGTGGGCAAACCCTCTCCACTCTTTCCTTTGAATGTTCCCCTTTCATCTGCTTCTTTCCTATCCGGGCGGGTGAGAGGCTCTGTCTGGATTTGCATGTCAGCCGTAAGCAGCCGCCTGAGTCAGGCTCCTGGGCGTATCATACGATGCTGGCATCCAGTGAACCAGCTACCTGAACCTTCCAGCAGAGGCGACTGTTTGTGGAGCCCGGAGGCGGCTTCCTCCTAGGAAAAGAACTTCAAAGTCCCACGAGAGGTTTTTTACCCACACTAGCCATTTCCTACCCTCCCACAGCTTCAAACACAAGTGAAGCCACTCTGGAAATGTGTCTCAGAGAAACATGGTGACTTCTACCAGAGAAACTAGAAACAGGCAAGCAGGAGCTGAAGGCTACCTAGTGGGGGAACCCTGCTAACAACCCTCCTGTGGACCAGCCTCGCTCTTCTGCACCCTTCCCTGTATCCTGAGAACACTCCTTGTCCACTTCTCTCCAGGGACAAGAAGGGTACCCACTCTCGACTCTGTTAGACTGGCTTAGTGTCAAGTAGTTTCCCAATCCTTAAAAATGACAGGAAAAAATGAGTTTGGCTTCCAAGTTATTGAGAGGATCTGATGGCAGGACATATCTGAGAGGTGCTGAGTGTCACACATGGACAAAACTGTGTGAGAACAGTTTGCTACAACGACATGAACACAGACCGGACTCTAATCAGAAGGAAGGCAATGGGTAAAAAACAAAAAAACAAAAACCCAAACCTAAGAGGAACAGAATCTCTTGGTTCCAAATCATTTGTCATGTTCAAATTAGAAGGAGCTTGTGTGTTCAGAATTCCTGTAACCAAAGAAAAAGGACTTGGAAGTAGATGCTTCCTGGAGATCTCGTCTTTCATGTCTACCTTTTCAAGACAAGGCTAACTCCTAAACAATCAGCCCTGCCTTTAACCTAGGCATCCTGCACCCTCCTAACGCAGGCTGTGTTGGAAGAAAGCCTGGGCATTGGTCAGTGAAAGGGGACTCTGTGCTGGTGCCACAGGCTCAGTCAGGCTGATGCCCCGGAAGGATGGACCAGGGCCGTTCTACCATGCCAGGAGTCAGTCATCTCAATAGCAGTTTCAAGGTCACCACCACAGGCTCATGCAGGAATAGGAGTCACGAAATGAAGAAAGCCAAGGGAGACTGAAGGACTTCAAGTGTTTGGTTAATTTTAAAAGAAAAATCAGATAAGGAGGCAAGACCTGCCGGAAGCAGCTGTATTTATGCCTTGCACAAACAGGACAGACTCAATCCTTGATAGTATCTTTCTGGAGCCTGAGCAAAGGCAAAGAGAGCTCCCAGGGCTCCTCCCTCTAATCCACGACCCCTTTGGTAAACCTCCACCTCTGAAAATATTTACACTACCATTTGTAACAGCAGCAAAATCACAGTTACGAAGTACAAATGAAGTAATTTTATGGTTGGGTTGGGGTCACCTCAAACTGGTCATGGCACTGGGAAGGTTGAGAACCATGGGTCGAACTCCTTAGGAATCAATGCTGTGTACAAACATGAGTACACAGATACATTTACAGGGATTGTTTTGTTTTAAACACTTTGGTGTTATGGTTTTGAAAGAAAAGAGACCTCCTCACCCAGACTCATTTATTTAAACAGGTAGTGGTGCTGTTCTGGCTGGGTATGGAACCTTTTGGACATGAGGTCTGGATGGCAGACACAGGGCCACTGAGATGATTTGAGGCCTGGCTCTGGCTTCCTGACTGCAGACACCAGGCACCTCACACTACTGCTCCAGCCTCAGTCTGTTCCCACCCCAAGGCCTCCCTCACCAGGATGGGCCAAGTAAAACCTCCCTCCCTAAGTTCCTTTCAGTCAGGTATTGGTGACGAGAAAATTAACTAATAAATTTGGTCTTTCCTCTCCTCTCCCCTCCCCCCTTCCCCTCCCCCTCCCCCTCCCCCTCCTCTCCTCTCCTTCCTTTTCCCCTCACCCCTCAAGGCAGAGTTTCTCTGTGTAGCCCTGACTGTCCTGGAACTTGCTCTGGAGATCAGGCTGGCCTCAGGGATCAAAGGTGTGGCCTATTACCTCTCAGCATAAATTTGGTTTTCAAAAGCTCTCTACAAATGAGAGGACTGAGGAACTGGGTTTGAAAGTAAGTAGAAATGTCACCAGCTAGTCTAAATTAGTGAGTTATTCAAATGAAACATAGGTGAATGAATCAAAGTACAAAGTGAAATGCTGGACAATTTTCAAAAAAACACAGTTACTGTGCATTCCCTTGACAGAGTACACTTTAACTATAAATGTCGTATAATAAGAACACCATATCCTTAGAGATGGTACCTGGTGTGTGGAGCCTTCTGTGATAGACAGGGTAGTTTTAAACACAAATATGATGACATTTATGTTGTATACACCTTCCCACGAGGATTAAGCAATATCCCTCTAGATCTAAAGCCATGGATGGCATCAGAGCCACAGCTATAAGACACTGTGCTAGACCACACCAAACATCCAAGGGCCATGGGGAAGGTCCTCTGCCCTGGCTATTGGCCTCTGAAAATCAACTAAACGACCAGCGTGCACAAAGCAAACATTAGACTCTCAGACCCCTCTGTTGCCCTGTCTGCTCTAGGAGACCATCATTTGCTCAAAGTCACTGGCTCCCCAAAAGAGAGTGGGCCAGGAGGTTTCTGCTCTTCCTACCAAGTGTTAGAGACTTGCTAGACATATGTTTAGGAGACACAATTTAAGGAGGACACCTCTCCAAACAGCCATAGCCCTTGAGGCTCAGTGGGGTGAATGGAGCAAGCTATGAGACACACAAATGGATATGGGGAGTTGATCAACTAAAAAGAGGGCGTGGAATGCTTTAAGCCTGCAGCTTAGTTGAGCCCTAAAGGAGGACGCAGTTAACCTGAGTGGGACATTTAACACTGCCTCTCTTGGAGGCAGGCTGTGAGTCCCGATAGATCTCCCTGCATCTCATGCTCTCCTCTCTCAGAGGTATGCCACCCACCTCCAAAATGCAGGTCTGGACCACAGGGATCAGAGGGGGGCACCCCCTTCAAGTGTGCTCTAGACACTTTTTAGTGTCCAGGGGATATAGAGGACCTCATGACAAGTCCTTTGTGGTTCCACACTGGATAACCACATTGTGATAACCACATTTCTGGATGAGGATGGCTTCTCTGTCCCTCAGAGTGGCAAGGGCTAAAATATCCCAATTGGAGGAGATCAATTAAAACAATCTTTATTCTTCCTTCCAGGAGGCACCTGAATGGAGCTATCAATCAAAAGTTGGGCCAAATTCAACCACTAAACCAAAATTTAAAAATTACAATATAGAAAATACATACATATATCTAATTTCCTGCAAATTGTCCTAAGTTTTGTATCTACCTAAAAATGTCTACTCTTTTATGCAAAGTCCTTGTCATGGATGATGATGATGACAGAATGTTTCCAAGCAACAAAGATATGACTCTGCCTTCCACCGCTCATTATTTAAACACTAGCTGGATACCAAGACTCTTTTTAAACACTACAGAGGCCATTTCTCATCTATGCCTTACAGATACTATATGAGATCCATTTTGTTCATTTACTTGCTTGTTTTGTGTTTTTCAGTGCTGAGACTAGAACCATGGACAATAAGCAAGTCCTCGCCCACTCGGTGGCAGCCTTAGGTTCTCTGCACATCACACAAAGCCACGTCAATCAGCGAGTGGGGACAGGCAGGACAGTGAACTCACTCTTTGGTCAGAAGGGGACAAGATTTGAGCAGGAAACGTGAGAGCCCGGAGTCTTGGAAGTAGAGGTCAGGAGGGGCAGTAGGGCTCTTCAGGTTCAAACACCGCACGATGACATAGAGAACGGCAGCTACGGCAGCCAGCTTCACCCCGTCAAACACGGCGGGGAGCTCGGGGGTTTCCAGCATGGCATTCATCTTGATCTAGAAAGCAAAGGTACAGGGCTCACACACAAAGCCCGGGCACAGAGGGTAGAGCCCATCTCATGGCAGAGGCATGACCCACCCTGGATATGCTTCCCACACACCCACAGGGCACTTGCGTGCTCCACAGACCCCCATCATCGCCCTATAGCACCAACGCCCAGCCAGTACCCATCACCAGGAAAGCAGTTCTAAAGTGTTGACTAAGGAGGGTACTGTGTTCTTCCCATAATCTTGTGAGCAGTTCAGAACAAACAGGAAAATGTACAGTAATAGAGTCTTTTTGAGAGTGGGGAGAAGCAGAACAAGTTGGGGGGGGGGGGCTGTGGGTAGTAGTGATCTGCTGTTTCTGAACAAGCCACTTAAAGCCCTGGAGACTTTAACGGCACCTGGAGCACCAGGTGTGTTAAATGTTGTTTCCAGCCTTGAACAGCAACATGGGACCGTGGGGGCCACCAGGTAAAGCTGTGCTGCGTGTGTTGGGCCCACATCTCTATTTTCGGAGTGGGCCGAGAGAAAGCCACCTTGGCCACACATCCATTTGCTCCACGGAGTCCAAGGCTCTGGAGTTCTAGTCAGTCTTGGCTCAGGTCATGGTAGTCCTGGCTCCTGAGGCTTTCAGGCATGGTCAAGTGGAGCCAATTAATTAAAACAACCCCGTTCCTTCCTTCCAGGAGGTTCTTGAATGCCGCTACCAGTCAAAAATCGGGCCAAGGACAGACTAAATTCAACCACTAGACCAAAATTTAAAAATTACAATATAGAAAGTACATACATACATCTAACTTCCCGCAAACTGTCTTAATTCTTCACATTTGAAGGTAAGCACTCTCTTGAATACAAAGCATACACACACCATTTCAGACACATAAAACCAAACATCAACACCATCATCAAATATTTCCCTAACATCAGCTGTGGCCTTGAGAATTAGGCTAACTAGCCAGGTATGGTGATA
Organism: Mus minutoides; assembly: GCA_902729485.2. Taxonomy (NCBI): domain Eukaryota; kingdom Metazoa; phylum Chordata; class Mammalia; order Rodentia; family Muridae; genus Mus; species Mus minutoides. The sequence continues at coordinate 362,649 of LR753313.1, forward strand.
CACCTGGATCAGGAGTTCAAGGCCAGACTGAGCCATATGATACCCTGTCTCACAATGAAATGGGGGGAAGGTTAGCACAAAACTAACAAAAAGAGAAAATGCAATTCTCATAGCTCCGGTAACTATGGTAACTGCTTTCTCTGGAATGATTTCAACTAGCCGCTGCTAAAAACAGTTACGAGAACCCTGGCAGCCAATGATGGAGACCGGGCAGGGTGAAAAAAAATCTCCAAAATGTGTATAATAGACTGAAGGCCCCGGACACCTAAAGAAAATCTCCAAAATGTGCATAATAGACTGAAGGCCCCAGACACCTAAAGAAACTCCAGAGGGGCCTTGGAGACTCCTCTAAGGTGACACAGACACAGGACCAAAGATGTTTTGGGAAATCGCTGGCAAGGTCTCCAGTCTGGTGAGAAACAGATCAAAGGTCACAGCCTCTTACACAGCGTCCTGTAAACTTTCCAGAGGGCTGGCAAGATGGTTCAGTGGCTTGCTGCCAAGTCTAATGACCTGAGTTCGATTCCCAGAACCCGCATGGTGGAAAGAGAAAAATGATCATCTCCAGAAAGTTGGCCCCCGACTTCCACACCTTCACTGTGCCATGAGCACAGCCACACATAAAAGAAATGCTTAAAAAAAGCTTTAAAAGTTAAGGTTGTCCTCTACTACATAGCCACACTCAAGGCCAGCTGGGAACACATGAATCCCTTAATAATAATAATAATAATAAATTTAAAAGACAACAGCTCTGATCTAATTTTGGGTTTCTTTTGGTTTTGCTGCTGGTGGTGTTGTTTTTGAGGCATGGTCTCTCTGTGTAGCCCTGGCTGTCCTGGAACTCACTCTGTAGACCAGGCTGGCCTTGAACTCAGAAATTCACCTGCCTCTGCCTCCCAAGGGCTGGGATTAATGGTGTGCACCACCATGCTGGTCCCTGAACCCGCGGCTTAAAAGAAAAGCAGAAGTGAACAATCTACTGGAGATCCCACAGTGTCCCTGACTTCCGTGCTGGCGAAATGGAAGTAACCTTTAAATGTTTCTCTGTCCTTGTGGGAGCGAGAACAGAGGCTGGTCATGCTGGTTCCCCCAGTCTCCTTGCTGCTCAAGTCTAGCAACTCATCGAAAGCTCCTTTCTAACCAGGCAAAGCCTGTTATACCTATGCCGCAGTACATACCTATGTCGCTTATTCCTCTCTTGGAGAATACGGGCTTTCCTTGAAGGGGTGTCCAGGTGGGCCAATCAGATTTGATCTTGTATTCAAATTAACCTAAAAGCTGAAAAGAATGGGATTCAGGTGAGGTTTTAAAGGAGAAGAAAGAACCCTCTTTTGTTGTTTGGAGACGGGGTCACCTGACAGCAGCCCTGACGGGTTTTGAACTCATGACACTCCTCTTGCCTGCCCCCTCCCAAGCTCTGGCATCGGGGCATGTGCCACCATGCCTGGCCAAGAACCTATTTTAATGGGAACATAAACAGTCCACCTTTCCCTCTCTGCACTCAAAGTCTTTAGAGAAAGGGCAATTTCTTTAATTCACGTGTCTGCCGTGGTCTTCAACGCTCTCACAAACTGTCTCTGGGGGGCTGTGTGGGCGCTCAGACCTGCAGTGCTCACTGGTGCTAGAGACAGATTTCTTCTGACTAAAGCAAACTCAAGCTGCTTTTACCCTTTGTCCCACGACATGCTCTGTAGCAGTGCTGACAGGATAGGTGTCATTGTTGTGACCACTGACCTAACTGAGAAGGCTTCAGAGTGAGAAAGACAGAGAGAAAAGCAAAGTCAGGAGCAGTATGGAGGACAAACAGAAGACTCCAGAGGCTGGGCCGGAGTGACAGGTATACAGGTGTACTGGGTTCAAGCTCCATTTGTTTCTGATTCACCACATTTCAATGACTTAAGATGAAAAGGCTGGTGAAGGAGAGGCTCAATTACCCTTCAGTGCGATCCTGCTCTACCTCAAATCTGTATGAGCTTTCCATAGTCCGAACGAGCCCCAGGGGCCAGGGTGCAGTGAGGCAGGAACTGCAGAGCAGTGTCCCCAGCCACATCACAGGCCACCTGAGCCCACCAGCCCCAAAGGCTCAGCTGCAGGATGAAAACAAGGCTCAGCCCAGACTCAAGATCTAGACTGCTGGCCCACGGCCTGGTGTTAGCTTTGCCTGGCTTTGGTAGTGTCGGTGAGACCTAGGTCCCCGTCTCAGAATTTCTTTTATGTAATAGTTAACACCACCGTTATTTATGGATGCTTTTACTATACAATTTTCAATGACACATACGAAAATACTATATACCTACATCTCTGTGATGCTAGAAACGTCAACTCTAGTGCAATATATTTAAATTGCTACTTATCAGAGTGTTTTCATGTATTTTTCAAAGTTCACAATGACTTTTTGTTTTGTTTTGTTTTTTGAGACAGGGTTTCTTTGTATAGCTCTGGCTGTCCTGGAACTCACTCTGTAGACCAGGCTGGCCTCGAACTCAGAAATCCACCTGCCTCTGCCTCCCGAGTGCTGGGATTAAAGGCGTGTGCCACCACGCCCGGCTCACAATGACTTTTTAACCATTTTTGTTGCTAGAGAAAAAGCTTTAAGAGCTGGGGGTAGAACCCAATGGTGGGACACTTCTAAAAGGCATTTGGGTGCAGTGCTTGGTACCATAAGGAAGGGAAGGGAGGGAAGGAGGGGAGGAGGGAGGGAGGGAGGAAGGGAGGGAAGGCAGGCAGGCTGGCTAGGCTTTAAGATAGCAACTAACAAAACATATGAAAAAAGTTAAAATCTAGTACAAGGAAAATAAACACACCAACAAACACAACAGCTCTGTGTGTAGTTCAGCTAGATTGACTCTTGAGTTTTCTGCCCACCAGAGGAGAAAGAGAAACCCAGTCAGGTCAGGGGTTCACGGAGTGGAAAGAGTTACTAACAGAGCAGTCTCATCCCTTAGACACTTGGCACACACTTAGTGGAAAGAGGGCTTTTCTGGCACAGAGTTATGTTAAAGATTTATTTGCAGGACTTTCTAGAGGGGACGTAGATTGACAGACTGTCCTCCTACAACTTTCTTTTTTTTTAATAGTAAAGAATTAATTTCTTCGACCCTTGAAAAATGCCAGGGTTTTAAAATTCAATTCAGGGTAGGCAATTCCATGGGTGGTTTATAATTATTATGGCCTAAATTCACAGCCTTGGCCCAAGGCTAGAGTCTGAGGGTCTTGGGCATCAAGCCAGCTCGGCATGTCCCTAGGCAGTGCACCCTTAAATCCTAGCAGGCTTAAGTGGCCGACCACTTACTGGGTGCCTAGCATGGCACAGAAGCACATTAAGGACCATTTACAAACAACCAGGGGGGAAAGAAGCTAAGGTTCTATGTGCCGTAGGGTCTTGGAGGCGAGAACCATTAAGCAAAGAACCTGGAACCACCATATCCAGAACTGGGCCTTAGAGTATCAAGTCCAGGGTTTTAGAAGAGTGTGTATGTCTATATAGTAAATACCTATCTATCTACCTGTCAATCTATTTAGGTATTAAACTAGGAATTATCAGACAATATGAAAACCAAACTCTTCACATCCATTTGAACGATTCATCTTACATATCCGTTATAGTGATTACTCACTCCATTTTTCTTTTCTTTTGTACAAATCTGACCTGCCCCTTAACATTAAATATTCTGAACTTTGTCCAGACATATTGAGTTTAGAATATACCATACTACCTTGAATGTGGGAGATTTCATTTGGTCTGGGAAGCGAAGCTAGGTCAGGCCTGGTCATTACTCAATCAATGCCTTGAACGATTTGAAATGCTCCCTGCCTCTGTTTTCTAGGCAGATGAAATCCAGTTGAAATAGGTCCTAAGCAGTCTTACATGGGAGAATGTCCCAGACGGGCTGGCGGGCTGGCTTTGTGAAGCAAGCAAGTGAGCCTCCCCCCACCTCCACCTGTCTCCATCTCCTGCTTCTGAGGAGCTGGGTTTCCCATGCACCCGTGCATCTGCAGGTTACTATAGCCCAGTCCTGCTCTTTTATGAGTAAATTTAGGTCCTGGAACTTATAGTTAGTATTCCATTTGTCATTTGCTTATCACAAAAAAGTGCAGGGAGCTGCTATACATGCACAGCATCTGGTCATTAAGGGAGCTCGCAGCACTGCTGCTGGACTCTAAGACGTGCTCAGCTGGTCTTTCCACCCAGGCCGAAGATCTGGGCTGCGCCTCCCACGCTTCGCACTGCTCACCCATGGGCAAGGGCATCACTTAAGGGTGGAGGGCCCTGCATTAGCAGAGGTCCTGAGACCTGGGAACTAGACCTGTTCTGCCTGGTCACCTTGGAAAAGTCACTTAGCTTTTCGGGGCCCTAAGGGTCTCAGTTGTAAAATGAGAGGCTTGGATTAGACGTAGGAAACACTGAGGAATTCTTTCAGTATGAAATGTCTAAGATTCTGGGGACATGACTGCAGCCCTTGGTTAAAACGCACGGGGAAGGTGGGACTCTCTCTGTGCTTTGTAACAGAAAGCACCCCTGCCTACCTGCCTCAGACTACACACAATAAAATCCACAGACCTCGAGGCCATTGCTCTCTCTTCAGATTAATTATATACTTTCAAGCTGTGTCATTTATACCAATAACCCCATTATTCTACTCCAGTGAGTGATTCAAAATATCGGCTATTACCATCACCACTACTAAATTCTCTCCCCTTTCATCTCTGTAAATGTAATCTAACACAGAAATCACACGAAGGACATCCGGCCAAGGAGCACAAGGGCCCCATCAAACAGTGAAACAGCTGATTACCTGCATGGATTTCCTTCAACAAGATTAAAACCAATCCCGGGGCAGTCTCTTCCCGAGTCCTCCGCAGAGGAGCCCTATTAGATTGAATACATCACTCGATAATGGACAATGATCATGAAGTTCCCCAAAGGGTTGCAAGAAGTGGGCCATGCTGATACACACCCAGAGTCCCATGACTCAGGATAGGGAAGCAGGACGAGGGCAACACACCAGGCCAGCTTGGCTTGCAACACAACGAGATGCTCCAAGCTGTGTTGCTCCTTGTTTTATAGTAACCTCCTTCCAACATCCCCACCATGTCCTGCAAAGGGTTCCTTCTGCTGAAGCCAAGCCTGCTGTCTGTACTTATCTCCCCTTGCAGGGAAGTCCATGCCTCTCCCCAACGGGACCCATAACTCCAGGCTAGCACACAGAAGGCCTCTGGCAACTGAAGGTGTTAAGGTGTCAACAAACAACTCTGCCACAACAATCTGGCCTACGTCCACTCTATTCCATCCTGATGTGACCAAAAAAAAAAAAGACGATCCGAGTGTGGGCAGCACAACTCCTTTGAAGAGAAAGTAAGTGGAAAAGAGCCAGTTTCTGCCATCTCACTGAGAAGTCAGGGCTGCCATTCAGCACAGGAGGTAAGTGCTAAGTCCATAAGAAGGAGACCAGGAGAAAGCCCAGTGCCCACCTCTGAGACGTGTCCATCTCTGCACCTGGGGGCATTCACTACTTGTATACATTACTTCTCTATTACTGTGATAAAACTCCATGAGCGAGGTGTTTGGTCTCATTGTTCTAGAAGGCTAGTGTCTGTGATGATAGAGCAAAGGTGTGTGTGTGTGTGTGTGTGTGTGTGTGTGTGTGTGTGAGGAACAGGAAGCTGAGGACTCAGATCTCGAACAGCAAGCAGGAAGCAGAGACAGAAACGAGATTGGCTCCAGGCTATAAGAAAGACCCTACTTTTGGACCACCACTACTACAAACTCCCATGTGAGACGCCCTAGCAACTGCACCAATTCTTATTTCAAAAGATGCCAAGAGGCATTTCCTTTTCTGCTTCAGCACTGAGTAACTAACCAGCTGTTTTCCTCCGCTAGCTGCTGCTGCTGCCACCGCTGCCTAGGCCGCCTCTTGGGGCCACCCAGGCAGATCAGAGCAGGTTCCCCATGCTGACATTGCTGGAGCAGAGGCTGAAAGCTTCAACTAAGAAGACTCCCCACTAGCCAGCCACAGCAGCCCCCCCCCCACACACACACAGGTAACAATAGTTTTATTTAGTTGTATTCATCTACAAAGTCATAAGGTCATACACTGCTGAAGTTTTCAAGGATAGTTTCTGAGCTCCCAGTCAAAAACAAGAACCAGGGGCTGGAGAGATGCTCCACGGTGGGGGCTATTTGTTGGTCTTTTTAAGGACTTGAGTTCAGTTCCCAGAATCCACCTGGAGGCTCACAAATATCCGTAACTTCAGTTCCAAGGCATTTGACGCCTCTCTGACTTCTGTGGGTATTGGGCATACATGAAGTACACATGCATACATGCAGGCAAACACTCATACACAGAAAACAAAATAAGCCGCAAAAGGATTCCCCCCCCCCGCCCCCCGAGACAAAGTTTCTATGTGTAGTCTTGGCTGTCCTAGAACTCATTCTGAGACTAGACTGGCTTCAACCTCAGAGAGAGATCCTCCTGCCTCTGCCTCCCAAGTGCTGGGATCAAAGGGATTTTTTTTTTTTTAAAGAAAAGCAAGAACATGCTGACTTCACACTGAAATGTCAGGAATGGCTAGTAACCCACCAGCTTTCAGAAAAAAGGCTCAGGCAACTAAAAATACCTGACGACTGAGTCACCCCGAGCTTTTAATTGGGCACTGTGAGTTTAGTGAACTGCTGAAGAGAAGCAGGTCTCTCCTGCTTGCACAGAAGCTGGGGAGAAGAACATGCTGCCCTCCTCCTAGAGAAGGGTAGAGAACCTGCCTCTCTCTCCCCAGAGCAGAAGCGCTCTCTACCATAGAGAAGCCCACACACGAACCAACCCAGGCTGAGACGGAACAACAATCCAAACAGAAGCTGGCACTGTCCTCTAGAGAGATCCCAGACTCTTCAAGGAGGACATTTCTAAGAAAACAGTTTAACAGGAGATTCAATAGCCCTACGTAGTGTACTTCTAAAAACCTGTACTAAATTGAACTCTAATATCAAAGCAAATTCTCAGCTTACCAGAACTGGACAAATTCTACTTTCTCATTTGCTTCCTGGACAGACCACCTCCCTCCACCTGCCCCACCTTCTTTTCCTTTTTTCTTGACAGTCTCGTGCACTCCAGGCAGATCCAGAACTTCCAGAGCAGCCAGGGTGAGTGACCTTGAATCCGGATCCTCTGCCCTCACCCTCACCCTCACCCCCCGGAGTGCTGGGATTTGCGCCAGTTTTACTGTAGGGACCCAACTCAGCGCTCCACGAGTGCTAGGCAAACAATGTACCAACTCAGCCTCCTCCCCAGACCCATCTACTCCATTTTTTTTTTCGGAGAAGAGTCCAAGTGTAGAGGACAGCTCTGCATCTACCAGCAAAAGGACACCCAGGGCATGTTTCACACAGACCTGTGGAGAAGCTTCCAGAAAGGTGGGAACAGGCTGGAGGGGTGCAGGTGGGAGTCGGTGTGGGTAGGAGGCTGACAACCTTGCATTTCACCAGGGTAAGCATCAAACAGCAGATTTGCATGGAGAGGGTTTGCCAAGCCCTTCACCTCCCCACAGGGAAAACCGACTCCATCCCATTTCCCCAGGCCTGCTGGAGCTGAGCTAACTCTCTCCTGCCCCTCTTAGCTCTGTGGCTCTTATGAAGTCTACCAGCTGTGAGAGCAATAGAGCTCTCTCCTCAAGGCTGTACCACCGGGCCCTTTAATACAAGCATAGACAGTAATGACATCTCCCGCATCTTCATTTTCCCGAGACTGATGGAAGCTCCCGGGGCAAGAAAACGTAGTGTGCACAGCGTTGAAAGGCATGCTTTTCTTCAAGTTGTAAAAGTACCTTGGAAGCTATGAGTAGGAACAGGAGCCTCTGCCAGGCCACAGCAGCAGGCTGACGTCACGTGGCTCCACTGAGTCTCAGACAACAGGTGTGAGCAGCCAACACGGATAAGTACGAACCACTGACTGACACTGAGGGCCCTGGGCTAAAATGAAAGAAGGGGTAGTGTGGGTTGGACACTAGTGTGGGTTAGCCTCTGCTACCAGTCATGTGGATTCAGAGAACTGAAACTTTTAGGGTACAACCCAGGTGGTAAGACCCAAAAGGTCTGGAGTCTGGATGTCAGGGGACAAAGAGTCTCGTTTGTAATCTCTCTGTATCTACCAATTGCATCTAGGTGCTCTCCCTTGAACATACTGTGCTCTGCAGCTTTGGGTAGGTCTCTTGCTCGAGAGCCTACATGGTCTACCCAAACACAGGTTTTGGAATCAGAGGCCCTGAGGTGGAGTCCCAATTCTGCCAACTAGTCTTAGGTAAATCATATAAACTTCACGTTAATTTGTACTTTCTTCTAAAAATGAAAGAGCATAAGTTCCTTTACACGCTAAAGAGGGAAGGAAGCTGCCGGGTTAAACTATGTGGGTTAAAGACGTGTTAAAATTACGAAGTATCTATAGACATATGAAAGGCTCACAAAACATTTTCAATTCTTTATAGGAAAGCTACCTTAATATTTCAGGTTAGAGAACTGTTAGTCTGAAAGCCACAGGAAGGGACTTTTAAGACAGGTGGCCAGGCATCTGTCTTCAGGCAGCCCTGAGCTTGGCTTTATCATATCTTTGCATGGGGAATACCGAACAATCTAGAAAAATTCAAAAGGAAGCACACTGGGCTGGTATATTTTGGGGTTTGAGCTAAATGGATTGCTTTGCCAAATAAAGAAATAGAAGTAAGTTCACACCCTCAAATGTTCCCGTCTCCCCATCCCTCCAATACAAACACCCTACTGTTGTTCTGGCTCTCTCTCTCTCTCTCTCTCTCTCTCTCTCTCTCTCTCTCTCCCCTCTCACTCTAGAAGCAAATTTTCTCAGCCTTTTTAAAGCCCGAGGACAAATTCCAACTGCTACCCTTAGTCTGCCAGCGACTTCCCCCCTTTGACTAAATCCAGTTTTGCCCATAACCAGCAGCACCTGCTCCAGGTTCCTACCCGGCCTTCCTTGGTGATACACCAAGGTATTCTGGACACCAGGTAGGCAGGCCCCTGCAGCATGGCTCTGGAGCCCCTCTTCTGCAGGGCCTTCTCCAAATGTAAGTGCCACCTCTTCCTGCAGTGTCCTGGGAGGTGAGAAGCTGCCAGCAAGGGAGGGGATTTCAACAGAAGTGGAGCAAATCCTTCTCACAACTGGGAAGAGGGCAAAAGCATTTCCCGAAAATGAATCCACCTGCTTGAAGTGACTGAAGCAGTGCTCCACAAAGGAAAAGGACAGAGCCTCCCCGTGGGGCATTCATGCCAACTGTGTGTGTGTGGGTGCTGTACAGACACCTAAATCCTCCACGCTCCCCAGTATCTAAGGCCCCAGCTTCAGTCTGTCTTCTGTGGGCATTATGCAAGAAGTCTAATACACAATATCTGTAAAGTGCTGGACAGTGCAACCCATAGGAGAACTGAAGCCTTCAGGGCCGACAGCAAACCCTGGAGGAATTAAACAGAGGAAAGAGGGAGATGGTGTGGGATCCTCAAGAAGAGATGGAACAGAAGAGAGAAATGGGGTGTGCACAGACACCAAGGTCACAGCTGAGCAGTATGAGGCAGACAGAACCAAAGGGATGGGTTTGGAGCGGGGACTATGAGTCACTGTGGAATGACGCTTCCACGCTGTTTACAAGGGGAATTCCAGGAGTCAGCCTGGAAGCCGGTGTCACACGGATGCTGTCATGGCTGTGGGCAATGAGCTGGGCATATCCTACTCTTCATGCAGGGGGCTGATGTAAGGCTGGAGTCCACTGAAACCAGGCTCTCGGCTCTGTTGGGACTTGTATCTTCACTCACTACTGAAGCCACAGTGACAGTCCTTGATGGCTTCTAACTCATCTTGTAGGAACTTCTGTGGCGGAGGCCTCCCTCCCCTGATTCTAAGACTGTAGAAACAAGAGTCTAGATTCACCGCAGTGGCCTACCCTCATATGTAAATGCCAATCATGACTAGGAAATCTGCTAGTGCCATCTTTTCATAAGAATGGCGAGTCACCTTTCATTACTCTCTGCGTTGGGGATTCCAGCCAATGCCTTTCAAATGAACTCTTCCTATTTGACATTCTACACAGATGTAAATCCATGCTTTTGAGCACACAGTGGGTATCTTGTAACCAGATTGAGCCTGCTGGAAAGGCTCAAAGGCTAGCGCACAACCCTGGTGATTTCTTTAATCGTATTTTCTTGCCAGATTTCTCCATCAGGCTGAGAGGTAGGCAGCTGCCTTGCTGCTGTGCACTGAGAGAGAAAGCTGGACTTGCGGCAGCTTTTAGGTGTTCTAAAGACTACCATGATGATTTGGCAAACCATTTGTCCATCCATGAAGGTTTTCAATTTTCTGTCATTCAGAGAAGCTACTGTCCCCCTAGTCTCTTGACCTCGTGACTAAAGAATATTTCAGTAGGCCAAAAAGTTAAGAAATCTACTTCAGACATGTCTGCCTCGAAAAGAGAGATAAGCCACAGTGGGGACAAGCGGCCACCTGGAAGGGAAGAGATCTGGAAACCCTGCCATGGGGGGCGGTGGAGCGGACATATGCCGCAGACTTTATAAGACACAGCCTCCTGCGGCTTGGCTGAGACAGTCAATGCCACAGCGTTCTCTAGAGTCTTTTTTTTCTAGTGGACATAAGCTCATTTGAATTGCACTAATCCTACATTAATCTAAACCAAGAGGCCATTTGGATTATAAAATAAGCTTCCCTTTTAGCATCTGAGGGAAACAGGACTGAGTCCTTTAGAACAATTGATGTCTGCAAGATTTCCACTTACTGAGAGACTTCCTCTGATCTGTAGTGCCTGCTGGGGAGACGGGCTCCTCACAGGCCAAGACAAACTTGGCCTGAATTGAAGCTGTGCTACACACTACTCGTGTGACTTTGAGCAGGTTTCTTAACCTCTCGGCACCTCATTAGACAAGAATAATAGAACCTTCCTTCAAGAGTCACTGAGAGGCTTAAATGAGGTAGCCAGGGCTAAGTGCCCATGCCAGAACATCTTGTCATTAGGAGTTTAAAGATACAAACACTATGATAACCCAGCAATGGTGTGCTCACCAGAGAAGGCTGAAAAGGGGGCTTGCTATATCCACCAAGACCACAGGACCTCGTTCCAGAAACAAATGACAGCTCTTCCAGCCTGGCTAGCCTGCTGTCTGACCTGCATGTGAGCTATCGCCACTCTCCCACACCCAAACACACACACACACACACACCATACATATACCCATACACACATCCATGCACCCACACCCACCACACACAAATACACCCATTCTCTCTCTTCTCTCCCTGTCTCTGTCTTTCTCTCTCTCTCCCTCCCCGCCCTTCTCTCTCTCTCTCTCTCTCTCTCTCTCTCTCTTTCTCTCTCTCTCTCACACACACACAGACACACACACACTAGTGCACAATGCACCGGCACTGCAGACAACTAGCTTCTTCATCATCCAACCCAGGCTTGTCCTGGGATCTAATACTGCCTTTGGCTCTGACATTGTTATCTTTACCGTGCTATATATCTTAAGTGAAAGAACAGACTGGATGATAGGAAACATTCTACTTGGGTAGCTCACTGTTTATCAAGTGTTTGAGATGTTCATACATGACCTTCATTACTCCTCAAATGAGGCACAAGATGCATTTGTGTTGACAGTAGAGGCCAGCTTCATAATTTACTATTCACAAAGTGCACACTCAGACATTACATCATTGGGTACTTGGAACAGCTTTGAGTGTTAGAATATAAGCAAGGAAACTGAGGCCTGGGGACTCCTCCCTGTGCTGGGCCCTGGGAAAAGCTCTAGGAACATGGGAGGGGGAGCAGTTGCCATGATGGAGCTGGGTAGAGCCCACCTTCAGTCCCTCTGACAGGAGCTCTCTAAGGCCATTCAAAGATGGATATGAAAACATTTGCATTCCTCCGATGGTGACAATGTCAGTGCCACACCCACCTTCCTCTGCGGGGCTGACCTGTAATGGGTGGTATTAATGACAGACCAACGGAAATAGACTATTATCTAAATGGGGGAAAGTATCCTGGCTGTCTTCTCCTTGGCTTTTTCTGTCGTCTTGCTGTACAGGACAGTCTTTTTCAATGGCATTGACAAGAATGAATGAGCACTTTATGTACATTCCAGACACAAGAGAGAACCACAGCCAGAGCCCTGGGAGGCTGCCATTTACAGTATGAATACAGTTCAGGCCACCCAGGGAGTGTGGAACACAGTGAGCCTCCCTCCCTCTGCTGCGCTATACCTGGTGGAGAGGCCCACAGTGCCCGAGTCCCCTGGAAAGGTGCCAGCCAGGACCCCCAGTATCATCTTCGGCTCCACGAGCATTTGCTGACCCCATGACATCAGCGAACACCTCCCTCCCTCCAAGATTCCGATTACATCACAAAATCCTAGGTAGGTTGAGATCCCCTCCACTTTGGGGATAAACAATCTCACAAATGGTCACACAAGGAAAGCAATAGCTTGCCAGACGATATGTGTGGCAATCTGCTGACATGAACCGCTCTGTGATACCTGAATATAAGCAAGGAATACCACGGACAATATGCAATCAACTATATCAAAGAGGAAGAAAAGGGATATTAATGTACCACATCTACTGGGCTACATGTGACACACATCTGAAATACATATGAGCCACTAGGAACTTCGCTCATTACTTCTGGGAACATTGTTCAGTCTCGACTGCGATGTACCCACCCAGGTTGCACTGTGTTAATGCATTGCCTATTCAAAAGCAGATAAAACTTTCTATACCACAAAGTACCTGGTTTCTCCGACAAACAGATCAGACTGGGAGCGGGAGAAAGCAAAGGGGAATGTATGAAGCTTAGGAGTAGGGTGCTTGCATAGTACATGGAGAGAAGCCAGGCATGGTGGTGCACATGTAATTCTGGCACTGGGGAGGCTAAGCTAGCCTGGGCTACCCAGTGAGAGCCTGTCCCAAATAACAACCTCATGGAGTCAAGGACACAAAGAGACAGAGTCTTAACTGGAAGAACAATGTACAAGACTGAAGAGGCAGGAGCTCAGCCAATCTCGGGCACGTTCAGGGTGGCATAGCTGCAGGCTGACTACATTCAGCGAATGACTACATATGCAATGTTAAAAGTATTACTGTTAATTTTTAAAAATGTGAGCGGATGTGTAACAAGAGTATTTTGAGGCGTTATCATGGAAATATTTACAGACGAGACAACACGGTTGTGTGGGATCGGCTTTAAGATAAACGCGGCTTGGGGAGGTACTAAAGAGTAAGGGAACTCCATTACTCACAATGAGGGGTACCAAGGCTGGGCCCCAGGGCCACGGGGCCCCAATACATGATTCTCTCTATGCTGGGACTAAAGCTTGTACCGTCACCACCTGACTGGACTCTGTATTCTAACGCATTGACTTCCTCAGATGCTAACATATTTGTCGACATATCTATTCATAAATAAAATGAAGGTGATAAGCGATGTTCGGTTGGTTTTCCTTATTTGAAAAATTTTGAATTTGGGTGAGCCTGTGTTGGACTTCCTGTTTTTGTTTGGTTTTGTTTCCACTGCCCTCACTGACAGGACTAAGTACATAAAAAATTGTCCAGAGTGATGCTGAACAACTGGGGGAAACTTGTTTGGAATTTGTCTCTTTTATTGGAGAAAAGAATAACTCCTAACCATATCCCCTCTCCTTGGACGCACAAGGTACCCGTGGCACAAACCGAAGGATGCTATGCTGCCCGGCAGTGAACAAAGACTGAGAAGTGATGACATAAGGCTGGCCTCACTGACTAACATCTTGGACATTCAGTCACTTCCAAGGTGACTCTAAGGCAGACTCAGAGATAACTGGGGACAAATAAAAGCAAAAAGCCAAGGGACATTTAGAGAAAACCCAAAACCCACAGGCAAAATCTAGGAACCACAGACGACCAGCAGCCTGTGTTTAAATCGGCATGGCCATTTAAAACTCAGGTGTAACCACAGAAACTCAAATGTGAGGAACCAGGAAAGCCTCTTACACCCCGGGAAAGCTTTAGCAAGCAAAGCTGGCTCAGTGGGAGTGGCAAAAGGTATGGATGGCCTGGGAAACTTCCAATAGAATCAACAAAAGACATGCCAAGATTTGGGGACAATGGAAGAGGACAGAGTTGGTTCTTCTAAGGCGAGAGAAAAGGGGTGTGGCACTTATTAATGCTCCACCAAACAGGAAGTCCTGAGGGGAAGGGCAGACTGCTGTTCAAAGGTGAGAACACAGACAGCGCTGCTGTGGAGACACAGGGCCAGACAACAGGAGCTGGAAATGAAACTCAGGATGCCAGAGAACACAGGGAACCGCCTCTGGCATTGCCTGGACGTTCTGCCCAGAGGGCACGGTTGCAGCCCAAGGGTCTATCTAAGTGTTCCTTATTCTCCTTCAGAGACTATCCTGGAGGAGGAGCCTTCGACCTTTCCTGGCATTTTCTCAGGCTCAGAGCCCTTCCTACTGAGGGACAAGGAACAGACAGATCCTTGACAGGTAGACAGACAGACAACGCAGCTACAGATAACAATAAAACCCGCAAACTTCTGGCCTCTTGCTCACCCTCCTAACTCCACACAAAAGCCTGGCAAGTTTCCTCCCCCACCAGCAGCCACCCCTTCTGACTCATCTGTCCAAGCAGTATTCAAGGCTGGTCCTGAACATGTTTATCTGAAGCTGTGGACCTTGTCTGCTCCCCTTTCTTTGTTTAAGTTGACCAATCCAAAATAAGGGGGAGGGGACCCATCCTGGGCCCAGGAACATAACTCCCAGCCCTGGTTAGGGGGTGTGTATTTTGGTTTCTGAATGTCCCCTCTCCACTTTGTGGTCGTCTTCCTGTTCGCTTTGTGATGTGTGTATGCTAATTCACTTTTTTTTTGTTGTTTTTTTTTTTGTTTTGTTTTTCCGAGACAGGGTTTCTCTGTCTAGCCCTGGCTGTCCTGGAACTCACTTTGTAGACCAGGCTGGCCTCAAACTCAGAAATCCACCTGCCTCTGCCTCCCGAGTGCTGGGATTAAAGGCGTGCGCCACCACGCCCGGCTACTAATTCACTTTTAATAAAGTTTGTTGCCTGTTGCTACCTGCTGGGTTAAGATTTTTTTTTCCCTGCCATCTAATGCTTTAATTGGTGGAGAAAATGAGCCAGATCAAGACCTTTAGACAGTAAAGTAGGGCAAAGAAGAAAAACATTTGTCTCCAAACTGCCACAAAATGCCTTAAGATGCCCATACAAAGCAGCTGCCCTAAACAAGCGGGCTTCCCGGCTTCCTGGCATCCTCTAGGACAGAAAGTGGTATCGAAAACGAACAGCCTTCACAAAGGGTGACGTGGAAGCTTGTTTCATCTTGCCAAGGAAAATGAAGTGAAGAAAACCAAGGTTTCGAGCAGTTTGCGTAGCATGCGCTGCTGTGTGTGTGTGTGTGTGTGTGTGTGTGTGTGTGTGTGTGTATGTGTGTGTGTGTAGAAAGGGCAAGGTATGTGGTCTAGGGCAGATGCTGAGTGCAGAGCTTACTTGTGTAGGGTGAAGAAGTGACTGACACTGGTTGGCTGTCTCTAAGGAGTAAAGCCAGGTGGAGGGATTGGGACAGAGGTGCACTTACTAATCTTTGTACTTTTCAAATATTGAATAAAGTCATCAATAAATGTGTAATCACCCCCCTGCACCCACCCCTCTCCCCACACACCCCAAGATATAGTCTCACATGGTAAACCAGGCTGACCTGGAATCACTGTGTAGCCTGGGCTGATACTGGACTTAACGGTAATCCTCCTGCCCCATACACTGAGATAGGTCATGTGAGCTACCACACTTGGCTTTGTTATTTACCACTCATTAAAAAAAAAAAAAAATCTAAAACTAGCCAGAATTGCACTTTCTGAGTGTGTTTCTCATGCAGAGTCAATATTTTGTACCTTTCAATGTCTATATTTTCTTCACATAAGTTTTCAGTGGCCAGAAAAGTGGCTCAGCAGATAAAAGGTGGCTGTCATTAAGTCTGACCTTCTATGCTGGGTCCTAGGAACCCACAGGGTGGAAGAGAAAAAAAGAGAACACAGTCCCAAAGTTATCTACCCATAAAGTAACATGCACATGATGGTATGGGCACGCTCACATACATACATATAAACACAGGGAAAAAAAAATCCAATAGCAACATAAAGTAAGCCAGGTGTGGCGGCTCACACTTTTAGTCTCATCATTCTTGAGGCAGAAGCAGACAGATTTGTATGTTTGAGGGCAGCCTGGTCTACCTATCAAGTTTTAGGCCAGCAAGAGCTACCAAGAGAGACTCTGTCTCAGAAAACAAAACAAAACACCAAAATTTGAATTAAGAGCATTGTGCTTTAAAATTTTAAATAGGACCAATTTAAAAAACAAAACAGCTCTAGGTAATAAAGCGGACACACTAGTTGGTTTGGTTAGCAGTGTTCCAGATACACATACGGTGGAGAATTTGTTGAATAACCCGCCCCCCCCCCTGGCTGGGGCTGGGGCTGGGATGACAGTATCCAGGTCTTGGGCACCATGGTCCTCACCAAGTATTCTAATGGGCCTGTAAGCCCAGCACTCTCCAGACACAGGTGATGTGATGGGCGGTCAAGGTCACCCCCACCTTGGCCAGCTGGTGACTAACCCGGGTTCCACTTACATACAAGAGAAAAGTCAGAACCGGGGCAAACCCGTGCTACCCATGTTCAGACTCTCTAGCCTATTCCTTATCTGGCTGTTGCCTAATGACTACGAAAGACCAGAGGACGGTTCTGTGAGTAACACGCGTTTTGCCCAATTGGCCCAGAGCACACACTTCCTGGTAACAGTGAGGATCTTCATCTGTCTCCTACAGCCATTTTATAAACTGAAAATTTCTAATTCCCATACATGATGCCCCGAATCCAAGACAGTGAAAATTAATCTGGAGATAGAAGCACAATCCTCAAAAGAAGATGGGGTGGTGGCTGCCAAGGCTTGTAATCCCAGCACTTGGGAGGCAGAGGCAGGAGGATTAAGAGATCAAGCTCACCCTTGGTGTTCAGTGAGTTAAGGCTAGTCTGGGATACAGGAGACTGTCTCAAAACACAAACAAAACCAGTCTTTACAGAAAATAAGTTCATGTATATTTTCAATGTTGAAAAGAAGCACCGGGGCTTAAAATGGCTGTAATCACTGGGCATCAGGGCAGTATGCCTGAAATCCCAGGACCTAGGAGGTTGAGACAGGAAGTCCATTGAGGAGTCAAGCCTGGACTCTGTCACAAACAACATCACACAAGAGTGGGGTCAGAGGGGAGAGAGAGCTTAGTGATACACTGGCCAAAATACTGGGCCACAAAAGGCTGTGGTATAATCCTAACACTTGACCACATTAAAAGGTTTCCCACCCCTTCCGGCGTCTGTTCCTGGGATAGGCAAGATGAAACAGGAAGGCTTACAACACCTCAAGCCCAGAGTCATTAACTCAACTGGTCAATGAAGTTTTAAATCCTACATCCAATAAAAATCCAGATACTGTAGGCTCTGGCCCTGGCAGAAATTCTGCCAGATGGGATTCCATTATATTGGAAATGTCCATCTGCTGGGGTTTTCACTTAACCGGATTTTAAAGCGGGGAGGGGATTGAGTTCTTTCCCCTGTCTGCGACAGGGCCAAAGGTTGTGCTATGCTCTAGGGCAGGAGCTGTGGCCCAAGAGAACTGTACAGGCTCTGTCAGAAATGACCAGGGGGAAGGTGTGAATTCAGGAAGGAGGGGATGATTGACTGGGAGCCATCTTTCAGTTAGAATTTGGGGGAAGGAGGGGACAGGACCACAACAGCAAAGAAGAGGAAACCATTCTTCTAAAATGGCCAGGCGCTGAAGATCGAAGGCAAAAGCCCCAGATGCAGGATCCTAGTCAGTCCTGGGTGCCCATCAATGACGAGTAGTCACCTTTGGTGACACCCAGAGAAGGAAAACCATAGGGGACTGGGATTCTGCTAAATTCAAAACAATACAGAAACAAAGGTGGAAGCCATCTTTTCATTTACAGAAAGCTGTCCCTATTCCCCCCATCCCCAGCTGTCCCTATTCCCCCCATCCCCAGCTGTCCCTATCCCCCCCATCCCCACCCCCACACTCCGTGGGCGCCTCAGTACAGGTGAATTCAACACAGCCTTGGAACCTTCAAAAAGCATCAAAGAGGTAGTATAAATGAAAGTGAAAGTAAAAGGGCTGAATGGAGCTTCTGCTAGAGAGGGGAGAAAGGACTCCCATTGCATGGCCATCTGGTTTATTTCAGGCTCTGTAAAAAGGAGAGGGAGGGTGCAGACAGAAGATCGGACAAGTAGCCGGCCAAGCAAGGATCTGTCCTGCTAGTATCTCAACGCCAGGCTGCTGCTGTCGCCGCTGCCCCCCTACTCAAATGACTAAGGAACTTGCTTTAAATGCACTCTGACACACGATCCCCGAACTTCCGAAAGGCACTTAATTCGGTAGCTCATGAAATCTTAATCTAAAAACGTTCATCCATTTGTAAGCAAGCAAGCTGAATCACACTGACAACTGGGGAGGGAGGCTGGGTGGAAAGAATTCGGGTTTGGAAAGACACCAGTGTAGACTGAGATCCCGAGGACTTTTGTCTACCGATTTGAGAGATTCACTTTTAATCCCTTTAAAGATGACTGGTGTCTCAGGAAGGGTATAATACAAGGTGGGGACTAAAATGTGATGGGATTATGAAGATCATGTTAAAATCTAGATGGTGTTTAAGGGTGAAAAAAATCCCAGGTGGTGGAGATGACGGACAGTTACATGGAAAGGCAACTACACGCTACGCTATTTAGCATATCTATATGGTGACCACGGGCCAGGCACTATTCTAATGGTCCCAATAGCGCATACTTCTCTAATCTTTTAACCAAAGTACCAGCACCATTCCTTGCCTTACTGGCCAGGAAACCGATAAAGAGAGGTTGGATAACTTGCCCCAAGTTACACAGCTAGGAAGAGGCAGGACTAAGATTCAAACTCAGGCACTTAGATGCCAAGGTCTGAGCTTCTGCCCTCTCGCGGCTCCTCTAGAACTTCAAGAATGAGAACTCTGCCAGAAGTAGAATTCAAGTCATGTCCTGCCTAGACCTAGGGTTCAAGAGATAGAACAACTCTTAGTCCTTGACCCTGTGATGACCGGCCAGCTGTGACCACCCCCCTAGGCCTTAGGTTTCTTCATCTGTACAATAAAGGGGGGGGGGAGTTAGATGAGCATCAGCCTTTTGGCTTCAAAATATCATGCTGACCACCAGCAGCGTGGACTGATCTGCTTTCTGGCTGCCTACCCGGACGAAGCTCCATTTATCTTCACCTGGGTAAAGCGGGCTACAATGATTTCTTCTGCTTCCCGACCTTCAGGAGATTATGTCCTTCCTAGTCAGGCAAATGAGGGGAGGCGGGGAGGAGGGGAAATGCACTCTGCTTAGTGTGGCTGTAACCCAGTGGTCCTTGAAAAGCTCTGGGCACAGATCATTGTTGACTCTGCCAACCCGGCAATCTCTCCCAAGCCTGTTCTTGGAACCTGCCTCTGGGCCAGGTAAAACTTGACCAGCTGGAGGTGGAGGCACCACACACAAAAGAAGAACCAGAAAGAGGAACCCCCAACTGTGCACTTAAGATGAACCATTTGATTAACTCATCATTCAATATAATCCATTCCATTTGCACGCAGGCATGCACACATGCACTTGAGAGCTAAGACCTCAGAAAAGATCATTATGGGTGAATTCAACACCCCCTTGGAATCTAGTGGACTCCGGGAAGTCCCATCCTTGATGTAGTCAATAAATGTTGTTCAGAGTGCATGGGTGGATGGAGAAGGGCCTCACAGATGGATCATACAATCCTCCCCTTCCTAAGCATCCCAGACAGGTGGCTATCATCTGGCCTCTGGCTAGGCACTTCCAAGGTCGATGCTCTGGCTGCTCGACCTGGCAAGCAGCCCAGGGCGCTGCTGGACAGATCTTGTGGGGAAAGCCCACGAAGCACCTAGAACAGTTGCCCCACAAGCTCAATAAAGTGCGCCTCCAAGTAGGTCAAAAATTGCTTCCCTAGAACTTGAACTCATCGGTCGTAGGTGAGCCCCGGGATCCCAAAATGCATCGGCCCATCGAAAGGGCTTGTAGTCAGGCCCTTTCAGGTTTCCAGCATCCTGCACTCTCTACCCTGAGTCTGGCCGGCCAGATACCTCCCCCAGGACCAAGACTTCAGCATTGATCAGAACGGGGGATGGCAGCCAGGCCTCCGTCGGCCTTGTCCCCAACCTCGGTTCTTCGAGCAGGAGAGGACAAAGGACCTTTAGGAAGGCGTATCCCACCAATGGGTTGGGCTGCCCCGTCATCAGACAAGCTGGCCCTCTAGATCCCCGCAGTGCCAGGTGACAGTCCCCAAACAGTCCCCACGGATACGGAGCACTCAAGCTGCGGCGCGATGGGCCGAGCCACGCTGGGGACCGAGGAACTCGGGGTTCTGGCCCGACGCATCCAGGGCGCGATCCCTGTTTGGTGGAACTCACTCAGCCGAGGTCTTACCTTCTCTCATTGACTCCAGCGGTCCAGCCCTCCCGGAGTCCGGTTCCCGCAGCTCCGCAGCTGCCGGCTGCGCTCATAGAAATACAGCCGGAACCCCTGGCCAGCGCAGCTCCCGCCGCTACCGGCCCCGCCCAGGCAACTGCCGCCACGCCCCTGACGACCGCCTCTGCTACGCCCCCAAGCAAGGCTCTCCCAATGTCCATTGGATTACCCAGCCGCCACTCTATTTGTTCAGCGTGCTTGTTGCGTCTATATGGTAGACCATTGGTCAGTAGGACTGCTCCTCAAGGTGGAGGCGGAGATTCTTAGCGGGTAATTCTTCTATAATTGGTTACTTTTGATGTCTTTAGCGAGTGGGCCTAGATGCTATTGGGTAAGGCCTTCCCCGAGGGGCGGGATAAGGGGAGCCGGCTAAAGGATGGGTTATGTTTGATGGTTGATGATACGCGGTAGAGGAGAGGGCCTATTGTGATGGCTTTCTGAGTTCTAGGGCAGAAAGGTCCGGAGTCTTATAGAGATGAACTGGGAAAAAGAGATAGCTCAACCGTGGGGGTTCTCAGCTCTGGTGTGCCCAGGAGGACGAACCTGTAGCTCAGGACGCAGGTGTTTGAAATGTGGAGTCCTAACTTAGTAGAGCAGAGGTGGTGAGTCACTAAACCAGAAAGCAAGAGGTGGAGGCGACCCAGAGGTGGAGGCAGCAGCCTTTGACCTCTTTCAGCTAGGGAAGTGGGTGGGAACATGCAGGACTTTATGGACCTGTTACTGTCCCTCAGTTCTTTCAGCCTTTAACCAACCCTTGTGGTTGGAGGCCACTTGGAAGAAGTGACCTTTGAAGTCAGTCTGCGGCCTTGGCTGTGCCTTTTTAGCATTTTAGAGTTCTCATTGACTATATTTGATAAGTGCTGGTTGCTGATAGACGATCAGTACAGTGCGTGGTGTTCCACGGGCGTTTATCAAGACTTGATATTCACTCACCCTCTCCATCCATGCACCTAGGCTGGGTTCTACAATTCTGTGAACCTGAGGCTACGGTCGCACCGTGCCTGATTAAGGAAAGAATACTGATGACTCTAAAGGGAACTCCAGCAAGTCAGCCACCAACACACTGCCAAGGCATCCAGCGTGGCTCCAAGAGAAGAGGCAGGAGACATAGAAGGAACACATAGTCAGAGGAAGGAATTTAGATTTGAAGCAATGCTAAAATTTCTCTAATACATTTCAGGACCATGACAAGGAAAGCATGAGCCAACTCAAGGAGGAGGAGGAGCCAGCGCGAGTCTCCTGTCTGTTACTCCAGCAGGAAGCCCGGGCAGGAGGATTGCTTTGAATCAAAGCTACAAAATGAGTCCTTGTCACAAACAAAGCAATGTGAGCAGATAGCACCCTGTGAAGGCTGCTTAGTGCAGATCCAGAAGTCCCTCTAAAATATCTCTCAGGCTCCCCCACTTCTCATTCTGAAAGTATGGGACACCCCAGAGTGTAGACGGAAATAGACTCTTGGAACTGCACTGAACCCCAGACCTTTCAAAGCACCCAAAACTGTGGGACAGGAGTAGGAAAGAATCCATTGCTCTTTGGTTTTCCCCCAGTTGTCACGTTACCTCAACAAAGTTTCTTCTCAATATTTATTTATTCCTCTATAATCTGCACTCTCTTGACAAGGAGAAGGCCAGGCTTTGGTAGCAAAGGATTTCACTGAGAAACAGCCTCCCCCATGGTCCTGAGTTCTCTTCTGCTGAGATGGTTTAGACCTTGAGAGATGCGCTCTGGGTTTGTCACCAGATAAGGATATTAACCAGCTTAATGTAGTCACCTCACTATACACAGGTACCAAAGCATCGTGTGGTAGGAGAGCCGTAAGTATGCACAATTGTTGATTAAAGAGAAAGTCTTAAAAATGGGGAATGTGTATAAATAGATTTGCTGCCAGTCGAGAGAGTTGTATTCATGACTGTGGGTGCAGGCGTGTGTGTGTGTGTGGGTGCACACACTTGGTTCTGAGCTACAGCTTTCTGGTTCTTCCCTTTAAATAGAGCTGGTTGGTGGCTATACACAGGGCTGCACACGTGCTGAGGAAGCCTGCTCAGCCTGATATGGGTCTCCTCCTGCCTGTGAGTGCTGAGACATCATCTCAGGCCTTGGGATGGCTGTGGTGACTCCTGGGATCTCAGATGAGTTCGCTAGTTTGAATCCCAGCCACAAAGGTGACTGTTTGCAATGAATGGCCGATACCTCACTGCGCTAAAAGTAGGTTTTCCCTCCTGTGGCAGGAAGGTTGGATCAGCCAAGACATCTGTCCAGCTTAGGAATTCTCATAGGATGAGTCACTGAAGCTCCAAAAGCGAGCAGACAAAGCCCAGGCAGAGGTGGAAGCTAGGAGGACGGGTACCTCTCCTTTTTGGCTGGGTGACTTAAAGAAGGATCCATTATAATAAGCTCACAGCACTGTTTCCTCGTGTGTCTCCACCCCTCTTCCAGGGCTTATGACATATTCTGTTTAATCATATTATTTCACTTTACAAAGCATCCCTGTGGGAGATCATTCAGGGGGCCAAAATGGCCTCATTCGCCTTCAAGTTTTGCAACCTCCCAGGATTGTGGACTTGGTGAGCCTTGACCTGAGATACTCAGGTGCCAGAATATGTGCGTAAAGCTGATTTGAGAATGCAGGAGAACTGGAGGGGTGGCTCAGCCGATGCTGCTTGACTACGGGTCGCAAAGCCCTGGGTTCCATCCTCAGCACAGGATCGACCTGGCGTAGGCATGCATGCACACTTGTAATCCCAGGACCCAGGAGGCGAGGGTAGGAGGATCAGAAGTTCAAGATTACATAGAGACAGTCCCTCGTTCTGTGGTGACCGATGCTCCAGGACTTCACTCATGTGGAACTAGGTCTAACTCAGTCAGAACCTCTCAATAGGATTTGACCTGAGAGAAGCTAAAAAGTACACAAGATGGAAGATGGGGGAGCTGTAATATGTACTCTGCTCCGCCCAGCAGCTTCCTGGCCTTGTCAATCCTTGGAGGGTCTCAGGGAATGAATGACTGAGAGCAACCCGCTTTGGAATCTCTGCTGTGGTCCCTTCAACTCTGGTTCGGCCCTCCTTAGCTTTGTGGCCCTGGGCAAGCACGGTGACTTTCCGTGCTGTCCTTTCCTTTATCACATGCAGCCAACTGTAATGTGCTTCCCCCTCTGGGGCCCTATGACTAAGCAGATGAGTTTGTAATGGACAGTGTTTCAAGCAGACCTGGCAAATTTTCTGAAGGAAATTTGTAATGGTTCTAAGAGGAGCCACTGAAGAACCTTTCTCCAAAGTCCAGTTTCTTTTCTGAGTTGTCTCCCTGGTGATCAAACGATTTTTAGCATACACATAAGCATGGACACGTGTGTATGTAACTTTATTCTATTCAGGTTTTTTTTTTTTTTTTTAAGCCCTCATATAACCCAGGATGGTCTCCAACATGTGGCCTTCCCACTTCAACCTTCCCAGGGCACTGCCACACCCACCCTCTTTTGCTGTGGATTATCTGAAGACCAGTCAGAGGATTGTGTCAAGTTCCTGGGGATTAAACCTCATCAGCTTAATCACTGTGAGGGCGATGGGGGAGGGGGAGGGGCCGAGAGAGTGATACTAGAGGCTGCAGTGTGGATGTTGAGTCTGGGTTCCCCTGACAGCCTGACCGTGAGTCAGACCAAGGAATGCAAGGTTGTCGATTATTGTCACACCCTGCGCTGCTCATGGGTAGTTTAGGTTCACACCGTGCCTCCTGGCCAGCTTCTTATTGATCAGGCTGAATATCTTGGTTTAGTAGCTCTCAGGCCCAGCGTGTCAAAGGTCAATGAAGCAAGTGGAGGATGCAATTCAGGGACCTGGTTCCTTTTGATATTAGAAAAAGCTTCCAGGTGGCTGCAGTAGTGGTGGGAAAATAACCAATTTGGTTTGTGCTGTTTGCTTGATTCACATGTAAAGTTGTTTAGGAGAAGATGTTGGAGTGGAGGCCTGGCGGTGACATGCTCAGCTGGTAAAGCACCCCCCCCCCCTTTGTGTGCCTGAGGATCTGAGTTTGATCCTGTGTCAACTGGAGCAGAAAACTGACACCACAAGGTTGTCTTCTGACTTCTACATGGTGCTTCACACACACACACACACACACACACACACACACACACACACACACCCCCTTGAAGGTGTTCCAGACTTACTATTAGATACATAAAAAAAAGTATCAGACAGGTATGTGTGTGTGTGTGCATACACGCACATGCGTGCACATGCCCCCTTACACTAAAAAAATTTAAAATTTAAAAAATAGAATTTCCTAAAAATGACAAAGATAAAATCTTGATTAGATAGTTTGGGGGGAAATGTAATAGTGACTTTTTGTTGCGGTGACTCAAATGAGATGATAAAGATTGCAGTGATACTTACACATAAGACCCGGTATTGAAAACACTCATGAAACTCACCCGTACACACATGTACATACACATGTATACACATACATGTACACACATGTATACACACATGCATACATATACACATTTATGCACAAAACACACATGTGCATATGCATGCACATATGCACATATATGTATACACACATGCACACACATGTATATGCATGCACTCGCACAGGCGCGCGCGCACACTCCCCCTTGAAGGTGTTCCAGACTTACTATCAGATACATTAAAAAAAAAAGTATCAGACAGGTAGGTGATGTCTCAGTCACAAAACATTTCTTGACATCATCCTTAATTACAGTAATAAAAATCGACCGCTCCCCACTATTCATTCCAAAGAAGTTAGTAAAATGTGCATTAAATAAGTGCATTGCAAATCCTTTCCTAGCAAAATTCACGTGATCAAGCAATATTAAAGCTACTTAAAATCCCTTTAGAGACCCATATATTGTTTTTATCATATTTTTAATTAACCAGACAGTAAACAGTTTACTGAGCAATGTATTTTCAGTGCTAGAGAGTTGGACTGAGTGATAAGGCAAAGTCCTGTTCCCATGTGGGTGGGGATATAGGACAAAGGGGAAGTCCTAGAGACACCTGCAAAGACCGAGCAGTAAGCACTGTGCAGTCTGTGCTGGTAATCTTTATTCAGAAGAGGGAACAGTTTCTTCTGGTTTGGACTTATGGAGATTTGAGCTGGTGCTTAGAGGTCCCCAGGGTGGATTTGGATGGGCAGTGGGTGGCATTCCATGTGGTAAAGGCAGCAGCTACAGAGGCCTCTGGGTGGGAGAACAAGACAGCTTGTCCAGGGTGGATTTCGAGTGGGGAATTGGCAGGAGCGATGAGCAGGTGGGCCAGTGTGGAGGCCTGTGAATGCCTTCACCGGAGCTAACGCTTTACCTAGCACCCTGCAGGGCATGCAGCCCCTATCTCCAGGCATCGGCATGTCTCCTTCATGATTCTGTCCTTATCTCTGTATTCCCTATTGTAACTTACAAATGCAGTATGTTGATTCATTTTTTTAAAATCTCTTTTCACACAGGGCCTTTTTAGCTAGTAGAGGCTGGACATGAACTTGTGAGTCTTCCTCAGTGACCTGAGTGTGGGATAACAGGTGTGCACCATCATTCCTGGGATAACAGGCATGCACCATCGTTCCTGGCTTTTGGCTTTGGCTTTGGCTTTAGCTTTGCTCTCTCTCTCTCTCTCTCTCTCTCTCTCTCTCTCTCTCTCTCACTCACTCTCTTATATATATATATATATATATATACATATATATATATATATATATATGTATATATATATATATATATATATATATATATATTCTATCTATCTATCTATCTATCTATCTATCTATCTATCTATCTATCTAGCCCTGAGCTCATTTGTTATATCATCCTCAATCCAGACATGCTACCTTAAAAGTTAACTTTGGCAGGGTGTGGTGGCACACACCTTTAATCCCAGCACTCGGGAGGCAGAGGCAGGTGGATTTCTGAGTTTGAGGCCAGCCTGGTCTACAGAGTGAGTTCCAGGACAGCCAGGGCTATACAGAGAAACCCTGTCTCAAAAAACAAAAAAACAAAAAAAAAAAAACAAAAAAAAGTTAACTTTGATTCACATAGATATTGTACACTGAAAAAAAAAACAAACTGAATGTCTAGGGATGGAGGAGTTTACGGGTAAGAAAAGTGAAATTCTGACACACATACTACAACACTACCATCTCTGAGGCTGTTATGCTAAAGGCAATAAGCCAATAAGGATAGAGCAGTAACTATAGATGAGAGCAATAAACTATAATGTTCCACTTCTATGAGGCACCTAGAGGTGTCAGATTCAGACACAGGAAGTACAATAGGACAGAGGGGGAGGTAGTGGGGAGAGCTATGGGGAGAGATAGTGGGGGTGAGGTTCAATGGATGCCTGGTTTCAGTCTTGGGAGAGGAGAGTGTTGTATAGCTGCGTGGTAGAGATGGTTGTTCCTGAGGTAAATATTCTCAATACCAGTGAACTGTACACTCATGAAAATGCATGAGCATGAGGTCTATGACATATAAACTCAAGAGACTCTAAAGCACCGTCACCACCGTGAGGAACACGAGGTGGTCAATCTGTGTATTAAATAAAACAGTAAGGAATCAGGTTTAGCTTGTGGTACACAAGATGAAGTTGAAGAGTGCGTGCTTGATATGCGAAGGATCTATCTGAATTCAGCTCTAGGCTATGGCGTATCTGTTGGTCATGTGAGCCCCACTTCCTTCCGCCATAACTCAAAAGAGGATCCATGTCATAACAATGGACAATGAAATCATAACAATGGACAATGAAATACTGCAGATACTACCCACTGTGGGGTAAGTACCCTGTCAGTGAGAAATTTTTTTTTTTTTTTTTTGGTTTTTTGAAACAGGGTTTCTCTGTGTAGCCCTGGCTGTCCTGGAACTCACTTTGTAGACCAGGCTGGCCTCGAACTCAGAAATCCACCTGCCTCTGCCTCCTGAGTGCTGGGATTAAAGGCGTGCGCCACCACTCCTGGCCGAGAAATTTTTATTGTCATGATTTAATTTATTTTCTTGTCTCCTCCTCCTCCTCCTCCTCCTCCTCCTTCTTTTCTTTTGACAGAATTTCATGTAGCCCAGGGTGGCCTCATATTCCCTAGGAAGCCAAGAATGATCTTGACCTTCTGACGTCCTGCTTCCGTCTCCTGAGTCACGGGATCACAGGGGCTTTCCACCAGTTCAGTTTTATATGGTTTTGGGCACGGAACCCAGGGCTTCATGCAGATGTGGGAAAGCACTGTATTCACCTACTGAATGTGTACAGTTTGGTGGTTCTTGGAGTATTCATAGTGTGTAATCAGCACTACAAGCAATGTTACATTGTAGTTACTTTAAAAATAACCTGTTTCAGGCTGGTGAAATGGCTCAGCAGGTAAAGGCGCTTGCAGCTAAGCCTGAAATTGTAGTTCAAGCCCCAAGGCCCACATGGTGAAAGGAGAGAGCTGACTCCTGCAGTTTGTCCACAATCTCCACTACATAGATGAATAGATAGGTAGATATGAACACCACTGATAACAATTAAAAAAAAACCCCTTTGCTTGTCAGTAAGAACTTCCCATTCTCCTGAATGCTTACCCCCCCAATCCCTGAACTTATCAATCTTTCTGTATTCACAGGTTCACCTATCCTGGAAACTTCACATAATGGAATAATATACTATATGTCATTTGGGACTGTCTTTCACTTTGTGAAAGTTCATCTGCATTATAGCATGTATTGTTTTTACTGTTGAGTTGGGGGAGGCCTTGAATACTCTAGGTGCGTATCTGTGTTCCTCAGCTTTCCATGTCTATGGCAAAATACTGAGATAAATCACTTAAAGGAAGAAAGTTTATTTGGCTTGAGGTTTCAGTCTCTTGATCTAAAGCTTTAGGCTTGCAGCAAGGCAGACTGCCATGAGATATGTGGTTTGTTTTTTTTTTTTTCTTCTGCGACTTTCAATACACTGTCTTTTTTTCATTATGATATGTCATGGGAACGTTATCTTTTTGTTGACTCCATCAGATGTGCTGTGTGCCCCGTGTATCTGTATTGGTATGGTTTTTATTCGTTTCGGGAGGTTTTCTTCTGTGACCTTGATGAAGCTGCAGACTTGGGGTTCTTCTCCCGCATCTGTGTCTGTAATCCATGCTGTCTCACATTTCCTGTTTGTTGTTTTGTTTTTAACCGCATTCCTCTCTTACATGGTCTAGATCCCCTGTTTTATCTTTGAGTCTCGGTATTCTGTCTTCTGTTTGACTCATCCTACTTGAAAGGTTTTCCTTTGAATCTTCTAATTGAGTTATTGATTTGTTTTGTTTTTTTTTCAATTCCGTTTTCATTTCGGCTTGAGTCCCCATCAGTGTTTGTATTTCCTTATTGGATTCCAGTCTTAGTTGCTTTTCTCAGCCTTTTGTGTGAGTTTTCTTGGACTTCACTCTGGGCTTTGTTTCCCTTAAGTTCATTCTCCTTAATTCTGTTGAGCTGTTTCTTGAGTCTTCTTTAAACTCCTTGAACGCTCTGATGAAGTTTGTGATTGTTCTTCTAAATTCTGCATCCTGGGGTTCATCTAGGAAATTTTCCTTGGCGGACATTTCAATGGGACTTCTGGGTTTTGGAGAGAAGAAACCGGCTTGGTCTTCTGTACTGCTGGCATTTCTGCAATGAGATCTGGGCTTGTGGACTTCTGTGGCTTCCAAGTCTGTTATTGACAGAGCAGAGTGGGGCAGAGAGAGGATGCTCAGGCATGTCAGACCTAGAGCTTGGAAATGGACTGAAGTGGACAGTAAGGTGGGCAGAAGGGACTGGGCTGGTAGACAGGAGGTGCTTCCTGATCCAAGCCTGGGGTGTGGGGATAGATCTGGCTGGGTGGAAAGGTTGACTGTGTTGTAGGAGAGGCTTGTGGGTTAGAGGATTGGTAAGGAGGGTCCTAGCAGAAGTCTAGAGATCCTTTGCAATGCAGGCAGGGGAGGCCAGACTAGGCCAGGGCACTGTATGTGGGCCCCAGGCTAGATCTCATGGGTTGCAGAAGGTTAAAGGAAGGATAAGGTCAAGGAGACTCAGTAGGCCCTGGAGGAGGAGCTAGGATGTCTGGTGTTAGTTACCCTTGTTTTGGAGTCTTAAGCTAGTAAGTCTGCTATCTGGAAACTCAACAAGTCTGATATTTGTCTCTTCTTCCTCTTCTTCCTCCTCTCCCTCCTCCACGTCTTCTATGGATGTCAGATTTCTGTTTTTTTTCCCTGTTAACTATAACTTTTCACTGAAAACTGACTATTTTAGGTAATATAACAACTGTAGATTTTTATTTCATTTTGGCTTTTGAGACAGGGTCTTTCTATGCAGCCCTAGCTGTCCTGGAACTTCCTATGTAGACCAGAGTGGCCTTAACCTCACAGGGATCCACTTGCTTCTGTCTCACAAGTGCAGAGATAAAATGTGTGGGCCACCAAGCCCAGCTGGACTTGTTGCTATTCTGTTTGCCTACTTTATCTGTGGAGTGGTTTAGCTGGATAACTCTGATGAAGTCTCTTTCTCTTACAGCTGGTGGATTGGGATGCCACTCCTCGAGGATTGCAGGCCTGGGCTTGGGCACAGTTACCTTGGGATGACAGTGGTCTTTTGGGTTTTGTTGTTGTTGTTGTTGTTTGTTTGTTTTTGAGACTGAAGCTAGCTCAGGATAGCTTCAAATTAGCAACAACAGACCTTTAACCTCAGCATCCTGTGTGCGGGGATTGCAGGCATGTGCCCCACAGCTGACTTTTTATTGTGTATTCTTGTTGCTTGGAACTTGCTATGTAGCCCCAGCTGGCTTCTAACTCACTATCCTCCTGCTTCAGCCTCCCTGAGTCCTGGAAGTCCACACCTACACCATCGTGACTGGCCCACAAAGGTCTTAAAAGCCTCCTTTGCCTTTCTACCTTTTTTATTAAACTTGGCCAGTGGAATCATATGGACTGTTTGCCTTCACAGTAACTTAGTGTTCTGTTGCTTTCAATCCTTCCCTGGTGTAGAAATTGTTCTAGTCTTGCCCAGTCAACTTTAGCCCCCTTTGCAGATAAAATTTTTTGAGTCTAGCTCCACAGGAGGTGGGGAGAGGGGAGTTGGCTGATGTATCTCGTGATTCTCTCTGATGCTCTTGTAATTTGTCTGCAGTTGGACTTCTGTGTATATGGTACTAAGGATTGAGCCTAAGGCCTTACACATACTAGGCCTTACACATACAAGTGCTACCTGCACTTCTAAGCTCTCCCCTAACCTCTACTTTAGCTTATTCTAATAGAGGGGTGCCCAGCTCCTCTTAATTACTTCCTAACAACCTTTAGAGTTTCTGGGAGCATCCCCAGCTAAAGGTTCCCCAGTTGTGAGAGGTCCATACTGTTGTGTTTGTTGCTTCTCTTCTCAAAGCCTGTAGGCTGCTCTAGAGCCTGGGGACCTTGGGCAGGGACAGTGGCACTCCCCTATCTCAGTGACAACACTGCTTCTTGGACAGGGTTTTCTTGGCTTGCCTCTTCCAAAATAGAGGTCTGCCCTATAAGCAAACTGGGGCCTGGGTGACTAAAGCTTCAGCTAATCTTCCACCATCCATGGTCAAAGTAGAACTCCCATCTATGCAAGGCGGCAGGAGCAGAAAGCCTGCCTCGGGCCACTCAGCCTACATTGTCCTCATCGTAGCCTTTGCAACATGCTCCTCCCAGGGCCATACAGACGCCCACTCCTGGCAGTGAGCTGGAAAAAATGGTCACTTGTGTTCTTGCTCTCACCACCCTCACCCCTGGAATTGGAGTGGAACCCTCAGTTCTCTTCCTGGGATTTAACAGATTTTCTTGCATCAAAGTTAATACATTTCCTGAATGCCCTTAGGACAGTTTGCAGAGGCGTTAAGTGGTTATGGTTCTGAGTTTTAAACAGTCTCTGCCTGTTGTGGGTGTTTCAGTGGGGAGAGAGTTCAAGGAACAGGTACGAGCCACCATGCCAGAAGCCAAACATCTGGTTGCCTGGCCTGGCCTGGAAACACTGCTCTTTTATCTAGGTCACTCAGTGTACTGGCTAGATTTGTGTCAACACAGCTAGAGTTATCACAGAGAAAGGAGCTTCAGTTGGGGAAATGCCTCCATGAGATCCAGCTATAAGGCATTTTCTCAATTGGTGATCAAGGGGGAAAGGCGCCTTGTGGGTGGGACCATCTCTGGGCTGGGAGTCTTGGGTTCTATAAGAGAGCATACTGAGCAAGCCAGGGGAAGCAAGCCAGTAAAGAACATCCCTCCATGGCCTCTGCATCAGCTCCTGCTTTCTGACCTGCTTGAGTTCCAGTCCTGACTGACTTTGGTGATGAACAACAATGTGGAAATGTAAACTGAATAAACCCTTTCCTCTGCAACTTGCTTCTTGGTCATGGTGTTTGTGCAGGAATAGAAACCCTGACTAAGACAAATTGGTACTAGCATAGTGGGGTATTCCTGTGACAACCTGACCATGTTTGGGGGAGGACTGTGGAAGGACTTTGGAACTTTGGGCTAGAAGATCTGTTCGGTGTTATGTTGTATAGGAGCTTGGAAGATAATGTTAAGAACAGTGCAGAAGATAGAGGCCTGGCTTGTGAAATTTCAGAGGGAAAATTAAAGACTCTTTTCAGGGCCATTGCTATTTTGGAGTTTGATTATTCTGTGGTTCTGGTTAGCTGGGGCTGAAGAATCAGTTGTGACTAACATGATACCAGAACTACTAAAGCAAAACCTTTGCATTACTGGGACTATTGATGCTGGTTAGCTGGAGCTAAGAAATTAGTGGTGATTAAGAAGAGACCAGCATCGTTGAGGTGACATCTTCTGGGAAGTGTTTTCTGAAAGCACAAAGAGGCTGTGTTTCAGAGATAGCCAAGGTTGTACTCCTGCTGCAGTGGGACTTGGTAATGTGTAAGAGTTACCCAGGTGGTACTGGTTTTGAAGGCATGAAGGGGTCATGCAGAGCAGCTGAGGCCACGGAAGCACTGTGAGAGGCCATGGAAGGCCATTGGTGATAGTGTAGCCTCAGTTGCAATTGATGGGCCAGGACTAAAGGTGTCATGCAAAGAAGTTGAGGCTTGGCACCATGAAGAGAGCCTATGAGAGGCTAGTATTGAAGCCTAGTTACAGTGGAAGACAGCAGCATTTTGGAGATGCCAGTATCATGGGATGACCACTAAGAACAGCAGCAGTGGAGTACAGGCAGCTGGAGCCTAGAAGACAAGGTGTATGCTACAAAGGGCATGCCTGAAGAAGTGACCCAAGCCCTCGGAGGAGCCCAGAAGATCGTGAGTTGGATCCCAAACATTGGATTGGAGATTGATTTTTGCTTTTGATTGTGACTGTGCCCTGATATTTTTCCCTCTTGAAGGAAGAAAATATTTTAGTGGATCCCACAGTTAAGAGACTTTTTTTTTTTTTTTTTTTTTTTTTTTTTGGTTTTTTGAGACAGGGTTTCTCTGTGTAGCCCGGGCTGTCCTGGAACTCACTCTGTAGACTAGGCTGGCCTTGAACTCAGAAATCCACCTGCCTCTGCCTCCCAAGTGCTGGGATTAAAGGCATGTGCCACCACGACCAGCTTCAGTTAAGAGACTTTTAATTGTAAAAAGACTTTGGATTTTAAAAGGATTGAACTTGTAATATGTAAAGACTGTGGGACTTTTAAAGTTATTTAGATCTTGGGGATGAATAAGAACTAAGGATTGAGGCTTAATAGTGATGTGTTTGTGTGTCAAGTTGACAAGGGGTCAATTGTACTGGCTAGTTTTGTGTCAACTTGACACAGCTTGAGTTATCACAGAGAAAAGAGCTTCAGTTGGGTAAGTACCTCCATGAGATCCAGTTATAAGGCATTTTCTCAATTAGTGATCAAGGGGGAAAGGCCCCTTGTGGGTGGGATCATCTCTGGGCTGGCAGTCTTGGGCTCTATAAGAGAGCAGGCTGAGCAAACCAGGAGAAGCATCCTTTGGTGATGAACAGCAATGTGGAAATGTAAACTGAATAAACCCTTTCCTCCCCAACTTGCTTGTTGATCATGATGTTTGTGCAGGAATAGAAACCCATCTAAGACACTCAGTAAGTCCCCTTGGAGGCAGGTAGAAGAAATGGTGGGATATGAGTTTACTATGAAGTGAAAAGAGCGATGGGAGTAAAAAAGGTACAGGAAAAAAAAGAGGGGTGTGTTAAGCTTGGGTGTGGCATAGTGACAGAATGCTTGCCACTAGTATGCAAAAGGCTCTGCGTTCCATTCCCAGAAACACCAAACACATGTGCATGCACACACATATGCATGCACATGCACACACAACAATGCACTCACACATACATGTGCACACACACGTACATGCACACACAACACAAGCAGTTATGTGACTACAGTCCCTCACAAACTAAAGCTGGGGCACAAGGGGAAAGGAAAGGTCAGAGATGATCCCAAGCTTGTCTGAAGGTAATTACAAAGAAGAAAGAGGCCAAGCCGATGCAGGGCTGTGGAGATTATGGTAACATGCATATTCAAAGGAGAGGGAGGCGATTGTGAAGTTACATGTCTGTAATTTTTCAGGAGGCAGAGGCAAGTTCAAGAGGCAAATTCAAGGCTAGCCCAATCTACATTCAGGGTCAAGAAAAGGGAGGGGAACGAAAGAGCAAATAAGGAGTCCTGATTAGAAAGGCAGGTTTGACCAGTAGGAGAGAGACCAAGTTTTGCAGATAAAGAGATTTGCAGGTATATTTTAACATAATACTTTGCAAATGCATCCATGTACAAGAAAGCAGAAGTTGGGGGACTAGGTCAGTTTTAAAGAGAAACACAGTCAGATTCCCTTGAACCTGGAAGAATGGAGCTTTTAGGAAACAGGCAGAGAACAATGAAGAAGATCAAGAAGACAGCACAAGAAAGACGGAGCACCAGCCGCCATTCACAGTGCACTTTCTGAAAGCCAATGTGGCTCTAAGACCTTTACATAACCCTCATATCTCCATGGAGCCAGTGTGGTAATCCCCATTTACTGATAAAACTGTCCAGATGGTTGAAGCCATGTAAGTTATGTGCTTAAGGTTGCACCAGTGCTGTGCAACAAGATCAAGATTAAAAAAAAAAATAGGTTAAAATTCAGCTATCAAGATCATATATAAATCTCACTCCTAAGTATGAACCCAAAGAAACACATGTGCAACTATATTGATGGTAGCACCATTTATAATAACAGCCTATGACTATCAACAGCCCAAAGGTACCTTGGTACCACAATGGATAAGCAAATCATGATATATCCATATCCAGTGGATTACTATACAGCACTGAAAAGAACAGACCGTTGTTCTAAGTACAGTGTGGATAGAACGCTGAGCAAAAGAACTTGTCACAAAAGAGACCCATTCGATTTGATTTCCAGAAGGGTCCAAAGAGGCAAAAAGAACCCTTGATGTGACATGGTCAGGTGACCTCTCCACGGTAGGAGACCGGGAGAGAGAGGGTTGCTGGGATTTATGCTGTCCTGTTCCTGAGCTGACCTGTCGTGTTCCTTAAGTTTGTTTGTGGGAATTCCCCAAGCTGTAAGCCTACCTTCAGTTCAAGTTCACTAGGTGTGCAGGCTAACACCCCCTGAGACAAACAGCACATAACATGTCCTAGCCACCAGACGACCAAGACAGCAAAGGAAAGTGTGGAAGGGACACTGCTGACTTTGTACACATGAGTTTAAGAGGCAGGCCAACTGAAAGCCAGCCGCCATGTGTGGGTCTTTTTTAACTCAGTCGAGCTAGAAGCAGCACAGGCAGGAGGCTCCTGCCCAGTGGCACTGACTAGGATGACTAGTGGGCTTGATCCCAGAACTGCACAAAAGCAAACAGACCAATGAAATACCGCAACGACCGGAGAATCTGAACACTGCCATATTGGTTGACATGGAGGTGTTTATTATAATTGTAATGATTTTTTTTTAAAGACTTTACACGTTTTTTAGAGGCACATGCCAACATGATTGCGGATGACATGAATCAAAATTTGGTGACTTGTTTCAAAATCATGAAGATGTGCAATTGGGATGGAACAGAATTGGTCCCGGGTTGGGCGTCGTTGATAGCGTGTGATCATTACCTGGGGTTTGGGGTAATGGTTCTTACACATAGATTGACTGTTCTGTTAAAGAAGATTGTGTAGAGGAAGAAGGAGGAGAGGAAGAAAAGAACCGACTAACATCCAGCGTGTTGGCAAAGGAATGGATTCCTGTGACTTCATACTTCTTCCTCTTCCTCTTCTTCCTCCTCTCCCTCCTCCTCCCCCTCCTTCTCTTCTTCTTTTTTGAAAAAAAAAAAAAAAAAAAAAGGTTTCACTATATAGCCCAGGACAGCCTTGAACTTACAGAGATGGGCCAGCCTCTGCCTCCTAAGGGCTGGGATTAGAGTCTTGGCTGGCTTCAAGTCTTTAAACTTGTATTTTCTCTAAAGGAGACAGAAGACAGGAAGCACACAGACACACAGACACACCTGGAGGAGGAGGGAATGTCATACTACAGGGCCTCTGAGTACCTGTGGCTGTAGTTTGATCTCTGTCTCCACTGGATTGGTCTGGTAGATGTCACCATGACACTGACTTCTACCACATTTAGCTGTGGGATTGCTGTCCCCCTTGACCTGGCTTCTGGCTGCCAGGCTCTCCTGTTGGGAGCCACCCCTGTTTCTTTCATGTCTCCCTTTTGTGTCTACCGAAGGTCTTCTCCATCTACCTTGAGTTCTGTCTTTAGCCTTCTGCTCCCCCCCCCCGCCCCCGCCCCAACTCCCTCTGTCCCTTTTCCCAAAGGACTTGCCCTTTTTCTAGTGCCTCTGTAGCTAAGGCCTTAAAATGAACACTGGGGAGCTAAGAAGATGGCTCAGTGGTTAAAAGTCTTGATACCAAGAACTCCTGTAAATGGCAGCTGGGTGTAGTGGCCGGCCTGGACTGCTACTGTGCGGTAAGCAAAGATAGGCAGGCTCCCTGGAGCAAGCTGGCTAGCTAGACCCACTTCTTTGCCCGGAATACCCTCCCCACCCCGTTACCCCCCCCCCCACTTCTCCACCCAGAAAACTACTCATCCTTTTGTATGCTGCTGTGGAATCCCTCCGTCCTCTGGCTTGCCACCTTCCTGTGGACTTCGCTCATTCTAATCAATACTCAATACTCACGTGTTCAGTCGTTTATCTGTGAGGCCCTGTGCTGAGGCAGAATGTCAAGGGCGAGCACCTACATAATTCAGACCTTACGTCATAGTTCCTATCTCACCTGTAATATTGACTCATTTATGTAATATTTGCTCTCGGGCTCTACCCTTGGGGGTCAAGGATGATAAATTACTCATCTTTGTACTTCAGTGATAGGAGGTAACAAATCACATTTTCTTAATTGAGTTGAAAGAGAGTAATTGTTGAGAAAATGGCTTTGGCCAAACACCCTTCGTTGTTTTTTTTTTTGTTTTTTTTTTTTTTTTTTTTTTTTTTTTTTTTTTTTTTTTTTTTTTTTTTTTTGAATCTCTGAGGTAGTGTAGGTGGAGAGTGGAGAGGAACGAGGCTTTTCTGCCAGGACTTCGGCACAGTTCTAGGTCACTTGTTTGAGAAATTCGTCGGCAAGCAGAGGCAGGATACAGGAAGGTAGCAGGATGAGAGTCTGGCAGGAATGGCACTGTTCTTCACTTTCAGTTCCTCTGTATCCCACGCCACCAGGGCCTCAAAGACACTAGGCAGGTGTTCTGCCATTGAGCTATACCCAAGTATTTCCAAATACAGAGACGTGCTAGCAGAGATCCATCTAAGGTTCAGATGAGCGTAGACAGTGGCCCAGAAGCAAAATGACAGGCCACAGGGCTCTTCCGATACTGGCTGCAGGTGAGCCTTGGACAGGCCCAGGGACAACCCTGTGAAAATGTCTACTTGCTGCTGTTGTTTAGTTATAGTTTTATTTTTAATGTTCTCACTTATGTGGAAATTAAGAACAAAAACAAGCAAAACAGTTGATAACAGGCAAGCGGATTGCAGGCCTGAGGGTTTGCCTCATGCCAATCCTCTGGACTTCTGTTTGAAATCCACTGACTGCTTGCAGAGGTGAGGCCCAGCGAAGCTCCATGGTTGGCACTTGGCTACATTGTTATAAACACCCAGGAAGTTGTTAAAACTGCAGCCCAGGGCCCCTCCCAGCTTTCCCGATTTAACTGGAACTGGGCGGGAACACAGGGGTCTGAGTGGCTTAAATTCCCTAGAGGAAGTCTAACACGTGAAGGAAGGAATTTGTCAGAATCAGCGCTGAGCTAGGACGGAGTTAAGCAGACACCTGCTCTTCCCCACGGAGTTTCTCAAAGTTGGGTCTCCAGAGCAGCAGCATCAGAAATACCACATTTTTTTCTAGGGGCCTATTGAACCAGAAAGCCTGAGATCGCCTATAAATCTGGTTCAACAGGTCCTCTACGTGGGCCAAGCTTGAGGGCCACTGACTTATTACTTAGTGTGATCCACAAAACTATGGCATCTATTTCAGGTTGAATCAGAAAAGGTGTTTGGCAAGATCCTATGGTGTTTCTTTCACACATGCCTGAAAGTGTGAGACGCCTGGCCTGGGACCAGGGGCATCGAACTTGAGCTCACATTTCATTGACCACAAATCAGATGGATGGATAGATAGACCATAGACAGAGAGAGAGAGATATGACTGAACAAACAAACAAATAAATAAATCATGTGTCCTGGAACAGTAGCATCATATTTCTGCTCATATTTCATTGACCGTAAGTAAATCACGTGACCAATTTGACATCCGTAAATGGAGCAAGCCTTTCCAATCACTGTTATAGACTCTATTATAGAAAACAAGTAGGACAGCCTCAGGTCTCCGGGAGCGCATATGCTCTTTTTAGGATGGTGTAGATGGACTTTCTGAGAGGCAGAGCCAGGGGGACTCAGCATAAGTCCTTTCAGCTGAGGCTGGGGGACTCCCTCCCCACTAGGAGCAGCACTAAGACCTGAGCAAGAGAAAGCCCCGCTCTCAGGACGAGAGGCTCCACGAAAGCCCTGCTCTCAGGACGAGAGGCTCCACGAAAGCCCCGCTCTCAGGACGAGAGGCTCCACGTAGGCTGCTGAGATGGCTCTGTGGATAATGGCTCTCGTCGCCAAGTCTGATGAGCTAAGTTGGATTCCTAAAACCAACATGCTGAAAGAAGAGACTCAAGTTGGCCTTGGATCTCCATGAGTGTGCCATGGCATGTGTATACTTGGGCACACACACGCACAGGCACTTTGTAATGTCGGGCCTGTGATATTTCAGGTTTCAGTGGCCAGCCCTGTCCTCCATTCTTTCTTGTCATCTCCCGTCTCTAGTCCTCCCCACACGATCACCTTTCCTCTTGGTTTCAGCTCTCCTGTCAGACATACCATGCCTCCCCCTTTGAACCTGTTGTGAGACTCTGGACTCAGAGTTTGTTTCTCTGATTGAGAGGGAATGTCAACTCTCTCCTGTGGAAAAGGTGAGCTGTTTTGCAAGAGAAAAACGAATATCTGTGACCAAGGAGGAATGTTGAGATAAGTTGCTTGGAGGAAGCAAATTATCATGACAGAAAGAAACATCGTGGCAGTTTGAATTATTATCTCAGACACTCCTCACTGCTCTAGGGTCACCCTTTTTGGGGTATCCCTCTTCCAAGTTACATCCGCAACTCCACTGGCCTTTGACTTAGTCATGTGACTTGCTTAACTACCAGAACATGAATGGAATCGACCCATGTCACTTCCAAACGGGAGTTTGAAGAGCCAGCATGTGACCTACCATCTTTTCCTTCCATCTGGAGACTAGCAGTGTTTCCAGTCACAACTGTTCCTGAGCCTGGATTCCAAAGCCAAGTTACAGCTGACTCACAACATTGTGAGTGGAAGAGAACCGGAGTGGCAAGCCGCGGAGATCTCAGGGATATTTGTTATCGAGGAATAACCAAGCCTTCCCTGTCTGATATGAGAGTAAATGAACGAGGTCACAAAATTCTCGGCTAAGCTCAAACTCACCATCTTCCTGCTTCAACTTCTCAAGGACTAGAATTACAGATGAATATCACCATGGATAGCTTTGTTTGATGCCCCCCTCCTCTTTTTGTTTGATGCCATTTTTATGAAGTCTATAAACAGTCCAAACTATATTAGTTAGGAACAAATGTTGGTTGACACAACTATAAAGAAAGCAAACACTTGAATAACTCAGGAGAAAGTGTTTGCAGCAGGGAGACACAACTGGGGAGTTTTACTCTGCATATGTGATATATACCGTTTTTGTGCTAATGACACAATTTAAAAAGTTTTATTTTAATTTCCTGTGTGTATGTATGTGCCTGCAGTCTGTTATGTGCATCACATGCATGCAGTGCCCATGGTGACCACAAGAGGGCATCAGATCCCCTAGAACTGGAGGTAAAGGCAGCTGTGAGCTATTTGATGTTCATGTTGGAAACTGAATAGAGATCCTCTAAAAGAGCAGCAAATGCTCTTAACCACTGGGCCATCTCTCCAGTGGTGGAAAGAACATGCATGTGGCTTCATGTCCCAGACTCTTGCCCAGTCCCCAGAACCCTGAACCTGGCAATCTGTGTGGCTGCCCTGAGGCATACAGTGTGGTATAGTGTGCTGCCCTGGGATTTTCCCGGGCACAATCATAACAACTCTGGGTGCTTGTGCTTACGTTTGTGGGAAACTTTTCTTGGATCCTAGCTACCAGCTGGTTTGAAGAAACCCAAACTAGCCCGTGTGGAGAGGCCACATGCGGAGACTAGGAGTAGGTGTCTGGGCTGACAGCCCAGCTGGGGCTTCAGCCAAGCCAGTAGACGTGTGGGTGAAGATGCCTGCAGATGCCTGTAGCCCCCGCTGCTGAGTCAGTCTTGGCTTGGGGCAAAAGTTAACCACCCCTTCTACTTCTTGTCTGACTTCCTCACCTGAGCCTTTGAGCATATCAAATGGATTTTATGGGACCTAAGTTTGATGTAGTTTGTTATCAAGAGAGTTTGATCTGTGCCCATTAGACTCGCACATGTGAGTCCATGTTCTGAAAAACCATAGCCAGTGTAGAACATGAGAAGCCAAATGTGCACATGGAACTCCAAAAGAAGCCCACCACAAAGGTTCAGGCTCTCCAGTTAGACCAAGTGAGACTCCCCAGGAGAGCGGAATGCGCGCGCGCACACACACACACACACACACACACACACACACAGAGTTTGTGGGTAAAGAATCCCATGGGAGTTTCTTTCATTTATGTATCCATCCATTTGCTGGAGAATTCTTTCATTTGTCACACAATTGCTGAGCATGTATGAAGAGACAGACCCTGAGATCCCTCTATTCTATGATGTGCCACCTTCCAAAGGTCAGACAGGAGAGATTGGACAGTAAATGATGGGTCTTTTAGGGGGAGTGTTAGGCTCAGCTTCTGTAGGACCCTGTGCAGATACCATCCTCCATCCTCCATCCTCCATCCTCCATCCTCCATCCTCCATCCTCCATCCTCCATCCTCCATCCTCCTTCCTCCTTCCTCCATCCTCCATCCTCCTTCCTCCATCCTCCATCCTCCATCCTCCTTCCTCCTTCCTCCATCCTCCTTCCTCCTTCCTCCACCCTCCACCCTCCACCCTCCACCCT
Source organism: Mus minutoides (assembly GCA_902729485.2). NCBI lineage: Eukaryota > Metazoa > Chordata > Mammalia > Rodentia > Muridae > Mus > Mus minutoides. The sequence goes on from LR753313.1 coordinate 403,877, forward strand.
CCACCCTCCACCCTCCACCCTCCACCCTCCACCCTCCACCCTCTGGTGTTGGAGTGGAAAGTCACAAGCCTCTAACCTTTTTGCTTCTTTGTTTATTCTGACCCTAATTGCTGTAAACATGGTGACCTCAGAATATACTCATGTTTCTCAGATAGTATGGTGTCTGGAGGAGAGCGATGACTAATATAGTTGTGCTATCATATCAGTATGCTCAGGATTCAACTGAGGACACCAGAGCAAACTCAGCCACCCTGGTGGCCCACAGCTCCTTGGCTCCATCACCACAGGGCTCTGTTCCCTGCCAAGGCTCATGTGCAGTGCAATGTGCCTTTGTACTTTTGCCTTCTCTTTGGCTCGGGAAAAGCCTCTAGTACCTGCCATTTGTTTGTGAGCAGGGGCAATCCTCCTGCTTGACTCCAGGAGATAGGGCAGGAGGGCTTGGACATAAAGATGCCCGTGGTGGTTGAATTGTATCCCTTTAAAAAAAGTTTGTATCTTGATCACTTTGGGGCTAGAACCATTGCAATTGATGATAAATTAAGATATAATCTTGCTGGCTTAGGATCACAGGCCTTCAGTGAAAGACTAATGTCTCTAAATGAAGAAGGTGAGGGGCTGGAGACACAGCTCAGTGGCTAAGAGCACTGACTGCTCTTCCAGAGGTCCTGAGTTCAATTCCCAGCAACCACATGGTGGCTCACAACCATCTGTAATGGGATCCCATGCCCTCTTTTGGTGTGTCTGAAGACAGCGACAGTGTACTCATATGCATAAAATATAATAAATGATTCTTTTAAAAAAATAAAGAAGCCGGGCGTGGTGGCGCATGCCTTTAATCCCAGCACTCGGGAAGTAAATAAATAAATAAATAAATAAATAAATAAATAAATAAAAGAAGAAAAGGAGATTTGAATGTTGACACTGATGTAGAGACTGAGACAAGGGGAGACGCCAAGTGATCACGTAGAGCAGGGTGAGGTATCTACAAACCCAACAATGCCAAGGCTTGCTGACAACCATAGAAGGGAAGCGAGGGGTGTGGCTCTAGTTTCCCTGCACTGTAATGAAATGCCTGAAGCAATAAGATTATAAATAGGAAGGGTTTATTTTGGCTCACGGTTTGGAGGTTCCAGTCTATGAACCATCGGCCTACAATGAGAAGAGTGTTGCGGTAGGAGCCCAGGGTGGAACAAGGCAGACTGGGATCCTGGAGTGTCCTCTGCTTCTCCTACAGATTCCTTCCAGATGGAATTCGAGATGGAACAGGGCATATTCTCGTATGATAAAATCATAGAGGAAAGTATATTAACACAAGTTCAGGATAGTGGTCCTTATGGGAGAAGATGGGAGCAGCAGAAGGCTCCCATGATCTGAAGATGCATGAACATGGCTTTTTATGCTATTATTGACCCCTAAACCTTCACTTCACCTTCTCATGTGTGGCTCACTCCTCAGCATGAATTCATGAAGGCTGCATCACCAACGAGTTTATTAAATAAAAATGTGTAAAGAACCAAGTGTTTCTTATGAGCACCCTAGTTAATTAACATAAGACTCTATGCTTCACAGAGTTCAAAGAGGCACTTGGCGGGGCATGGTGGCACAGGCCTGCAATTCTGCAGGAGGACTGTGAGTCTCAGGCCAGGCTACATAGTGAGACTTGGTCTCAACATCAATTTTAAAACCCCTAAATAAAGGCCAGAGAGATGGTTAAGAGCACTGATTGCTCTTCCTAGAGGTCCTGAGTTCAGTTCCCAGCAGCCATATGGTGGCTCACAACCATCTGTAGTGGAATCCCATGCCCTCTTTTGGTGTGTCTGAAGACAGCGACAGTTTGAAGATAAGCTACAGTGTACTCACATACATAGAAATCAATGAATCTTAAACAAGAAACATTTAAATCCCTAAGTAATAAGGTACCCATTTTACTTGGTGGTGTAGCCATGGTAAGGTGCTGTGCTCTTGTAAATAACCTTTTAGGTGTGTCTTAGAAGACAAGCCTAATGAGACTCATTGTTCAAAAAAGGAAAGGAAAGGAAGGAAGGAAGGAAGGAAGGAAGGAAGGAAGGAAGGAAGGAGCCATGAAAGTGGAAGAGAAAATAGCCTTGAAGAGAAAGGACCCATAGGAGAGGAACAGGAGGGAGTAATGGGCATGAATATTATCAAACTACATTATGATTGTTTTATATGAATGTAGGAAAATGTCACAATGAAACCCATTATATATAATCAACATGTGCTAATAAAACACCTTTTAAAAAAATGTACTTTTACTTTGATATGAACTGATGACTTCAAGATAGAAAAAAAAAAAGGCAAGAAACCTACTTTCACTGAGCGTACTTCAGTGGATGAGTGAATTAATAAGCTGAGGTGTCTGCCTCTGATGGAGCACTATCAAGCACTTAAAAGGAAGGACATTTGACTCTGCTAAGTGACTTCTCCTTCTGCCAAGTGGAACAGGCCAATGGCAAGGGGCACACACTGCTTGAGCCCACTTATGTGAAGCGCTTAGAGCAGTCTGACTCATGGAGACACAGAGTCGAATAATGTCCGTGGGGACTGGGAGCGAAGAGGGAGCCAGCGTTTGATGGATGTGGAGTCTCAGCCAGAGATGCCTGAAGAGATGGATGCTGCGGGATAGCACGGGTGCTCACTGCCACTCAAAGAGAGCCACAGCAACATGCATGTTTTCTGTGTTTGGTTTCCAGCCACAGCCACCAAACGAAGCGGACCACAAACTCTGTGTGTGTGTGTGTGTGTGTGTGTGTGTGTGTGCGCGCCTGTGTGGTGGAGGGCACAGGGAGAGAGCTGGAGGGACTATATGTAAGAAGTCTGAGCAACGCATAGTGTAATCTGGCACTTGTGAGGCTGAGGTAGGGCAATGGCCACGAGTTTGAAGTCACCCTGAGACCCAGTCTCAAAACAAAAAGCCCGACAGGATTTATGTCAGCTTGTAAGCAGTGGTTTTTCACTGGTCAGGCTATAACCCGTAGGTTTTTCTCATTCACTCCTCCTTCCCCGGCTGACCTCGAATCCCCTGTCCTTCTAATTCAGCCTCCCGAGGGCCTGGGTTCTGGGTGTGTGAAGCCCAATGCAATGGAAAGGAAACCGGTTTCTATCAGGACCAGCGATGGAGACTGATGGACAGCCTTGGCACTGTCGATGATCAAGACAAAAAATAAGAAACCGGTCACCATTAGAAGCAGAGAAGTCAGCAAGTACCAGAACCAGTGCTGGGCTAGCTCTCACACCTGGGCTAGCTCTCACACCTCTTTGTTAAATGTATGTCTAAGTTATGGTCCGAGGTCTTTTGTAGCTCAGGCTGGTTCTGAACTAGTAGCTAAAAATGATCATCTTATAGCTTAAAATCATCTCCAACTTGTGATCCTCTGGCCTTCAGCTCCTGAGTGCTGGGATTATACACCTATAATATGTACCACCATCCCATTTATGTGATGCCAGGGACCAAGCTCAAGGCCAGGTACACGCTGAGCAAGTACTTTACCACTGTGCTACATTTCAGCCCTCCTCCCCACTACTGCCTATTCGAAGTCTTAGAACCACATCTCTTGGGTCCTTCCAGGAGTTAGCCCATGCCAAGACTCCCTCCAGCCTTATTCGCAACGCACATTCCTTCTAAAAGCCCAAAGAACCTCCACATTCCTGAATAGACAGTAGCCCTAAGGCTTCACATACCCCCCCCCCCCCCCGCCTCGCCCCGCATGTGCTTCTGCTTAGACCTCAGGACTCCAGCCAGCCATGTTTAGCTTTGATGCTTAAAAGCCTTCTCCCTTTCCATTTGCAGGTGGTCCTCTAGAACTCATGCTTTAGAAATGTCCCCAGGGGACTTGGGATGTACATCAGCTGATAGATTGCTTGCCTAGCGTGGATAGTGCTCTGAGTTCATTGCATAAAACTGGACATGATGGAGCATACATGTAACACTATGGTTCAGGATGAGGGTCAGAAGTTCAAGGTCATCCTTGGCCAGCTTGGGATATGTGAGACCCTGTCTCAAGCAAAGAAAACCCTGCCCCTGGTTCTGACTGTAGAGGTATCTGAACATGGCGCCCATAACCTCTGCCTGTTCCCACCAAAAGTTCTCTGGCTTCTAGTGAGGGTGGCTTTGGCCTGACAATTATTGGGACATAGAGCTGAATCTTGTAGTGACTGCTGCTCTGTACCCTGCTGGTTTTGTGGTCTTGCTGGACAGACACTTTTCAATCTGAACCCTGTCGCCTCTGAATGTCTGACTTCATGATTTTACCTCTAGGACTCTCTTCCTGAGATGTCTTCTCAACCAATGGGGAAAAACTTATGTAGAATTATTAATTGCATAGTTTAAATTCGAAGGGCAACAGAGGCCATCTAGAGTCCCAAAGCATATGTCCACTTAGACAGACCGAAGTCTATACGTACTGTGGATAGGATATAGTTAGCGCATGTTATTGTTTTGGTGGTGCTGGGGGATGGAACTCACAACCTCAGGCATGCTAAGCAAGTGTTCTAAACTACTGAGCTACATCCCCAACCCTCGATCAAAATGTATATCCAATGCGATATATCACTTGAAATAGTAGAGGACATAGGCAGAGAGATGTGTACTAAATTCTAAGTCTGCATCTGAGTTGTGAGATGAGAGAGAGTCTCCCTGCTTCGTCTTTGTCTGCACTTTTCAAATGCTCATCGTGAGTGTAAATCTGGAAGGCAGAAACTTAAAAGACTTCACACACACACACACACACACACACACACACACACACACACACACATCAGAGAAAACACTGGATTGAGATACTCAACTGTGGGCCCTGATTAACCATTAACCACAAGGCTTCCACACCCACTGAGGTGCCTTCTGGAAACCCAGCTACTCTGTCTTGGTTATGGTGTGAGAGGCCTATGTCTGCTGGTGTAGAGAGTGACTTGCCGTCTGCTTTCTGACACCTCTTTTCTCCCTACTGTACAGGCAATGGCACACAAACCTTTTGTATTGGAGAGTTAGGGTTCAGTAAGGGCCGTGGGTGGCTCAGAGGGAGTAGATGGAGGACCATTCTTTCTTCCTTTTCTTTTGAGACAGTTTCACTATGTAACCCTGAGGGCCTAGAACTCACTATGAAGAGAAGGCTGGCCTCAAATTCACAGAGATCTGCCTGGTTTGATCTGCCCCGTTGCTAGGATGAAAGGCACATACCACTGTGCCTGTTGAGACAAGCTCTTCAGTAAGAAGCTGCTATCTCAACCTAGGTCCTTCACTGTATGGAAAAGACTGTGTGAATGCCTAATTGAGTTGAGAGCTAATTGACAAGGTGTTGGCAGGTATGCAGAGTGCATGAAGGATTCTTGGGTTTTTTTTGTTTGTTGTTTTGTTTTGGTTTGGTTTGGTTTTTCGAGACAGGATTTCTCTGTAGCCTTGGCTGTCCTGGAACTCACTCTGTAGACCAGGCTGGCCTTGAACTCAGAAATCCGCCTGCCTCTGCCTCCCGAGTGCTGGGATTAAAGGCGTGCGCCACCATGCCTGGTTAGGATGCTGGTTCTTGAGGGCACCAACTGTCTCTAAGATAAGGACAATGAAGGGAGGTTTGCTTACAATAGAATCTTTTGTTCAGGCTGGCCTTGAACTCACTATATAGCTGAACTCTTGACCCACTTTCACCTCCCAAGTGCTGCAATTCCAGATGCACACTATCACATCTTTCCTGTCTCAGAGGGAAGTTTGCCTCTGGCTTGAGGCCCAAAACAGAGAACAGAAGCCTCCACATCTGGAGCCTGCAGCTTCCCCATCCCTGAGTGGAGAACTTCCCCTGTGGCAGGCTTGGCTCCTGGCCTAGCACTCACTGTCTCTGAATGGCTCTTGCCACCATTTTGGGGCATTGACTAACAGGTTTCTTTCTTTTTTTTTTTTTTTTTTGTTTTGTTTTGTTTTTTGAAACAGGATTTCTCTGTGTAGCCTTGGCTGTCCTGGAACTCACTCTGCAGACCAGGCTGGCCTTGAACTCAGAAATCCACCTGCCTCTGCCTCCTGAGTGCTGGGATTAAAGGTGTGCGCCACCATGCCTGGCTCAACTAGCAGGTTTCATAAGCCCATTTATTGTGAGAGTTCAATTCTCCATTTTTTAAAAAGATGAGATTTTAAAAAATATCTATTTATGTTTATGAGTTGTGTCTATATGAACACCTGCATGCCAGAAGGAATGATCAGATCCCATTAAAGATGGTTGTGAGCCATCATGTGGGCAGGATTTGAACTCAGGACAAGTAGTCAATGCTCGTAACCACTGAACTATCTCTCCATCCCCACCTCTCTAACATTACTTGTTCCCCTTAACTTTATCCAATTCTGTCTCCCCAACATGGTGACCATAAAGTCTTGTCTCTTTCCTAACTTGTGAGTTTTGACTAACTGATCCATCCCATGACTTTTGATCCGATTTCTTGGCTGGGAAATTGGAACAGGCAGTATTTTGTAGGTGTCTTGCAGGGGCACAGACAATAGTCAATTTGGTTTTCTTCCAGGTCTTGGGTGACAGGTGGCCAGGGCTGGGCCAGCTTGTCTAAAGTTCAAGGATGATTTTTCTTGAGGATGTTGGATGAGTACCATGTGGTTGGTGTGTGTGGGCGGGCCACCCTACTACCTGACTGCCTTGGCTTGTGGACGTTGGTGAAACTGAAGAGGTGTGGCTGAAGGCAGAAGAGGTGGGCCACATGGACGGGAAGCAGAAGGAGAGATACTGGAGAGGAAAGAAAATTTCCATTTGTTTTTTTTTTCAAGTTCCTCACCACATCCCCGGAGCACGAGCACAGTCGGTCGGTCGCTTGGAGGCTACCCAAGTGTCCCAGCACTAGCCTTCCCTCATGAATTTTTCATTTCAGGCAAAGAGCTCTTATCTCTCACTGGGGCTGCTTCAGGAGCCTGCCTTCCCATCAGCTGGAGACAGAGCAGATGAAGGCTTGCATTAAGGCCAGAATTATCTGTCCCCTGAGAGAGAAACGACACTCTATGCCCTTAAAGGACACCTCTGCCCACATTTTACTGTGGGCCCCTGCAGAACGGAAGGCTGCTGGGTTAGAGGACATTTTGTTGAGGACTGAGAAAGGCTTCCAGGGCAGCTGTGGTCTTGGCCAATGCATTGACTCTTGTCTGGTGCCAATTACTGGATGTGAAGGGGGCTCCAAAGCAGGGAGGGGGAGGGGAGTGATGAGGAAGTGTGGCCTCTCACCACACAGAATTCCAGGAGTTCGGATGTCTAGGGGAAATTCTGAGAGGTGGGTGTCTCCTCTCCCTGACCCCATTCCCCAAGCTCGAGTAAGAGAAGCCCCTGGGTGTCTTTGTGGGTTTGGGAGTACGCTGCACTCACTTGAAAGCCAGATTCAGAATTGCAGCCTCAGGGACAGGTCCTTTCTGGGCCTTCAGAGACATCTCCCCTGGTCCTATCTTCCCAAGATGGACCTGGACCTGGGTCCAAGGGGTGATTATTTTGGGGGGTAAAGGGTATTGGTGGAGAAAGCCTGGATGTTCAGGTGTGAGTATCCTTGTGTTATTTGGGGTTCCTTATAGTCTGGGACAAGTAGAGTAGGGCAGGGATGGGAGATGAAGGATCAGTGATGTGAATCTCCAAGAAGACTGAAAAAATGAAAAAACAAACAAGCAGACAAAACAAAACAACCAAACAAAAACTCACTTAGAACTAGATCTCAGCATTCTCTCTCTCTCTCTCTCTCTCTCTCTCTCTCTCTCTGTTTTAGAGAGAGAGAGAGGTTATATACAGTGTCTCACTCTGTACAGCCCAGGCTGACCTGAAATTCATGAACCTCCTGCCTCAGCACCACAGATATATCACCACACTGAGCTCAGCATAGTTAGTTGGTCACGGGAGTATGCATGTCATAATGGAAGGATGAGCTCTCTTCGTCTAGCAGCCGGTTGTCTTAATTGATAACAAACACCTGTAGACACAGAGTCCTTGAGTCTTTATTTGTGTTTTTGTCCAGGGCTTGACCATTGTCCTAGCACTTGGAAGTGAGGAACTAGGGAGGCCCATGATGTGGGGATTCCAGGTGGATAGGAGAGAGGACCGAGAACCGCAGGGAACAACTCGGGGCGGATAAACAATGTTTTAATAATTTATGGTGCTTTCAGAATATACTACTGTTGTTGATTTTCTCATTCGGCTTTTAGGATAGTCTAGTGGGAAACTTGCCTTTGTTTTCCCGGTAGAGCAGCAGGGAGGTTGGAGAGCGAGCAGCGCCACCCTGAGGCCAGGGAGGCAATGGCGGCAGGAACGGAAGCCTGCCGCTTAGGTCGAGCAGCTGCGCGATCACATGGCCCAGGCTACATTTAGAGGTCTATTTTTTAGTCTTCATGCAAAAAATATATTTTCGTTACAGCTGCTCCTAAACAAACTGTCAGCTGCTAGGCTGATGGCGATGACCAATCCTCAGAGCCCCTTCAGAGTCTAACCCCCAACTTCCCAGCAGCCACAGGGTAACCAGCCTCCATCCCGACCCACTTCTAGAACCTGTCCCTCCCAATAATTTAGAGAATGGGAATTAACTCCGAGCAGCTAAGGAGAACTGAACTGGGGGCGGGGGGAGCTCTAGGGTAGATCTGACTTTATTGTCATTTTACTTTTTTTTTTTTTTGGTTTTTCGAGACAGGGTTTCTCTGTATAGCCCTGGCTATCCTGGAACTCACTTTGTAGACCAGGCTGGCCTCGAACTCAGAAATCCGCCTGCCTCTGCCTCCCGAGTGCTGGGATTAAAGGCGTGCGCCACCACGCCCAGCCGTCATTTTACTTTTAATCAATAAATAATTAATTAGGGACAGGGTCTCGTGCACTCCAGGTTGGCCTCAAAGTTGCTGTGTGGGTGATGATGAACTTGGATTCCTGATCCTCTTTCCTCCACTTCCCAAGTGCTGATGTAATGGAGTATGTCGCCATTCTTACCTTACATGTAATGTTATTTTAAATTGTATCTCTTGCATATGGGATTTTCAGGGTTGAAAAAAATTAATGTCTACTTTCTTTATTTCCTGGCATTGTCCACATATTAATTCTGGCAGATGGGAGGATTGCTCTCACTCCCATTTTACAGACAAGGAAACTGAGGCCCAGGGAGGGAAATAACTTACTCAGCAGTAAGTCACACTCTGGGTTCAGTCTTGGGAGATAGGGCCATTAAGCATTCAAGTTCCTGCCAAAGTCTGTTTTATTTTGTTTTGTTTTGTTTTTTTGATACAGGGTTTCTCTGTGTAGTCCTGGCTGTTCTGGAACTCGCTCTGTAGACTAGGCTGGCCTCGAACTCAAGATCTACCTGCTTCTGCCCCACCCCCAAATGTTGGGACTAAAAGCCTGTCAGAAGAGGGTGTCAGATCTTGAAGTGGAGTTGCAGACGGTTGTAAGCGGCCGTATGGGTGCTGGGAATCAGCCTGGGGTCTTCTGGAAGAGCAGCCAGTGCTCTTAATCGCTGAATTGTAGGACCAACCTCTTGCTATTATTAACAGGATCCCAATAGACGTTCTAAAAATAAGTTATCAGAAACCAGTGCTTTCCTTTTGTGGGCTGAATTCCTAAAAGCAGGATTGGTAGATTGAACAGTGTGTGTATTAGCCCTGGGCACAAACTGCCAGCCCCAGAGCGACTGAGCACACCCCACACTGTTGGAACTCTCAATACAAATAATGGTGATATTCAAAAATAATGTGGAACAATGTTTATTGGAAGCTATTCAGAAAAGAGACATGTTCTAAAACAGCAGAAATGCTTTTGCTTTTTAAATAAAAATGTCTATGTAGAATAAGAGATAGATGGGGTGACCATTCGGATGTTAGCAGTGGCTGTTTCAGATTGAGGAGGTGACAGGTGACTTATTTCCCCCAGGTTTTATTGTATCTATTCTCCCTCCCTCCCTGAATACCCCCCCAGGTGTGTGTGTGTGTGTGTGTGTGAGTGAGAGAGAGAGAGAGAGAGAGAGAGAGAGAGAGAGAGAGAGAGAGAGAGAGAGATGCATGCACTCGGAGGTCAGCTTTCCCCATGGGTCTCTGTGGGTCTCGGGGATTGGCCTCAGGCAGCCATGCTTGCCTGACACACCTTCTCACCCACTGTGCCATCTCATGTCCCGACTTTATTTTTATGTTTACCTCATCTGTATTTTCAACAGGGTCATGCACTGCTTGTGTAGACGTGTTAGGTTCTCGGGGGTTGCGTAAATGGACAACTGCTCAGACGTGTCACCTGACAGGGTTGGGGCAAGGACGCCAGGCATCAGGGGAGGCTGGAGTCTAATTCAGGAGAATGATCTGTGTGGAGCAGTGGGATGAACATCAGATCCTTCGAAGGCAGAGGGGACAGGCTGGCTCTAACAGGCACAGGCCCCAGAGTATCTGCACACCTTCCTTCTCTTGCTGCGGCAAGCCTTTGCGCATGCTCCTTGCCCCTCACACTGTACCCATGTGCCTGGTTATCGCCTTCCTTGTCTGGTCCTCTTTGCTTCTGACTCTGCCTATAACCTGTAAACCCTTCTCTGAGAGTCTCGCACTCTCTTCATCTCTTTCCCAACTCTGATCAAACAAACAAACAAACAAACAAATAAACAAACACTGGACACCCACTCTCAGGAGCAGCTGTTGTGCAGAACTATAATATCAGATTATGTCGGTGACTACTGGCCAGCCTGCAGAGGGCTGGCTACCTTTGACTCTAGTTAAGATCCCTGTCACAGTCTGCCGTGACCCCCTAGGGATTTGGGACTCTGCTGCTTGCCAGTATATTCATTACTGCTGTCAGCTGTCAGAAAGCCCTGTAGACAGAGTAGCTTCAACAACAGCTCTCTAAGGGTTCATGGCTCTGGGGGCCAGAAGTCTTAGTATCAAAAAGCTTGATCCATTTTTAGGGATGTGAAACAGAAGCTAAGTCCCCCTCCCCCTGCCCCCCGGCTGGTTTGCTGGCAATCTGCACAGTTCCTTGGTACAGAAGAATCATCCCCAGACCTCACCTCTGCCAGCTACTTCCCATGGCCACCTTCCAGTGTGTGCATCCAAAGTCCCCCTTTAGCTGCAGACACTAGGCACAATGGATCAAAGGATTAGGAGATGTTTACATCAAACACTACTGCTCCAGCCACTGTGAAATCCTGAGACCTGCCTGCCTACTGATTTGGTAATAACTGAGAACTTATCACCACCTTCTGCAAGCTGAATACTCAACTGTGTAATTGCAAGTGTGTGTGTGTGTGTGTGTGTGTGTGTGTGTATGCCTTTTTAAAAATTATTAAATACAATGGGAACCAGCCTTATGATTTCTCAGACTTGTGCAGGACCCCATTCAGGAAGATTTCAGCCTGTGGCATCACAGACCCACAAGGAGCCATGTTCTAGTGTTCTCAGCTCTCTCTCATCTTGGAGGTAGGTTGTGACCATGAGTAGTCTGACTGAAGAATGCTGGGTAAATCTGTTTCCATCCTCTGGTCTGAGAGACCAGCCTCCATTTATGGCCTTGCTCCCAAGGGAACCCGAATTCCAAATTCCTAGCAACTGATTTGCACATAACTTTCCGTCCGGACTTTCGTGGCTACTGGAATGTGTTCTCTCACAGTTGGGTCTTCAGAGGCTTTCCCACGGGGCCCGGTCTTTGCAGTGCTCCTTGCCCTGGCCTCTGCTGCATTCCCAGTCTTTACCTGCTGCTGCTTCTACTCTGAGGACAGGCGTCCTCCATCTTTCCTTCCTTCCTTCCTTCCTTCCTTCCTTCCTTCCTTCCTTCCTTCCTTCCTTCCTTCCTCTCTCTCTCTCTCTCTCTCTCTCTCTCTCTCTCTCAAAGATTTATTTATTTATTTTATGTATATGGGTACACTGTAGCTATACAGATGGTTGTGAGCCTTCATATGGCTGTTGGGAATTGAATTTTTAGGGCCTCTGCTCACTCCAGTCGACCCTACTCACTCAGTCCTTGCTGTCTCCAGCTCAAAGACTTATTTATTATTATATATGAGTACACTGTAGCTGTCTTCAGATATGCTACAAGAGGATGTCAGATCTCATTACGGGTGGTTGTGAGCCACCATGTGGTTTCTGGGAATTGAACTCAGGACCTTTGGAAGAGTAGTCAGTGCTCTTACCCGCTGAGTCATCTCGCCAGCCCATCCTCCATCTTTCTTGTGAAAAAAATAATCTCCCATGGTAGTGACAAGGTGACCAAGGTTTAATTGACAAAAGCAATTTAAGGAAAGAAGGCAGACTTGTTTTGACTCTCAGTTTGAAGGTATCGTCATCTTGGTGGTGCAGGCGTGGGCGGGGCGCGTGTGTGAGGCGCCTGGTCACAGCGTGTCCTCAGGTGAGAAGCAGAGAAAGATGGAGCAGGTGCAGAGCTCACTTTCTCCATGGAATGCTGCCTCCTATACATCAATGGACCTTCTGCCTCACTTAACCCAACCTGCAGACGGCCCCACAGACAGGCCCAGGGCTTTGTCCTCTGGCGGCGATCCTCAGTCTTGTCCGTTTGTCAGCAAAATTAGCCATCTTGTTCTCTCCCTGCCTCCTGAGGCCCTGGGGTGCTTGGGGCTGGATTACAGGGCCTGTCTTGCTTTACTTGGGTTTCAGAAAACTGTGTAGTGACATTTTCAACCTCTTATAGGAATATACAGGCATTGTTCTCATGTTCAGGAAGAATACAAAGTACATGTAGCACTTACAAACCACCTACTAGGTGCCGGCCTCTGAAGCAGTGTTTTCTCACATACACTTTAGAAATGTGTCCCCTTGCACCTACACCAGGACCTGGCACACAGTAGCTGTCCCTCAGCCTCCTGGTCATTTGTATTCTCCCAAGCTCCTGGACCTATGATTGTTACTGAGGTGTTTTTTTTTGTTTTTTTTTTTTTTTTTTTTGTCTTTCTCTGGGGCTCAGGGAACTGGGCAGGTGACAGGATTATTAGCCTCGCAGAGTAGTCATCTGGCATCTGAGAGAAAGCCAGCCTTCTCCTTAGCACCTCTCACCTAGCAGATGGGACTTAGTGCGTTTGCTGGCTCCCCTGCTCCAACACGGAAGGAACAGATTGGATCCCCGTGTGAGAACATGAGCAGCTGGTAAGGCATCCCCACCCACAAATTCAGGTGTCATGGTGAGATCAGCTTTGTTCTTACAAGCCAGCTCCTCTGCAAGACTAGGGGACATTAACCCCAATGCCTGGGGGTGTGTTCTGCGGGCCTTCCCCTCCAGCCCCATGCTTGTTCTCTGGTTGTTGAATCTCGGCTGTGCCAGGTTGTTTCATCTTTGACCCACGTGTTTATATGGCTCCTGCAGAGAATTCATAGTCCCTGCACTATGGTCCCCTCACCCAAAGCCTTTACAAGTTCCAGTGAAGGGCCTCACCCTGACCCAGCCTATCTGCTGCCATCTGTCTACCCACCAAGTCATAAGTGTGACTTTTGGAGACCCTGAGAGAGCTAAGCCGTATCTGTTCTAGGACTCATAGCCTCTTCATGCTCCTAACTCCAGAGGAGTGGGTGGACACTCGGTTCAGGATCTGCTCTACTCTAATTCCCTTTAGATACTCAGGAAGCCCTGGACAACTCGAGACCACGAGCCACACCTAAGAAACATAACCCAGGAACATGGCTAACATTCTGCGAGCAACTCTTGCCTTCTTCACAGTCCCAGCCCTGCTCACAGACAGCGAGCACAGGGCCCCACTTCCTGTCTGGAGGAATGGAAAAGAGAAATATGCAAAGAGGAGGGGAACTCATAGATGAACATCAAAATATTTAGCTCAAGTGGACGTCCCTCACAGGCTGCCTTCAATCCCGGCTCCTCTGCCAACCGTAAACTCACCTGTTCAGGGTCCCAGGAAGAGCTGGGCCAGGGTGGGCTGCCACCTTCTGAGGGACTCAATGCTGACCACTGTGTCATCTGTCCTCTCGGTGGTCAAGCTCCTGTTCTTCCTGTTCACACAACAGGGCTCCGGGAGTAACTGATCAGAGGGCTGTGCACCCTGGGGTTCTCAGTGATCTCGGTAGACTTAAGTGCTTGGTGATAGTGCTGGATAACAGGGTTTTGCTGGCACCAGGACATCTTTAGGAAGGAGGTGGCATTGGATGTTGAGGTTTAGATCTGTGAGTAATAGGAGAGGTAGGCAGCAGAGAGAATATGGTCAGGAGCTGAGCTCCAAAGGCAGAAACTGCTTGTTAATTCTATTGTTTTATTTAGTGCTGGGGATGGAACTTGGAGCCTTGTGTGTGAGAGACATGCAGACTACCACAGAGCTGCATTCACAGTCCCTGCATTTTTTCCGGTTCAAGCCTAAGCGATGCCTTAGTGATGATGTCTGAGGAAGCCATGTAAATAGAGGACTGTTGTACCATGGAAGAGGCAGCCTGACGTCCTCAGAGTGGCCGTGTAGACCCAGAAGCCATAATGGCAGGGCACACCTCCTGCTCGTTGTTCTGTTTAGCACAGGTAGGTCCCTCAGCAGGTCCCAGCCTCCCTGACACAGGCCTCCTCAGCTGCAGCATGGAAATGATAGTGCCCGAGTGGGCGTCACATGGTGAGACTTAGCTAATGTGTGTTGACAAGAATCTGTAAGGAGCCTGGCTGCAGAAGAGGCTGGGAGGGAGAATGTCAAGGGCACAAAAGGCACATAGAATTAAAAAAGTGGAGGCAGACGACAGAGGTAAGAAGCCAGCACTCAGTACTCTCTCTTGTGGACTTACTCCCATTAGCTCTGTTCCCAACAGGGTACCAAGCTCTGGCCAATAAGGTATTAGAAAGAAGATGCCCCAAGGACTGTTCTGTTCTATTCATCTGTTCTCCTGTTCTCCTGTTCTCCTGTTCTCTCTCTCTCTCTCTCTCTCTTCCTGCTCCCCTCTCTCCTCTCTCTCCTCTCTCTTTCCTCTCTCCCCTCCCTTCCTCTCTCCCATCCCTCTCTCTCCTTCTCTCTCCCTCTCTCCCTTTCTCTCTTCTCTTGCTTCCTCTCCCTCCCTCCCTCTCCTCTCTCTCTTCTCTCTCCTCTCTCTCCTCTCTCCCTCCATCCCTATCTCCCCTCCCTCCTTCTCTCTCTCTCCCTCTCTCTCCTCTCTCTCTTCTCTCTCTTCTATCTCTCTCTCTCCTCTCTCTCTCTCTGACTCTGAGTGCTGCCTCCCCAGAAGTGTGTTGGGGTGTTGGGAACTCAGCTACTGTGCTACACAGGTTTCACACTGCTAGAGGAAGAAGATGTCCCATCTGAGGACCTCTGAGCCTCCAGACAATAGCTGGTATTAACACCCAGATGCAGAGGACATCATCTGGGGGATTGGATCTCCAGCCACAATGGCGCAATGCCAGCTGATGCCAAGGGCAATGGAATGTAGCTGTCTCTGCTGAACCCTGTTCCTATCACAGGATCATGAGCAAATGTAAAGGTTACAACTTCTAGAAGGTAAGTTTTGGGGTGGTCTGCAGTGGGACAGAGGGGCTGCGTTTCCTTCTGAGTTTTGACTTGAATTCTGCCTTGCTACAATTATTTGTTGATGGGTTGGTTGCTTGAGATAGGTTTTATGTATGTATTGCAGGCTGGTCTCAAAACTCCCTGTGTATCTGAGGGTGGCCTTGAACTTGTGATTCTCCTGCTTCCTCCTCTGGAATGCTGGGATCATAGGCATGCACTACCGTGCCTGGTTTATGCAGCACTGGGATTTGAACTCGGGGTCCTGTGAACTCTTCCAACTGAGCTACATCTTTAACCCCAATTTATTGTGCATTTGTTTTTTGTTGTTGTTAATGTTGTTGTTGTTGTTTTGTTTTTTTGTGTTTTTTTTTTCCAAGACATGGTTTCTCTGTGTAGCCCTGGCTATCCTGGAACTTACTTTGTAGACCATGCTGGCCTCGAACTCAGAAATCTGCCTGCCTCTGCCTCTGCTGGGATTAAAGGTGTGCTCCGCCACGCCCCCGGCAATCGTGAATTTGTAACAGCTCTGTCTGTGGGCCACACCTCTCTGATCTCTTAGGAGCCCTAAACTGAGTGTGGTGGCACTCACCTGTCCCATGTCATGCCCCTCCCTCCACTCTCCCCTCCCCCGACCTGGGAGTTGGAGTCAGGATCGTCAGGATCAGGACTTCAAGAACATCTTGAGTTACACAGCAAGTTCATCGACAGCCTGGGCTGCGTAAGACTCTGTTACTTCTGCCCTGGCTCCCAGCTCTGGGAAGGAATAATTATTCTCTTATTTATGATCTAGCAGTGCTTGATATAAACTCCTGGTAGAGAATATAAAAATCTACAATATGTGTCACTATGTGCTTGAGCCTCTCCTAGTAGGTTGTTGTTGTTGTTGTTTTTAAACAAGAAAGATTTCCCCCTACTTTTAAAATTAAAAATAAATTTTTATACAATATATTCTGATTATAGTTCTCCTCTCCCAGATCTATCCCACCTCCCTTCCTACCCAAATCCACACCTTTTCCTGTCTTTCTCTTGTTAGAAAACAAACAGGCATCTAAAATAATAAGATAAAATGAAAAGAAACAGACTAGAATAGGAAAAAAGAACTAATGAGAGAAAAAGAGCCTAAGAAAAAGTGTAAGGGACACATATAGATCAGAGACACACACATTCACACATACAGAAGTCCCATAAAAACACAAACTTGGAAACCATAATCTTACCTACATCAACCACAGGGCAGAGGTGCCAGTGTAGCTCAGCATAGAGCACTTACCTAACACACGGACAGCCCTGGAGTCAGCCAAGTAGAGAAAGAAAGGAAATAAAATGAAAAAAATAAAAACTGTGTGTTTTCTCGATGTGAAGAAGTTCCCCTAGGCTCCCAGCAGGGGGCAGACTTCTGGTTTACCAGAAGCTCATCTCCTTTAAAAGACTCTTAAAATTTGTCTTAGGACACAGATGTTAAAAATAAACTTGAGCAAGCCCTAACAACGGAGGCAATCAGAGGCTGCTGGGATGACACTTGACAGTGTCCTGCAAGCAAGCATTGAGATGATCTCACCAATAATGCAGGTGTCCGCCTCACTGATGCCAGCTTTACACCTCACTGCTGCTTCTGGGGGCGGTGCTTTGTACCCTTCCTCTTCAGTGCTGACTACAGCACAATATTTACTAAGTAAGTAAGTAAGTAAGTATCTATCTATCTATCTATCTATCTATCTATCTATCTATCTATCTCTATGTATCTATCTATATCTATCATCTATATCTATCTATCTATCTATCTATCTATCTATCTATCTATCTATCTATCTATCTATCTTCTTTCTTTCTTTCTATCCATCCATCTATCTATTTCTATCTATCATCTAGCTAGCTAGCTAATCATCTATCTATCTATCTATCTATCTCCATCATCTATTTCTATGTATCTATGTATCTATCTATCTGTATCCATCATCTATCTTTCTTTCTTTCTTTCTTTCTTTCTTTCTTTCTTTCTTTCTTTCTTTCTTTCTTTCTTTCTTTCTTTCTTTCTTCCTTTCCATCTATCTATTTCTATCTATCATCTAGCTAGCTAGCTAATCATCTATCTGTCTGTCTGTCTGTCTACCTACCTACCTACCTACCTACCTACCTATCTATCTACTGTGAGCAAGCATGAGTGTAGAGTTCTCTCCCTTCACCACATGGATACCTGAGACTGAACTCAGACACTCAGGCTGGGCATTTGCAGAAAGTGCTTTCCCCCACTGAGCAACCTTGCCCTGCCCATTGTTAGTCTTCTAAAAGACATTTTCAACAGCAAATGTGGGAGTGCTGTAGGTGTCAGCTCTTTGGTTCAGCTTTGTTAGGTTAAGCTATAGAGCGTCAAAGTCACATAGAAGATTTTGGAAACCCAGCTTTCCTAGTGGCACCCCATCATCAGCCAGCCTGACTGAGGGTCTAATGATTTGCATTTCTGACAAGTTCTCCTGGGGGTGTTGATAGGTGGTCCAGCTAGCCTGTGTGAATCCTGGTGCCATCCTCCAGGTGTCCTCCCTGCTTCCCATCTCAGTGACAGAAGTTGGATAGGGTGAGACTAAGGAGGGACCTTGTGACAAAAGGTGTCAGGCTGATAGGAACTCATTCACTCATCCATCTTTGCAAAGCATCTTTCCATCAGCACTAAAGCCAATAACCAGTGTGCTGGCTAGTTTTTATGCCAATTTGACACAACCTAGAGGAGCGGTTCTCAACCTTCCTAATGCTGTGACCCTTTAATACAGTTCCTCATCTTGTGGTGACTCCCCCAACCATAAAATTATTTTCATTGCTCTCACATAACTATAATTTTGCTACTGTTCTGAATCATAATGTAAATATCTGACATATGGGATATCTGATATGTGACCCTGTGAAAGGTTCGTTCAACCATGGAAGGGGTTGTGGCCCACAGGTTGAGAAGCACTGACCTAGCGTCATCAGAGAGGAGGGAACCCCAATTGAGAAAATGGCTCCATGTGATTGGGCAATGAGCAAGACCATAGGGAATTTTCTTAATTAGTGATTGATACAGGAAGGCCCAGCCCATTGTGGGTACTGCCACCCCTGGGCTGATGATCCCAGGTTGTAGAAGAAAACAGGCTGAGCAAGCCACAAGGAACAAACCAGTAAGCAGCACTCCACTGCCTCTCATCCAGCCCTGTGTCCAGGCTCCTGACTTGAGTCCCTGCCCTGCCTCTCATCCAGCCCTGTGTCCAGGCTCCTGACTTGAGTCCCTGCCCTGCCTCTCATCCAGCCCTGTGTCCAGGCTCCTGACTTGAGTCCCTGCCCTGCCTCTCATCCAGCCCTGTGTCCAGGCTCCTGACTTGAGTCTCTGCCCTGCCTCTCATCCAGCCCTGTGTCCAGGCTCCTGACTTGAGTCCCTGCACTGCCTCTCATCCAGCCCTGTGTCCAGGCTCCTGACTTGAGTCCCTGCACTGCCTCTCATCCAGCCCTGTGTCCAGGNCCCTGTGTCCAGGCTCCTGACTTGAGTCCCTGCCCTGCCTCTCATCCAGCCCTGTGTCCAGGCTCCTGACTTGAGTCCCTGCCCTGCCTCTCATCCAGCCCTGTGTCCAGGCTCCTGACTTGAGTCCCTGCCCTGCCTCTCATCCAGCCCTGTGTCCAGGCTCCTGACTTGAGTCCCTGCACTGCCTCTCATCCAGCCCTGTGTCCAGGCTCCTGACTTGAGTCCCTGCCCTGTGGAGGCTTTGCTAAAGTCTGGCAGGCGCGGGGTTTAACCTAGTGCATCATTTGAGGGCTGTTGTCAGACCCCAGTTGAAGGCTGTGCGACTCAAGCATTGATTGTCTTCCCCTCCTCCGCTTCCTTTGGTGTAGGGAAAGAGGGGGTAGAGGCACATAAAAGGGAGTCAATCATATTCACCAACATCGCTGGTCTATGAACTATCGCTCTCTTGTTTTATTTAGTCAATTATTCCTTGAATTAATCAGAGTAGGCTAGTGTTGTGCCGCAGTAACAAACAGTCCCCAATCCCAGGATATTAAATCAAGACTTGGTCTCCAAAACTGCACGTCTTAATATAGGATTAGCAGGAAGGAGACTGGGAGGGGGGGGCTTTTGTGTCCACTCAGGGGTGCAAGTTGGCAGAAGTTTCTCCTTAATTCTTGTCTTCATGACTGTCAGCAATATCAGACCAAAGGCTTGGATGCTCTTCTGCCACAAATTAAACACGCGAGTCTGCAATAAGCACTTCCTTACAAAAAGCTCTGGTCTACAATGCACCTTCCACCCACAACTCTAATGCCATGTTCTATCCCACTGTAGAAGTCAGAGAAGTGTTACCACCCTCCCCACCCCCATCTCCGCCATGGGCTTGAGAAGGAGACTGGCCAGCAAGGGAGCCTTAGAAGCCTTAGACTTTGCTTTCCTCTCCCTCTGTCACCCCTGGCTTCTTCTCTCCCTCTCTGAAACAGCCATTCTGAACTGTGTGACGGGTAACCTGGCATTTGCCTATGTTCTTGCCCCATGTGTGATGGTGTCTTACGGGCGTGTGCTATTGATTTTTGTGGATGCGCTCTGCTTTAGCCCTCCCTGAATGCCTCCCTCGCCCCCAGTGCTATGCTTTCAGTAACTATCCATGCTGCCAAGTGTGCATCAAATCTGTTGCTTCTGGCTGTCTCATGGACCACTTTTATTTACCATCTTCCACCAGTGATGGGGCACCAGATTAACACATTGTTCACTCTCCTGCGTGTATGTACACAGAAATATAACAGAGTATTTGAAGAAGGAATACGGGGCTAGAACTTCAGGGTTCTGGGGCATGGATAGTGTTACAGTTTGACTCTGAAGTATCTCCTATGATGAGTGTTATGGACACTTGGTCCTCAGACTGTGGAGTTAGTTCAGTGGTGGTGGAGCTTGTAGGAAGTGTGATCTGGCAGAAGTAGGCGACTAAGGGGCAAGACTCTAAAGATTGTATCTGCTCTGACTCAGGCCTGATCTCTCTGCCTTCTGGCCTGCCTCGAGGTGAGTAAGCTGCTTCCCCTGTCCCGTGTTCCCACTGTCTGTGATCTACTTTGCCTTCTCCACCAAGGAAGACTGACTCTGGAACTGTAAACCAAAATAAACCTTTCTCCCCTCGAGTTGCTTCTATCAGGTATTTTGTTACAACAGACAAGACAACTAATGAATACAGATAGTATTCAACCTAGGACTATTGTACAATCCCCCTACCTCACAAGTTAGCCTGCACTCCTGCCAACAGATAATCAGGCCCCATCCCCCTGCCACATCCCTCCCTGCCAACCCTGCATCACCCAGAGTTCTAATTTTTGTTCTTCTGACTTAAAAACAAAACAAAACAAATCAAGCTACTACTTCTTCCCCCCACCCTTTCATCCTCCCCTCCCCCACCCCTTCCTCCTCTTCTGTCCCCTCCCATGTCCTCTCCTGTTCTTCCTCTCTTGTCCCCTCATACTCTTCCTCTTTTTCACCCTCCCACTCTTCCTTCTTCAGGTCGCACTACACAGCCTAGACTGTCCTAGAACTCACTATCCTCCTACCTCAGCCTAGGATCAGGGATTTGCACCGTCTTCAATCTCATTGTCTCCTCTGGGGTGTGTGTGTGTGTGTGTGTGTGTGTGTGTGTGTGTGTGTGTGTATTTGTGTGTGTGTGTATGTTTGTATGTGTGTGATGTCTATTATTGCTTTTACAGGAACTCCTCCAGTGTCTACTACATCTGAGCATGATTTTTAAATGTTTGCTAGCACAGTTTTAACTTCAGAGAAAGACCGGTGAACAACCTGGTCGGTTGTCTCTTTCAAGTTGCTACACGTTAGTTTTCCCAGCTTAGAAGGAAGCTGTGTGTCTTTGCTCTGTTACATTGCATCTGCGTTTCCGCAGTCGCCTACGATGCTTCATAACGTTCTTCATGATGTTGCTCGCTGAAGCAAAACCTGTAAGTGCACATTACCGACTCTACCCACTCATTAGTCTGTGGGCTGTCCTTCAGAGTGTTGCCTAGGGAGTACTTCCCAGTGGCAGTGCCCGCCTCACAGAACAGAGGTTGTTGCTCATGCCTGCTTCCATTTCCCCGCGGCTGAAGTGAGGGGATTGCAGGAGACCACGGCTTTCAGACAAAGCAACCAAATGGAACAAGCAAGCCATCTCAGGGAGGGGCAAGTCAGCGAGACTGCACTCTGCAAGCCTGTCTTGTTTTATTTGATTGGTTTGTCTTGATAAAGATGCAAAGAGGTCAGTGGGGTTTAATTCGCTGTGCTGGCACTTTAAATCCAAGAATCTAGAACTGATGGCAGGGAGGGCCAGGCCTGCCTCTCCCATCTACCTGTCTGGAAAGAAAAGGAACCTCCAAGTTGGTGATAGGGGCTACAGGGGTGTGACAGTGCAGTCTAGAGTAGAACCTAAGCCAGCTCTAGGTGTCCTGAAAGTTGTCAAATGCACTTAAATGACTGTGTCACTTTTAAATGTTCAGATCATTTTAGTTACTGGAATAGACAGTTTTTTAAAAACATATGTAATAATATAGCATATATATATATTAATTTGAAAGAAGAAACACTTTCTTTTACTTTTCTTTTTCCTTTCTTTCTTTCTTTCTTTCTTTCTTTCTTTCTTTCTTTCTTTCTTTCTTTCTTTCTTTCTTTCTTCTGAAACAGGGTTTCTCTGTGTAGCCCTGGCTGTCCTGAAACTCACTTTGTAGACCAGGCTGGCCTCGAACTCAAGAAATCCACCTGCCTCTGCCTCCCGAGTGCTGGGATTAAAGGCATGAGCCACCACTGCCCTGCATGTTCTTATTTTTAATTTTTCTGTGTTTTCACTTATTACTTTATCTCAAATGTAGGTATTCAGCTGGTATCCTGATTCACATCTGTAATTGATGTGGGAAATATTAAAAAGAATGGCAAGTTCCCACACTATGCTGGGCACCGGTGGGCCACATGGATCCAGCGGGGTGTTCTCATCTGGGCGGAATCTCTGACCTGGAGCTCCACCCAACTGACTTAGTTCCCTTGGTGGGTTGTTGCCACGACAGCCCCATGCAATGACCGCCCACCTTGCGGTTAGCTGTCATAATTCCCAGTAACCCGGTAAAATCAAAACTCTAGAAGCTTATAATTAATCAATCAGATTTATATTTCAATAACTTCTCAATTCACAAGATGCCCACACAGTAATTTTAGAACACAGGCTGGCCTCCAGGCCACAGTCAGCCCCGTCTAGTCCTTTGGGCCTTGCGCATGCTAAGCAAGTAAGTGCTCTATCGCTGAGCTTTGAACTTTTTCCCTCACGTATTTAAAATGTCTAAGCTTGAATTCATCCGAGGGCTGCCAGTTTACTGTCATTGGGGTTTGGTTCAGTTTGGTTGGGTGGTGGAGATATTGCAGCCCTCTCCCTAGGGACAAACTCCATCAGCTCAGCCCTCTGTACTCCCCACCTCCTCATCCCTGGCTTTTCTACTCTCACCTGACAAGTCAGAAACCCTGGGGTTTGAGAGAGTGCTCCCCAGAGAGGACTAGCCAGGTTTAGACTTTATCTAAAGGAGAAGCGATACCTGTCTGGCAGGACCTATCCTCAGTGAGCCCCGAATCCTAGTCCTGCTCCCAGACTGAAGCTCTTGGAAACTCTCGGAAACTCAAGTCAACGTTTGTCCATTTCCAGTCAGGTGGGGTCAGGCCCAGTTTTTGAAATTCCTCCACAAGTCCACATACCTGTGGGCCTTTGAAACGTAGCCAATGCAGCCATTTTCCTTATTTTGATTAAAACCAACCTTTCCCTCCCTCTCTCCTCTTGCCCTGGTTTGTTTTTGTTTTTGAGACAGGGTCTTGCTCTATAGCCCAGGCTGGCCTTCAGCTTATGTAGCCCAAGTTGGTCAACCTTTGGCTCCTTGTGTACCACAAGGATGTGGGTATCAACAACAGTTTCAGCCCCTCAGTCTCATCTTTCCCTGAACTTCAGGTCAGATCGTGACCCTGCCCTCCCTGAGAGACACCCAAGCATACAGAGTCACATCTGGGCTGTGTGGGCCTTAGAAAAACCTCCTAAACTCCCTGCTTACAGCACCCACAGCAGGTAAATGAAGGCTTTGAACTGGGCAGCCGCCAAGGTGCCTTCCAAGATGGGGCTTTTGGGTTAAGTGTCCCTTTGGCAACTCTTGGAAACTGTAGCTTCTGGATCTAGAGAATTTGTGACTCTATGGCTGCCTGGCTTGTTTCCACCATCCACGTGTGTTCTGGGAACCCACGTGTCCCTGTGCCCTGCAGCAAGTGATCTGAACTGTGCAGCGAGCTCTCCAGCCTGCCACTCGTCCTCCTTGGTCTGGAGGACACTTCTCCCCAGCCTCAACTAAGGGCTCCAGAGAGATGACAAATCAAAAACCCCCGACTGGCTCGGTTGGGAATGGGGTGAGTTGGGGGGGTGAGGGGGAGCGCTTTAAACCCACTTCTGCTTTGTTTTCAACGGAGTAGGGAAGATGTCTCTTCCTCTTTGGCAAGGGGCCTGAAATTTCATCCCAGACCTGCCTGAGGTCATGTTTTCTGCTGTGAGGAGAAAGCTCTCCTGTGTAACTGAGAAGGAAGGCCACAGGCAAAGGAAGAGCAGAGACTGGGCGGAGGCTCCCGGAAGAGACCTTCTTCCTGGCATTGCGGTCCCAAGTCCTGGTTGCAGGAGTCTCTGAAGCAGACTCCTTCAGCTCAAATCTGTCCTATTTATCTGTCTACTCTTCGGACCAATGAATAAGTGGGGGGTGGGGAGGGCAGGTGTTGTTCTAGGGGTTCAACCCAGGACTCCAGACATGAGAGGCAGGTGCTGTACCACTGAACTACATACCAAACTTCTTTTTTTTATTCTTTATTTTGAGACAAGGTCTCATTAAGTTGCCCAGTCTGACTTTGACCTTACTACATAGCCCAGGCTTGTCTTGTATGTGTGGTCCTCCGTAGCCTCTTGAGGAACTGGCATTACCACAGAAGGGCCTAACTTCCTTCCTCCTTTGGCTATTTGTTGAAGTGGACTTATATACAGTGGCATGATACTTGTTCTGATATCCACCAAGATGAAAGGCATAATATTAAGCCTTGGATTGAGTGTGGGTAGTCTGTCACATGTAGCTAAGAGATAAATCCACGTGAACGTGTGTACTTGTGTGTGTACCTGCATGTACAAGTCAGAGATTAGCATCACATGTCCTCTATTTCTCTCCACATCACCATCATCACAGCATCAGCATCAGCATCATTTGTTATTAGTCTTAAGTGAGTATCTCTCAAAGGATGTGGTGTTCACTGATGGACTACAGCAGCTAACCAGTGAGCTCTGGAGTCCACTCCCTAATGCTAGGAATACAGAAGCTTGAAGCCATACCCAGCTTTTTACTTGGGTTCCGGGGATCAGAACTTGGTCCTCATGCTTGTACAGGGAGGTGGTTTGGATAGAATGGCCCAATAAGGTCATATATTTGGATGCTTGGTCACCAGGGAGTGGGACTCTTTGAAAGGATTACAAAGATTAGAAGGTGTGGCCTTGTTGGAGAAGGTGGGGCCACATTGGAGGAAGTGTGTCCTTGGGCTTGAGCTTTGACTCATGCCAGGCCCAGTCTCTCTCTCTCTCTCCCTTCTGCCTTTCCCTCTCCCTTCTCCCTCTCTCCCCTCCCCCTCTCCTCACTCTCCTCTGCCTAAGATTTAGGATGTATCTCTTAGCTACTTCTCCAACACCATGCCTGCCTGCCACCAAGTTCCCCACCGTGATGATAGTGAACTAACTCTCTGAAACTGTAAGCCAGCCCCAAGTAAATGCATTCCTGCCTAAGAGTTGCTTTGCTAGATAGTTTTATGTCAGCATGACACAAGTTGAAGTCATCTGAGAGGAAGGAATCTCCACTGAGAAAATGCCCCCAAAAGATCAGGCTGTAGACAATCCTGTAAGATATTTTCTTAATTAGTGATTGTCGGAGGAGGGCCCAGTTCATTGTGGGTGGAGCTGTCCCTGGTCTGGTGGTTCTGGGTCCTATAAGAAAGCAAGCCACGAGGAGCAAGCCAATAAGCAGCACCCCTCCATGGCCTCTGCATCAGCTCCTGCCTCCAGGTTCCTGCCCTGTTTGAGTTTCCTGTCCTGACTTTCTTTGATAATGAAGAGTAATGTGGAAGTGTAAGCCAACTAAACCCTTCCTCCTCAAGTTTCTTTGGTCATGGTGTTTATTCACAGCACTAGAAACTCTAGCTAAGACAAACACACAGTGAGTCCTTTACCCACAGAGCTATCTCCCAGCTCCCTAATTTGTTATTTACGTTTTACTATGATCTCCTTCTTGGTCCTCATTTCTTAGGGTCCTCAAAATATTCTAACTTTTTTTTTTTCATTTTTTTGTTGTTGTTTTGGTTTGGATTTTTAGATTTATTTATTTACTTTATGTATGTGAGTACACTGTAGCTGTACAGATGGTTGTGAGCCACCATGTGGTTGCTGGGAATTGAACCTAGAACCTCTACTTGCTCCGGCCCAAATATTTATTTATTATTATATGTAAGAACACTGTAGCAGTCTTCAGACACACCAGAAGAAGAAGTCAGATCTCATTACAGATGGTTGTGAGCCACCATGTGGTTTCTGGGATTTGAACTCAGGACCTTCAGAATAGCAGTCAGCGCTCTTAACTGCTGAGCCATCCCTCCAGCTCAACATTGTTTTGGTTTTTTTTTTAATTGATTCTTTGAGGATTTCACATCGAGTACACCCCAATCCCACTCATGTCCCAGGCCTTCTACATCTGTCCTCCAGCCTTGTAATTTTCCCTCTAAAGAAAAATTAAAATTAAAACAAAAACAAACAAACAAACAAACAAACCAACAAACCCATCTTGCCTACCCTCTGGCCATGACTTGTTCCTCTGTCAATTGCAGCCATAGCACACCTATCACAGCTATTGATCTCCAGTTTCTCCATGTACTAGTACCTCTCTGCATCTCTGTTTCCCCACCTCTCCATCACACATGCGCAGTTGT
The DNA here is from genome assembly GCA_902729485.2 of Mus minutoides. Lineage (NCBI taxonomy): Eukaryota > Metazoa > Chordata > Mammalia > Rodentia > Muridae > Mus > Mus minutoides. The sequence goes on from LR753313.1 coordinate 430,296, forward strand.
CTATGGTGTGTTACACAGTGTATCCTTCTGTCAAAACAGCTTTATTTGCAAATTTTTGTTGCAATTGAGTCACTGGTCTGATTCAAGGCCTCTGGCTCCTGCCACACCATCAGTACTGGCCCCTCACCGGAATAATGGAGACCCTACTGCTATGGAGACCTTACGACTATGGAGACCCTATAGCTATGGAGACCCTACGATTATGGAGATCCTATGGCTAAGATTCCCCTTTGCGATTCCCAGCAGATCATAGATTCGGATAATTCCTGTTCTTCCTGTCTCAGTCTCCTAAATGCTAGGACTACAGGCCTGTGCTACTAGGCACTGTGACATTCTTACACATACTGTAGATGAGGGTGCCAATTAGAGACTGACACATCCTTCTGCCAGGAGGGAGTCCATGACGAAAGCTGAGGTATGTGTGACTCCTCATGAACCTTATCCTAGGGATTTCAGTGAGACCCAGAGTCTAGGACAGCAGCTCTGGGACTTTTCCTAATGAATGGAGCACTAGACACTGAGCATGGATACAGTCAGAAGTGTCTAGAGCTACAGTCTCTTCAACATCAGAGCCAAGGTGGCCTGGCCTGGCTAGAGGAGCCCACACCAAAGGCCCTTGGAAGGTCTTGAAGCTTTTTATGAAGTCAGGCATACCGGCAATCACACACTCGCACACACATGAACCCAAGAGTGTTGTCACCACACTGCAAAGACAATATGTTTTATCTCTTTATGCAAAAGCTCAAAACTATTTTCTCAAGTTGTGTCTATTAACAGCACATCTGCTATCAGGAATGTTTCAGGAGAAAAGGGGGAGGAATGTGCGAAGGTAAGGTATTCTCAGGGCTGTAACTTCCCCAAAGGTCCTTCATGTCAGAGGGCAGAGTGGGGTCCAAAAAAAGTCAGCAGCCCAGCTTGGGACCCTTGGTAAACCTCCATCGAAAGTCAGCGGTTCCCAATAGTAAAATCCCCAGCTCCCAGATTAAATCTGGGCCAAGTAAATAAATCAGCCTCTCCGGTGTGGATCTCAGCATCAGCAGTTTGGCAAAGGCAGAATGGGTCCTCGGCCTAACTCAGGCTGGGTGGTACCTACAGTTAAGGGGTACCAGGTTAGGTCAAAGAGCCTGGGTGTAGCTGACCACTAGAGGGCGCCGGGGAGCAGGAAATCTCATGGTTGGGGGAGCAACACACATTGTCATCCCTTTTTAACATACCAAGGCAAGTTGCCAATGCTGCATACATGGGAACCAAAGTGCATCATCCTGCGTGGTACTCTGGGCATCCCCTGACTTCCGCTTCTGGGAAAAGCCAGGGAAGTTCTGTGGCAGTCCAAGAGCCACGCATCTTCATAACTGTTCCAAATTGGACGGCTGTCCTGGCTGGTTCTCCAGCTACCGAGATAGATCTGTATTCTTCTGAACTGAGGGGGTCTCCCGATAATGTGCATATTAAGTGAAGGTAGGAAAGGAGAAAAAGACTGTCATTTATTTGCTTCTTTAAAATAATCAACCTGCATGTGTTGTATTATCTCACAAAGTTTGCGTGTTGTGGATTGGCTAAATCAGGCTGGCAACTGAGCTTGTTACCCCACATCTTTATTTGTCTTGGGAACTCTCAAAATCTCTCCGCAATTTCCAAGTGTAAGATGGATTTTCTTTATACTTGTTCCTGGCTTGGAAGAAATGAAGATATTCTAAAGAGACAATTTTGTCTCTCAATCAGGCCCAATGACCGTCAAAGAAATGGCATTTCTCTGGGAATCTCATAGTGAGAAGGAAAAGGGGACTTGTCTCCTGTAAAGAGTCTTACAAGTTGCAGACAATGACTGATCAATGGGAATGGGGGGGGGTAGTGCGGGGAACCACACTTTAACCTGGACTGCTGTGTATGTCTGCTCTCTGTTTAAATTTTTACCACACTTCAGGACCCCAAAGATGGACTGGGGGGATGGGGACATTGCTAATTCCTTTGTCCCTCTTCCCAATGTGGCCTCATTAAATCTGCTTTCCATTATTAATTTGGCTATTTTAATTGTCTCCTTGAGGAGGGGTAGCCTAGCTGGCTTGTTGGAGCACAGGTTGTGACCCTCAAGTTTGGTAACACTTTATGTCACAAAACGAGATCTTTGGAATTAGTAGCCTAAATGAAATATTGTGACTTTACCTATCAGAACCCTAATCTTTCCCCACCCCCAGCCCCTGGCAGACACCATTTTATTCTCCGCTTCCGAGAACCCTGCTGTCTGAATTCCCATCTAGGTGCGTGCCTGTGGCATTTCTGAAGGCTGCTTGTCTGCTCTGCCCACAGAAGGATGCTCCTTTGGACAAGAGCAGCCTCAGTGTTTGCCCATGAGTAGGTGTCCAGGAAGTACCCTGCGCTGCTTCTGGGAGAAGTTTACTGAGAAAACTTACTTGCCAAGACCATGGAGATGTTTTACCTGGGAACCAAAAGCACGCCACTGGCAAAGGGAGGAACTTTAGCAGCCAAGAAAATGACTCCTGTCCCCAAGGTCTTTGTGCTGCAAACCATGGCCCGGGATGGCAACACAGAAAGAGCTCATGGCACACACACACACACACACACACACACACACACACACACACACACACACACACAAGCTCATGGCTGATGAAAATTTCCTTTTTCTTCCTTTCTTCCTTTCTTTTTTCTTTTTGTTTGTTTGTTTGAGGCAGGGTTTCTCTGTGTAATACACCCCCCCCCCCTGCTGTCCTGGAAGTCTCTTTGTAGACCAAGCTGCCCTCAAACTCACAGAGATCCTCCTGCCTCTGCCTCCCAAATGCTGGGATTCAAGGCTTGCGTTACCATGCCCATTGAAAGCATCCTTTTAATACATTCATTTATTTAAAGTTTTTTGCACATCTTTGTTTATGGAGGGGTGGGTCTCGGGCATGCCACAGTGCACACACACATGGAGGTTAGAGGACCACTTGCAGGAGTCACTTCTTCTCCTTTCAACATGTGGGTCCCGGGGCAGCAAGAGCCCTCATCCATTGAGCCATTTCACTGGGCCCCAGTTTCTCCTTTAGTCCTTCGCCATCTAAACAAACCTTTGCCCTTTACTGAGCGAGCAACTGTTGGCCTTTGGCCGGGCCAAGAAGCATTTACTGGTCCTATGTAATGGTCTCTGTGTCTATGGAGTGAATTGATGGCCTCACTGAGAAAGCAAAATGCCCAATCAAGTCCTTCATATCTTTTCTTTGCCCTCCAAACTTTCCATATTTGTTCTCTTGTCCCTTACTTCCTCTTTTCACACATCATAGGACCCATCATTTTAAAGTGTACAATACAGTAGTTTTTAAATATATGTAGAGTTCTGCAACAATAACTACCATATAATTCCAGACCATTTTTTATCACCCCCAAAGAGATTCTATATTCGTACCACTGCTTCCTTCTGCCCTTCTCCTCATGGCTCCTGAAAACCTCTCTCTCTCTCTCTCTCTCTTTCTCCCTCTCTCTCCTCCCTCCCTTCCTCTCTTTCATTTTTGAGACTAATCTACTTTCTATCTCTATAAGTTCCTTATTCTGGAGATTTCATATGATATAATCATATAATCAGTAAGGTGACATTTTGTGAATGGATTTTGTCTCTTAGTTTTGTGTTTCCAAGGCTCTGAGCTGTAGCTTGTAGACACTCCATTCCTTCTTGTGTGAAGAGCTTCCCCTCATGTAGATTTGTCACATTCTTAGTCAGAAAGGGCATCAGCAAAAGCTTGACCGTACCCCTTGCAACTGTTGTACAACATTTGTAGGTTTTATGTCATCATCATTGTCGTTGTTGTCGTCCATTTTTGTTCCCCTTCGTCATTGTGACAGCTTTCCCATGTCTGTGACAAATACCAGAAAGAGCAAATTAAAAGCCGGACCCTTTCTTTTGGTTCTCAGGTTCGGCAGTTTTAGACCACAGTCCTCTTGCCCTGTTGCCGTGGACAGAACAGCTAAACAGCAAGAGCACATGGTAGATAAAGAAGCTCGCTTCCTGTTGGACAGGAAACTGAGTCAGGAAAGGACCTGAGACCCAGGGATCACCTTCAAGGGCACTTCCTCGGGGACCTGCTTCCCATGACTACCACTTCCCAACATGTCACCAGCTGGGGACCAAGGACACAACAGTCTCTATTCCAACTATGCACCTTATTCCAGGTGAAACCATGCTAGGGAGGGAAATTGCTAGGTTGTGTGGTAATTCTATGTTTCGTCTGTTGAGAAACCACCACAATATTCTCTGTCGGACATAGCTGTACCATTTTACATTCCAGCAGCATATGAGAGTTCCACCCCTCCCTCCATATGCTCACAGACACTTTTTTCTGGGTGGGGGGGAGGGGCAGTGATACTAGAGACCTAACCCAGGGCCTTTGACACTCTAGGCAGGCACTCTACCACTAGGCTCCTACAAGCTGCTGTGCTTATTAGTTTTTATGTCAACTTGACACTGGCTAGAGTCATTTTGAAAGGAGGGAAATCTCAATTGAGAAAATGCTCTCCCTCACAAGATTGACCTGTAGCCAAACCTGTGGGTCATTTTCTTGATTGGTGGTCAATGGGAGAGGGCTCAGCTCACTGTGAGGAGTCCCATCTCTGGGCTGCTGGTCCTGGGTGGTATAAGAGAGCAGGCTGAGCAAGCCATGAGGAGCAAGGCAGTAAGCAGAGTTCCTCCCTGGCCTCTGCATCAGCTCTTGTCTGAGTCCCTGCCCTGACTTCCCTCAGTGATGGTCTGTGGTGTGGAACTGCAAGCTGAAATACTTTCCTGCCCAGGTTGCTTTTGGTCACGGTGTTTAATCACAATAATAGAAACCCTAATAAGACACCTGTCTTTCTGCTTAGAACCATCCACAGGGTGTGACTGACTTCTCTTTCCTCTGTGACTGACATGGGACATCTCTGTGTGTATTGCTGTTTGCATATTGTTCTGTTATAAATACCTTTTCGAATCCAGGGTCCATTTTAAAATCACAAAATAGTACTTTATTATGTGAACGTGTTTTTGTCTGCATGTATGTGTGTATACTCACAGAGGCCAGAAGAAGATGGTGGATGCCCTGGAATTGGAATTTTGGCAGATGGTTTTGAGCCACATGTGGGTGCTGGGAATTGAACCCAGTTCTCTGGAAGACTAGCCAAGTGCTCTTACCCATTCTTATCTCTCCAGCCCCACTTTGTCTACTTTTACACAGAATTATTTTATCATCATTGAATGATGAGTTCTTTATACAATATTAGATTCTTTTTAGATACACGATGTAAAACTATTTTCTTTTATCCTGTAGATTGTCTTTTCTGTTTTGTTTTTTTATAACACCACTTTTAAAATATATTCTTTTATAATATAGTGTGGTGTGGATACATGCATTTCACAGTGCCCCTATGAGGTCACAAGACAGTGTACAGGAGCTGGCTCTCTCCTTCATTGAATGTCCCTGTGGAACTCAGGTTACAAATCTGGAGACAACCAACTTTTACCTGCCGAGCCATCCGGCCAGTCTGTAGATTTGTAATGTATTTTAAAAATCAGAAAATATGCACCCTCCCTCTTTTCTCTTCTTTTTCAAAATTGTTTTAGCTCTTTTAGATTTTATTTTTATGTGGGCATGTGAATGTTTGGGTCTGCTTGTCAATTTCATAAAGCAGGCAGCTGAAACCCTGTGTAAGGTTTGCCTGAGCCCTTCAAACGCTCCTGTGCTAGAAGCTTGTCCTCAGTGTGGCAGAGGTTACTGGGGACTTTGGAGGTGCCATGATCTTGTGGTGGTAATCCGACCACAGGGGCTTCACCTGAATGGGTGAATTCACACTGGTCTTGTGTAGTGAACTAGACTTAAACTCTTTGAAGCTCAGGGTCATAAAGCAAAACTGTCTTGGGTGATTCTTCTCCTCTCTAATGGCCAGCTTCCATCCTGTCCCAATGTGGTGGTTTGAATATGCTTGGCCCAGTGAGTGGCCCAGTTGCTGTAGGTGTGGCCTTGTTGGAGTAGGTGTGTCACTGTGGGTGTGGGCTTTAAGAACCTCATCCTTGCTGTCTGGAAGTTAGTATTCTGCTAGCAGTCTTCAGGTGAAGATACTGAACTCTCAGCTTCTCCTTCCTGCACCATGCCTGCCTGGACGCTGCCATGTTCCCGCCTTGATGATAATGGACTGAACCTCTGAACCTATGAGCCATCCCCAATTAAATGCTGTCCTTACGAGAGTTGCCTTGGTCATGGTGTCTGTTCACAGCAGTAAAACCCTAACTAAGACACTCATCTTGTGATGCAACCAGGATTCACTTACCTGGGTGCCAGTGACATACACTTGAGAACTTTCAACACCCAAATTAAGAGAAAAATAAATTTCTTGACTTATAAACTACTCAGACTCGGGTATTTTGTTGTAGCAACACAAGATAAACTAAGGCGTGTTGTATTGAACTTGAACATTAATTTGCGCAGCACTGTTATCTTAACAATGCAAGCCTCTGGGCTGGCATGTAGCTCAACTCGTAGAGATTACTTGTTCACACCACTCAAAGTCCATATAAAACTGTTCATGGTGGCACTCTTCTGTAATTCTAGTGCTCAAGAGGTAGAGACAAGAGGACCAGAAGTTTAAGGTCATCCTCAGCTAGGTGAGGAGTCCAAGGCCCTCCTGGGCCATACAAGACCAAATTCCAAAACAAAAACAGAGCAAGACTGTGGTCCTCCCTTATCCCTTCTCCACTGCCCCCAAGAAGACAAGGGGAACAGAGTTGCCTATCTGGGTTTCAGATGACCTGTGAGTAGGACAGAAATGACTACTTCCAGGATTGGCTTCACAGGGGCAGCTCAACTTCAGTTGGGATGAATCAAGGGTTATATAGTTTTGGGAAAGGGGGAAGGGATTTCTAGGTGGGTGGGTACATATCGTTGACTACAGTTTAGGGACAGAATAATGCCTGGTTTGCATGGAGAGGCATTCCAGGAATTCCAGGTGGCAGGTTCTCATTGGGAAGGAAACTAAACCTATAATCTCACCAAGGCTACATGAGATTTCTGCAGGTAGAGGGTGTAAGGGGTTTGGAGTGTGCAAGACAAGGTCAGAGAAGGAGAAGCCCTGATGGTAAAGGGAGTCCTCCATTTTTCACCAAGCTCAAGAGAGCTGTTCAAACAATGGTAGACTTGGACCCAACACAAAACAGCAGCAATAACAAGCCCATGAACACCACCATCACCACCACCACCACCACCACCACCACCA
>LR753313.1:437625-468415 GCA_902729485.2 Mus minutoides
TGGCCTTGAACTCAGAATCTGCCTGCCTCTGCCTCCCGAGTGCTGGGATTAAAGGGGTGTGCCACCACCGCCCAGCTTTATGGCACATTTAAAAAAAAAAGTCTTTGCTTATGTAAGTCCCAAGGCTTGAACTCAGGTCCTTAAGCTTGGCAGAAGACACGTTTACTCACTGAGCCATCTCCCTGGCTCCTACAGCACTTTACATTTTGCCATTGGAAGTAATTCCTGCTGACTGTGGTGGCACAAGCCTTTATTCCAGCACTTTGGTGGCAGAGGCAGGAGAATCCCAAAGCCAACCTTCAGGCTAGTCATGACTTACAAAGTGAAACATCATCTAAAATCACACACACACAAAAATCTAATTTTTTTTGATGCTACCCTAAGTGAAATTGTTTTCTTAATTTCATTTTGGGTTATGCAATTTCTATTGTATAAAAAACACAGTCAATTTAAAAAATTGTGCTGGGTGGGGAGAGCTTGGAGAGATGGCTCAGAGGTCGAAAGCACTTGCGGCTTTTGCAGAGGGCTTTGAGTTTAGTTTCTAGCACTCAGGTTGTGGCTTACAACCACCTGTTATGTTAATGTGATAAAAAGAAAGTCTTCTGACCTTTGAGGGTTCCTACACATACATAGTGCACACAAGCACACAAAGGCAAACACACATACATAAGAATAATTGTAAATAAGTAAATATCATTAAAAAAAATTGAGGGGTCACGGTCTTGCTACCTAGCCCTGGCTGGTACTCCCTATGGAGATCAGGCTGGCCTTGACCTTGTGCTGATGCCCACCCACCCATCCCTGCCTCACCCGCGCTAGCATTGCAGGTATGCGCTACACATTACACATGTCTGAGTTACAGTGGAGAGCCCTGTGCTGGTCTTGTACCAGATTACTCACCTCGTATCCTCTGCTGTACACTCGGCTGAGCTGGTTTTACCAGCTCATTTGCTATAACTTGGGGGAGGTGGGAAGGGACTTAGAATTTTCTTGATATAAAATAGCATCAACTGTGAGTAGGGAGTTTTATCTCTTTTTCCTTTGCAATCTGATGCTTTCCCTTTTGCTGCTGGTGGCAGCTTCCAATCCGGTGGTGCAGAGAAGTGCTAAGGTTCTGGACTTAGCACAGAGGCAGTGTGGTGTGTCTTCTCCTAATATTTATATATTTATTTATTTATGAATTTATTGTGGTCCTTGGAGCGGCCCCTGCACGTGCTAGGCAAGCACAAGACCTAAAAACCTGCCCCAGAAAGTTTGATTCCTCTTTGTTAAGGTTTCTTTCTTTCTTTCTTTCTTTCTTTCTTTCTTTCTTTCTTTCTTTCTCTCTCTCTCTCTCTCTCTTTCTTTCTTTCTTTCTTTTTTCTTCCTTTCTTTTTCCTCCTTTTTCTTTAAATTGTGAATTTGTCATGTCCTACAGCTGTTGAGACAAGCAGTGCTTTTGTTTGTTTTTAATCATATTTACATGATGTGTTACTATGCTGACAGATTTTTAGTGTTAAAACAACTTCACATTCCTAGAGTCGTACTAAATCCTCCTGGCCATGCTTTTTATGCACTGAGATTCCATCCATTCTTTCTTTATCACTCCCTCCTAGGCAGGGACTAGTTGGAAAGAGTACAGAGTGTCTGTGTGTGTGGGGGGGGGGCCCAAGGGGACCACGACAGACAGGCGGAGGTAACCGAGATGTGAATGAACAAAATGCATGATTGACACGCTTGCAAATGTCATAATGAAAAAGGATTGCATATGATTAATATATACTGATAAAAAATAAAACACAGTTGGTGAAGTCTGATGACCTGAGTTCGATCCCCAGGACCCACATGGTAGAAGGAGAGAACTGACTCCTGACATGTTCTGTGGTATGCATGCATGCAACACACACACACACACACACACACACACACACACACACACACAAACACACACACACCAAATAAAGCAGCAAAAAAGACAAAATAACTGTGGTTGGATCTGTAAAGAACTAGATATAATTATTTACATTTGTTCATCGGCAGGATGACTGAATGAGTCAGCTTGGGCTGAAGATGTAGCTCAATGATAGAGCACTTGCTAGAAGTCAATATTCAGTGCCAGAGAAAAACATAGACGATGGACCGATGGACTTTCATTTTTTTGTCTGTTTGTTTGTTTTTTGTTTTTTGTTTGTTTTTTGTTTGTTTTTGAGACAGAGTTTCTCTGTATAACCCTGGCTGTCCTGGAACTCACTTTGTAGACCAGGCTGGCCTTGAACTCAAACTCAGAAATCCGCCTGCCTCTGCCTCCCAAGTGCTGGGATTAAAGGCATGCGCCACCACTGCCTGGCAAGGCAAGTCTTATAAAGACAACATTTAACTGGGGCTGGCTTACAGGGTCAGAGGTTCAGTCCATAATCATCAAGCTGGGAACATGGCAGCATCCAGGCAGGCATGGTGCAGAAGGAGCTGAGAGTTCTACATCTTCATCTGAAGGCTGCTAGCAGAATCCTGACTTCCAGGCAGCTAAGATGAGGGTCTTAATGCCTATACCTATAGAAACAGCTAGCTTTGTATGTAGAATATAAGTTTCTTATCGAGCCTTTTGCTTTCCCTAGAGTTTTGGGTTGCCAATAGTTTTTTTTTTTTTTTTTTTAAATCAATGATCATTCTCCTTCATAGTCATTTTCTCCTGATTGCAGTCTGCCCTCTCCTTGGTCATCTTCCACACATCTTGCTGACCTCCTCCTCCTCCTGCAGCTGAAGCTGAAGCACCAGCCGTGGATCTGTCGACAGCTCTTCCGGGTATGGGCCCTTCGCTGTGGCGTTCACTTGATTTCCCTGTTGCCTTTTCCTAAACGCCCTTTGACTTTTGTTAAAGTGTGCCTTTGAATCCTGCCCCACCAGCACCAGCATGTTGACACATAATTTTGTCATCAAACTCTGTTGGAATCCAGAAGCTATCACTTGACATTGTTTAGAATTCAGTATTGTTGGAATGTTGTATGGTCTTTGGATTTTCTTGTCTGACACATGAAATTTTATTTTCTGTACAGAAAAAGAAACTTTCAGTAATTATTTTTTTTCTCCAAAACACACTTGCCTGCCCCACTTTAAGGCATTAAAAAAAAAATCCAGAGTGTTACTGTACTAGCATGTGCTGCATACAAGTTTTGTGTTTCCCCTTTTCTATGCTTCTCTTGCTTAGCACTGGGCCCTTCTGATATGAAGGTAGCACACATCCCCTCTACCCTGGGATATTTTCTTCTATTACTTCCTAGTGTCTGTCTCTCCTTGCTCCTTTCTCTGTAACTCCCAGCACAGACGGCACTGCTGTTCTAGTCCTCATGCTAGTGTGCAGTGCAGGGTTTGAGGTGGGGCTTTGTAAATGCATCAGGCACCTTAGCAACTTTGCCCTTCTCTTAGGTGACTCTTGCCTGGCTAGTCCCTAAGGTCTGAACTCCCAGCCTACTACCCCACTTTCCTCATTCAGGTCGTCCTTCCTGGGGAACTAGGTTAAAATTCCAGCTTTTCCCTACCCAGGGTTCTGAAGCCTAACCAAACCCCATGACTTGTCTTTAGATTTCGTAGTCTTCACATTCCAATTTTTATCTCCTCTGGCTACACTCAGTGTCTTGCAGATCCACAAGGCACATTCAGCATCCACTCCAAATCCCTTTCCACCTCCTTTCCACCTACCTCTAGTCTCATGTCAGCAACTGACCCAGCAGTCTCCCAAGCAGGCTGGAATTTTCTGTGCATCTCCCAAACTCACACTCCACTCCAAATGACCTGTTCTACAGCAGGGGCTTTTCAGAATCCTTGCCCCATTCTTCACTGTCCTCTCCTACAGCAATCCCCTTGGCCTTTGCAACCCTTATTTTGAGTGAAAAGGAAGGAGGGAGGGAGAAAGAGACGGAGGGAGAGAAAGGAGATAGAAACAATAACAGGTAAGAGACAGGTAGGTCTTGAGACAGAAAAGGCTGACAGTAGGTCTTTGGTCAATAAAGGTGTGGGCTGGGGATGCAGCTCAGGCAATAGAGTGTTTGTCTGGCATTCATGAAGTCCTGGATCTTATCTCCAGCCTCTCATAAAATGGGGTCATGATGGTATATGTTTCAACTGCAGAATCCAGGAGGTACCTGCAGGAAGTTCAGCAGTTCAAAGTCATCGCTGGCTACGTGGCAAGTTTGGGGCCAGCCTAGGATGCATGAGACCCTATTTCAAAATAACTTTTTGTGGGGTGGAGTTACAGATTTGACCTAAGTCATAGTCAAAGCTGGTCTTAAAGAAGAAAAGCAGCCAAGAAGTACACACTGGAGGACAGAATGCAGAGGGAGGAAAAGGAAGGGTTGTCAGATCACTGCGTATGGCTGCTTAGCCCCCGGTGCCCAAACTCCTCTATAAGGCTTCCTTATGTCCCATGAGGACAGAACTTGCTGAGACACAGAGGAAGCCTGGACCTGGATGTTCTATAAGTCTGAGGACAGTTCAGATCTGGGAATGCAAACTCTTGGATTCTTTCTGCAGAGTCGGAGGAGGTGCCCGGTGTTAGAGGCAGGGAGCATTTGTTAAAGAGTGACTGACTTGGCTCTAACCCCTAAGACAAGACCGTGGTGGGAGTTGGTGCTGTACAGCCTTAAGGGAGAAGTCTGACCTCCCCAGCAAACTTGGGTTCTAGGTCTTAAAGTCTGGAGAAAGACTGCAGCAGTTAGACACATCTACAAAATACCTTCACAGCAACACTTAAGTGATATTTGACTAAATCGCTGTGCTGTTTAACGCTATAATACTGTACCAATTCTACCTCAGTCTAGCCGAGCCGATGTGAAAACCAACCTCCACAATACAGCAAGACACAGAAAAGACGAGTGTGGGATTTGGTCTGGATTCTGCGCTGTTCCTATTCCAAGTAGCCAATCTTGTGGAAGAGGAAACAGCTATGCCATAAGGTGATTCGCCATCTCCGATAGAATTTGAACCGCTTCCTGAGACTTAGCGGCTGTTTGAGCATTGGTTGGAATTGGTTTCAGACAGCTTGTCGGGTGATTTCAGGATCTGACAAGGTGCTAAATTGGAGATTCAGAACTTTTTTGTGGCATATAGATTTTAACAGGGATCCCGAAGGACAGTCGTGCAGCTAAGTCCTGGTGTTATTTGAGGGAATCAGTTGTGTATCAGTCAGCTTCCAAGAGGTTAATTAACAAGCAGTCTCAGTGGCCTGGACTGATGGTAGCTTGTTTCACATCTGTATTAGATGTTAGTGCCTGTGACCTCTCATTTAAGACCCAAATCAAAAGGGAAACCCAGACAAAACTTGTTCCCAAGGCAAGCAGAAATGGCAAGACAGGGCTGGTGAGATGGCTCAGCAGGTAAGAGCATTGACCGCTCTTCCGAGGGTCCTGAGTTCAAATCTCAGCAACCACATGGTGGCTTACAACCACTCGTAATGCCCTCTTCTGCCACGCCTGAAGATAGCTACAGTATACTTATGTATAATAATAAATAAATCTTTGTGCCTGAGTAAGCGGGGTTGACCGGAGTGAGCAAAGCAGAGGTCCTAAAAATTCAATTCCCGGGCTGGAGAGATGGCTCAGTGGTTAAGAACACTGACTGCTCTCCCAGAGGTCCTGAATTCACTTCCCAGCAACCACATGGTGGCTCACAACCATCATGGAATCCAATGCCCTCTTCTGGTATGTCTGAAGACAGTGACTGTGTAATCAGATACATAAAATAAATAAATCTAAAAAAAAAATTCAATTCCCAACAGCTCACAACTATTTATCTGTTTAGCTACAGTGTACCCATATACATAAAATAAGTAAATAAATCTTTAAAAAGAAAAGAAATGGCAAGATAACCCTGAACTAGCCTGGTCCCTTCTACCCATACTCCATAGGCCTCCCTGCACCGCACGGTCAGGTCTGCCCACGCGTGAGGAAGGTGTACTCTGTCTTCTAGGAGGCACTGCAAATCTAATGGATGCCAGAGAATACATGTTCACCTACAGGGAGTGCAGAGACATGGGGGCTTCATACAGTCTTTCTGCTCTGTCTCCCTCATTCTTCCCTCCTCCCTACTTCTCCCTCCTACCTTCCTTTCTTTCTCTCTTCCTCCCTTTATTTCTTCTTTCTCTTCAGTTGTTTTTAAAAGTTTTTCTTATTTATAATTCATAATCCCATACACACTCCCTGTCTCTTCCTTCGCTCTAAACCCTCTATAGACCTTGCCTTGCTTTCTTTTAAATTCATGGCCTCTTTTTCTTTAATTGTTGTTGTTGTTGTTGTTGTTGTGTGTGTGTGTGTGTGTATTTCTAAATATGTAACTACAATCTGCCCAGTCTGTATTCTGTTACTTGTATGTTTGAGTTTCCAGGACAGATAATTTGGTTGTTTCTAAGCCAGAACTTCCTTATGTAGCCTAGGATGGCCTGGAACATGCTATATAGCCCAATATAGCCTCAAATTCACAGTCCTTTTGTATTGGGATTCCAGGCTTGTGCTACCATGCCCAGAGAATTTCTTATCAGAGTTACAAGTGATCTTACAAGATACATCATTTGTAGAGATCCTTTCGGGGTACCACTTGGCAGGAATCTGACATTGGCCAAAGGCAAGGAAATGGGCCGCCTAGCAGGGCATGACCAAGAAGTAAGTGCAGGCAGGGACCAGACATTGGTCAAGGACAAGGAAGTAAGAATCTGATCTTAGCTAGAACAAAGAAGTAGGTTCAGGACCTAGATCATCCTCAGAAACAGCTATCACCGAGTGATCGTGGGGCTTTGTGTTTATTGTCTTGCTTGATTCCTCAGTGCACTACTCGCCCTCAATACTTGCATGTAATTAAAATGGTATAAAAAGAGGATTGAGAAAAACTAAAATTGCCTTCAGTCTCAGAATTGACTGAGGCTATGCTACAATGTTATCTGTCTTTTTTTTTTTCTTTTTATTCCTCACTCTTGCGCTGGAGAACCTGTTGACTGACTGAGTGGGCTTGGTCAATTATTTCATAAGTGTGGCAGACAGTAGATAATCATGTTGCACCCAGGAGTCCAGAAAGTACTGTGACACCTCTGGCAGTATGGAGGAAATGTCAGCACTGGGGGGAGGGTCCTTCTCCAGAAAATGACATTCCTTACTGCTAGGATTCACACACACACACACACACACACACACACACACACACACACACACACACACACCCTCCAGGACTGTGATCGATCCTGCTGGTAATCAACATTTCCAGTGTGTACGTTACTCTTTCACCTTTCACCTAATAAACACATTGTGAGGTCTGATGGGCTGGGCAGGGAGTGAGTGGTCTCTGAAACCATTAGAAGGGCTGTGGCTTCTAACTTCTGTAAACATCTGGATGCAGGAAGATGTGTGGGCAGAGAGCATGTATACTCTTCTAAAGCTCCAGGACACCACTCCCCTCTCTAACCCCCTATTTGTTGTTCAGCAAGAGGTTTAGATTGTTAACATGGGTAACAAGTGGACTTGTATGAGCTTGGGAATATAGGTGGCATGTGTGGGGCCTTGGGTGCCACTTCAGCACTGGGAGGAAGGAAGAAAACCAAAGAAAACCAAGAAAGGTACAATTGTACAATTTGGACAGAGTTGGAAATTCCTGTGCCTGCATCCCATACAAATCCCAGATAGGTTTGTGACCAGCCCAAGGCCGCAGGGAGAGCTATGACACCCTAGCCTGCTTTCTTGGGGCCTGTGGTGCTGACAACATACTGCTGACCTCCTTAAGTCCCCAGGTCCTCTTGCACCTTCTGGGAGAAAGGTCTTTGGATTGGGGGTTCCTTTGGGTCCTTAGGAGAGAGGACCTTGAGATTGCTCTTGACTTGTGTCTCCAGCTCCTCACAGCTCTGTGTCATTGAAGCACTTGCCAGGTCACTTATGAGGCACGTGCAGGTCACACGACCCTGGGACCCAAAGGCCTGTCATCAGTGGTTCCTAACTGCTGTGAGCCTAGGCTGAGCTACACTGAAGACAATTGGTTTTACTTCCAGAGATGGTCATGGATGTAAGTGGAACCTGTGAAGGGACAAAATTAAAGACATTCAATGTGTTCTTTTAAACAAATTATTACATTTAGAGTGTGTGTATGTGCTGTGTGTGTGTTGTGTATGTTGGGTGATGTGTTGGGTGTGCATGTGGCATATGTATTGTGTATGAATGTATTGTGTGTGTGTATACACACACACACATATTATATATATATATATATATATATATATATATATATATATATATATATATATATATATATTATGTGTGTATGTGTTATGTGTGGTGTGTGTGTATATGTGCTGTGTATGTATCTGGTGTATGTGTACTGTGTATGTATGTGGTGTATGGGTATTTGCATAAGCACATGTGTGTGTGTATGTATGTATATGTGCATTTGCATGCATATATCTTTTGTAAGACCCCAACTCAATGTTTCCCAGACCCCTAGAAATAAAGCCAGCATGAAGCCCTTTGTTCTCCTACCTGGCAGCCTGAGAAGCTGATGACCACTGCGTGACCCACCCAGGCGACTGACTCATTGTGTAAAGGACCAGGAATGTTTGCCAAAGATAGCCTGTAACTCCTCTGCCAGAGATGAGCTATATGATGTTTGCTCAGCTTCCCGATTTCTTGTGGAATGCTTGCCAAATAGCTTGTAACCCTTCCGTCAGAGATGAGCTGTAACTCATCATCCCCATTCTTATGATGTTTATCTTATCCTCCCTTTCTTTGCAGTTTCTTCCCTTAAATACCCCCTCTCCCAGCTACTAGGGGCACCACGGTCCTCTATCCCTGTGGGGTGCACAGGGTGCTTGACTGTGGGCCCTAGAGCTCTTGAAATAAAAGAACTCTTGCTGTTTGCATCAAGACTGTTTCTTGTGAGTGATTTGGGGTGTCGCCTCTCCTGAGTCAGAATGTGGGGGAGTCCTCATGTTGTGGGGCTTTCACTTTCAGGTCCAAAGGAAATTCCAACATGGAGGTTAAAGGACAACTTTTTAAATTCAGGAATTAAACTCAAGTCATAAGGCTTGGCAGTGAGGGCCATCGCCACCTGCTGAACCATCTTGCTACCAACAGGTTCTGTGAACAGGGATAAAGCCACACTTTATAAGGCTCTTACTAAGTTCTGGAGAGATGGCTCAGCAGTTAAGAGCAATAGCTGTTCTTCCAGAGGTCCTGAGTTCAATTCCTGGCAACCACATGGTGGCTCACAACCATCTGTAAGGGATTCTAGTGTGCTGAAGACAGCATACTCATATACAAAAGTATACTCATAAATATACATCAAACAAATAAATAGATCTTAAGAAACCTTATTAACCTGCCCAAACTCCTTTTTTGTTTGTTTGTTTTGTTTTGTTTTGTTTGCCCAGGCTGGTCTGGAACTTGATATAAGCTGAGGATGACTTTGAGCTGCTGATCCTCTTGCCTCTTGAATCTGTGATTATATTTACTTACTTGCCCTGCTCTTTACATGGTATTGAGAAATGAATCTTTGGTCTTGTGCATAGTAGGCAGACACTCTGCTTTTTAAGGTCTATCCTTAGCTAAGAACTCTTTTAATCCTAAGAAACACACTTATAGAGGTAGAGCTATTAGGAAATTGCTGGAGGGGTTAGGGTATCATGCAGGGGTAAAAGGAATCCTAAAGATACAAAGAACATATAATCCCCAGCTCCAAATAAAATCAGGAAAGGTAAGGGCAAGAAGGGAGAGGCTGGAACAGGAAGGAAAGGAAAGTATAAGAGGACACACCAAGGCACAGAGAGTGCCAGCCACTTGTCTTGGATCTAACAGCTAGAGAACTTCAAGGTCCGTGAACCCAGCAACTCACCTGTGGCTCCTAGCTCATGGCCACTCCAGTGACATCACGCTTGTCCTTGCTGGGTGTTGGCTAGAGTGTTAGGGCTGCCATCACTCATTTGCTTCTCAGGTGTGTGGCATCAGTTTCCTAAAGAGCACGAGCGACTTGTCCAGCATCCCTGTGCTCATGGCAATGTAATTGGCATTCAATGTCCAGTTGACTCTCAAAACGCTCCTCTCCACATCCTTGCTTTTGATTTTGTTTGTTAGTTCTAGATAGCTCTGGCTGGCCTAGAACTTCCTACGTAGACCCGGCTGGGCTTGAACTCACAGAGGTCCATTTGCCTCTGCCTCTTGAATGCTGCTACTAACAGCACATCCCACCATGCCCAGTGACTCCCATATTTTTAAATATTGATCTTTATTGAGGCTGGAGTTTATTTTACTAAGCATTTTTATGTCCAACTTAGGAAACTACCTTAAAACCAAAACCCAAACAGAAACGATGCCCCGTCTCTGTGTTGTCCTAGCTTTTCGGGTTACCAGAGAGATGTGTTTGGGAAAGGGAAGAACGGGAAAGTTCAGGCGTGGGTCAGCAGAATCTCCCAGATGTTTTTAAGCATAGAATGTATTAGTCTTCTCTGGAGCATTTTTGTGAGAGGGGACATCTGAAGCCTTTTTCAGGAAAACAGATCCTGCTCTCCAGGGAGGACATTCACTGCTCTGTCTGTACTAACGGACATTTCAGTCTTATGGTGATTCACGCCCTAGGGGGCGGGTGTGGCAAGAGTTTGTAAAGCAGGGTAAGGTCTGAGAGAAAGAATGCGCTGATTTGGACGTGCCTTTACCAGCCCCAGGCCCGGTGCAGATAGGCACCGGGCAAAGCCCTCTGAGCTCCCTCGTGGAGATGCAGACTTCTGATAGGGCAAAAGGCACCGGGTGTGTATTGTACAGGCAGACAAGGAGCTTGCCAAGTCAGGCTGCGACTTGAAATTCCCTAGGCTTAAGCAACTGTCCCTCCTAATTTGTCACATACCTCTCCTTTTACCAAGCACCCCCCCCAGCCCCCAACATTTGTGTTGGAACCTTAGACTTACCCCCCCCCCTCCACAATGCTGTTTATATAATGTGACAAGATCACACAAACAGGGTCACAGAGCGAGGGCTTAGTGCCAACTCCATGAAGATGGGGGAGGGTGTTAGGGGGGAGATTCTGCTGTTTTGAGATAAAGTCTCATTTTTTAGCCCCAAGCAGTATTGCGTTTTCAGTCCTCCTGCCTCAGCCTCCTAAGGGCTGGGATTATGTGATGGTAAATTAATCCTCTCCAGTGAAAATTTACTCCAATTACGTAGGGAATAATAAGGGAATAATAAGGGGGGGTGGGGAACCCTCTTTAATAACAGCGCAAGTCTGGCTCTGGCTAATACCCAAAGAGAAACTGGACCCTGAACAGAAATCCCTTATGGCTTATACAAATGAGTTGCCTTTGGGCTTACAGCCCCATACTTTGGGCAATTAAACACTTTTACAGTTTGGGCAATTAAACACATTTTACAGAGTCAGGAAATTGCAAGTTTGGACACTTTAGACATATGGGAGATTTAAGTAAGGTATTGTCACAGTTATCTGAAACATGCTGAGTTTTTTCTTAGGGGCAGCCATTAACCAACGTCATCCTGCCTGTCTGGCAGAATTACACTCTTCTGAATAAAAGGCACAGGGTTTAATGGACCAATAGAAGCCAACGCCATCTATGAAACTTCCCTGTGGAGGCAAAAATCCTTTGGCTAAGTTTTACTTACGTGTAACTTAATATAAGCAAGTTTATTGGTAAACCCTTTATACATCAGTCTGACTTCCACTTCCTTGTTCAACCACAAGTGTGTGCCACCACACTCCATAAATCTTTACTTTGGAGGGAGAGAGTCTGGTCTTGAAAATGCAGGGGTGTCTGAGTCATGTGATTATGTTGCATGTTGGTCAGAGGGCAAACCAGTAGAGAGGTGGAGATAGCCAGATTTGAGATGGTCCCTGGATTGTAGCTTTCTTAAAGATCTGGGTTAGGAAACAGTAGACAGCCGGGCGTGGGGGCACACGCCTTTAATCCCAGCATTCGGGAGGCAGAGGCAGGCGGATTTCTGAGTTCGAGGCCAGCCTGGTCTACAAAGTGAGTTCCAGGACAGCCAGGGCTATACAGAGAAACTCTGTCTCAAAAAAAAAAAAAAAAAACAAAAAACCAAAAAACAACAACAAAAAAGGAAATGGTGGGCAGAACTCTCGAGCCTGAAACAACAGATAGATATCCCACCCTCATCCCAGGTTCCCCCCCCCCCAACCGCCCCGCCAAGATGGCTGGGGCTCAGGGTCTGATCCCACTAAGGCCAGGCATGTCCCTAGTCTGCTTCTGCCTTCTCTGGGGCAAGTGCCTCCTGACTGAGTCAGACATTTCTTCCCACACATCCTCGGCTGTGGCTCCTCTGATTGCTATTTACCTCTGGCTTTATTTACAGTTCTCAAACATCCTCATTATTGTCTTGAGTTATTACCAAGATTTTACCATCAATGAAACTTACCGTTCTTTCTTTGTCCCATAAGTTTTTTTTTCTGACCTTTCTTTTTTCCCTCCCTCCATCTCTCCACCCCACCCTCTTCTGTAATGGGTTGGTAGAAATGAAGACACTCAGAAGAGATCCTTGTATCTCTCAATCTGACTGCCAGGATAGGAAAACCATGGGCTCCAGAGAAATGGGAATTTCCCTAGGAATCCCATGCTGGAAGAAGGAAAAGGTACCAGCTAGAGAGGGAACTTGTCTCCCAGAAAGAGATCTCACACATTCTAACAACTTGCTACACCACCTTGCAGGATGAGATAGAAGCCCAGGCAAGGATGGGCTAAGTGATGGGGGACCACACCTGGACTTCAGCTGCTTACAGATGCAAATCCTTACTTAGCCCTCTGATTAACTCTAACCTGACTTCAGGACTCTTCAGACGACTTGGATCCTCATCTCTGTTCCCAGTGTGGGCACATTGAAAAAGTCTCCTTATTCTGCTTTTCACTGTTAATTTTACTCTTTGAATTGGGTGGCAAGACCTGGCTTGGAGCATTGGCTGTGACCCCAAGCTTGATAACAAAATGGTCACTATGAAGGGACAAAGATACATTTTGGGGGTGACTAACACTTGCAGTGAGCTAGCCCCAGATGGAGAGGAAAGATGTGTGGTTCGTGGCATCTGCTGGACTCGTTTTACTCCAAGGTAGTTTTCTACCTTTTCTACTTCAGCCCCAACAGCTGTTCTTGGCTGTCTTCTTCCTCCTCCTTCCTCCAATCTGGAACTCAAAACTATATGTAGACCAGGCTGGCCTCAAACTAACAGAGGTCCACCTGCCTCTGCATCCAGCGTGCTGGGATTAAAGGCATGCGCCACCACACATGGCCCGTCGTCATCTCCTTTTACCTCTACTTAGTGAAGCAGAAAAAACAATTTGAACTTTGCTTTGGATTCTTGAGAAAACCTGACTCTTGGTGAGTCTCTCTCCCTATGAGGGCATCTCAGCCTTTAACTTCCTGTTTGCCTCTGACTCTTTTGAGCCCTTTGGGGCCATTGCCGTTTAGTGACTGGCTTTATCTTTGAGATTTTTCTGTTGAACAATATTGAGCTAATATTGTTTAAAACCAAAACTAAGCCACAGTGACCATGACAGTAGAGGAGAGAGAGCTCTCGAAGATGTTGAAAGCCTGACTATAAGCCAGGCTGTGTTGGCACATGCCTTTAATCCCAGCACTTGGGAGGCAGAGTCAGGAAGATCTCTGAGTTCAAGGTCAGCCTGGTCTACAAGTGAGTTCTGGGACAGCCAGGGCTACACAGAGAAACCCCATCTGGAAAAACCAAAAGAAAAAAAAGAAAAGAAAACCCAGGTATAACTCAGACTGCGGAGACAGGAAGACATTGTTCACAGAGGCCTGGTTAGGTCTCCTCTATGAGGTGCTTGCGTTTCCCCTGCTAATATATATATATATGACTTATTTTATTTATATGAGTACACTGTAGTTGTCTTCAGACACACCAGAAGAGTGCACCGGGTCTCATTTCAGATGGTTGTGAGCCACCATGTGGTTGCTGGGATTTGAACTCAGGACCTTTGGAAGAGCAATCAGTGCTCTTAACCACTGAGCCATCTCACCAGCCCAACATCTATATTTTAATCCTTCCTTCTGGAACGGGGCCTGTCAGAGCTACAGGGCTGTGGCTTGGTTTCCTCAGGCTTTGAGTTCTGAATTCCTAGATCGAGGAGTGTCTTAAAGGGAAATGTCTGTTAATCTCACAATAATGCTATTGTAAAACAGGCCTTGTCGATCTGGATGCGCCCTTCTTTGACCAAATTTGAAGTTCTGTTTAATATTTAGGCCATCTGTTGTGTGACAGGAAGGCTTGTGGTTGGGAGACGAGGTGCTGAGGAAATCTCTGCTGTGATTTATGGAACCGTGAAAATACTAAGGTTTTACTAGTTTGGTATCTCTAGGGAGCCTTGCAGTCAGCTAGCTTCTATAAACCTGGTATGACTTCTAAGATAGTGGTGTTGCAAAGATATTATCTATGTATGTCATATGTGGATATATGATTATATATGTCATATGTGGATATGTGATTATCTGTAACTACATCTTCTGATGATTTAAAACTTAAAGCATTTCATTGGTACTGTTGGATCTTTCTGTTTTTACATTTATTTTTTTTTATTTACTTATTTATTTAAATCTGCTCTTTCTTCAACACAAATTTTGACCAAGGGGAAAGAAATACAAGATGGCTGGCGAGATAACTGAGTGGTAATGAGCACCTGCTGCTCTTCCAGAACCTGAGCAGGTTCCCAGCACCCACGCCAGGCAGCTTGCTGCCACCTAGCTGTCACTCCAGCTCCAGGGCTCTGACGCCCTTTTTTGGCTTCTGAGGGAACTTCACACACACACACACACACACACACACACACACACACACACACACACACAATTTAAAATAAAATAAAATAGATGAAGAGCTTATAAGAAGGAGCTAACACACCCTATCCCATTCCAATAGAAACATAAATCTTGCTAAGGGAAAAAAAAGAGAGAGACAGAGAGAGAAATTAATATCTCACCCTCAGAGTAAAAAAATCCCAGTTTGAAAAATTAAGATCTATTTCATTTTATAAATGTTCTAATATGAAGATACCAGTGTCAGACTAAAACCTAATTCCTGTACCTAAAGCAAGGAAATGTTTTTTAAGACATTGTTTTGCTTTTTGTGAGGAACTTAAGATTTTGCAGTTTGTTTTATGTTTTCTAGTATTTATGTTTGGGAATTTTGGATCCTTAGGAAATTGTTGCAGCAAGGTTAAGGTTCATTTACGTGTCTGTTTGTGCTGATTGCTTTAAAATGACTTCGTTTTGGTTTTAGTGCTTTGATGGCCCGTGTCTGTCACTAGAACCATGTCTAACGCTGTGCCTGAGCTAGCGCTTAGGCAAAGTTTACAGAGCTGAAATCATGTGGGGTCATACATGCCGCAAGGTCTGCTGCACTGCACAGTTCCTCTCAGCAGCCAGCTGTGGCTGAAGGAGAGCGGAGAACAGGCTGCAGCCTGCCAGAGCCAATGTGGGAGCCACGGGTACCACAGGCCAGAACATGCCCTGCTCCCATAGCCTGTGCTAATCCTACTGTAGATAATAAGATGCAAGAGAGCTCTGAGCTAAGCCACAGAGGAGAGAAACAACACAAGCCCCAGGAGAGCACGCTGGAGAGGAGAGGCGACTCATGGAGTGTGAAGATTATAGAGGGCTAATACGAAAATTAATTTTTATTTTTAAAACGTGCCAATTTTAATTTTATGAATATGACTGTTTTGCATACATGTATTTATGTGTGTCATGTGCATGCAATGCCCACATTGACCAGAACAGATCCCTTGGAACTGGAGCTACAGATGGTTGTAAGCCACTAAGTGGGTTCCCTTAACCTCTGAGCCATCTCTCCAGGCCCCTCCCCGCCCAAATTCTTCCCATTAGCACATCTGGACCTAACTTTCCTTCTTAAAGGAAACTTTAGAAACGGTGGAACGTTTTATGCTTTATCAGATGGAACTTGCTATTCTTTTACTTGAGTGTTCAACTGGCATCTGCTTAAAATAGGAAATGGTGGGATTTGAACACTCTTCTATCCTCTGTAAAAAAAGATTTCAATATACATAAGGTATAATGCTGAACTTTAAAATGTCCTAAAGACCTAAAAAAAGAACATTAAAAATTGTCATATAAATCATATAGCAAAAGAATACATGGGTATGTATGCTTACTCTTTTAAAAAAAAGCATTTTGTAACTGTAGACATGAGACACACTTGTGCAGGTCTGTTTGCAACAACTAGTACTGGTTCCTAATTTTATAAGAGTTTTAAAAAATCTGAGTGTCCAGGATATAGGCTTAGTCCTCTAACCACGACCTCCAACTCTTGCTTTGGAAGTAACGTCTATCCAGTTCTTCTGTGTCATCACTGAAGATGACTGTTGTGTATGTATGGACACCCCCTAACTCTGCGTGTAAGCCTTCTGAAGATCGATAGATACGCAGTTACTGAATTTTCAAAATAGTTTTATTCTTATTCGTTGTGGTTTTTTTACTTTTTATTTTATTTTGAAGCCTCACAACTAAATAGTTACCAAAAGTACAGCTTTGGACGAAGGAACTTGAACATCGTTTTTGAAATGCTAGGACATTACTCACAGGGCACACACAGGATGGATTTCAGGTATGCCCGACCTAAGACTCTTGTATCCCCTAGTTGGAATTGTGCCTAAGGGGGTTGGTGGCGCTAGCTCCTCGCCATCTGCCACTGCCCATCTTAGGACTTTTCTTGCTGTGATAAAGCACCATAGCCAAGGCAATTTATAGAAGAAAACGCTTTTTGCTTATTTGGGCTTATGTTTCCAGAGAGTTTACATCTATAACGGTGGGCACGCAGGCAGCAGCCATGGCAGCCGGAGCAGGGAAGCCGAGAGCAGAGGGCTCACAGCTCAAACTGCAGAAAGAAGCATAGAGAGCAAACTCAAAATGGCGCCAAGTCTCTAAGCCCACCCAGAGCCATATTTCCCCCAGCATATACCTTCTAACTCCAGAAACAGGGCTACCAACTGGGAACCAAGCATTCAAATGTTAGAGAGTATGTGGGGAGGGGCATCTTCATTAAAACCACTCCACTTACGGTACCTCGAAACACTGTATCAAATCAGACCAGCAAGGACAACGGGAAACAAACCATGAGAGGGTTAATCAGCAATGTCTTCAGAGAATACCTTTCAGAGACAAGGGAGGAGGTTGACAGAACCAAAATGAAGCCACACTGGACAAAGCCACACTGGACACTGGGGAGATAAAGAAGGATGAGGGTTGGAGGACACAGGTCTTTAATCCCAGCGGGTGGCAGAGGCAGGCAGAGAGGTAGTTGAGAATTCTTACATCCAGGTAGCAGGAAGAGAGAGGGGAGAGGGGGAGGGGAAGAAAGACTGGGCCTGGCCAAGCCCACCTCAGTGCAGCACTTCCTCCAGCGAGGCCACACCCACTCAAACAAAGCCATACCTCCTAATCTTTGTAATCCTTGCAAACTGTTTAACTCCCTGGGACCAAGCATTCAAATAGATGAGCCTATGGGGCTCGTTTTTACTTAGACCACCACACCTGCAGTCTGTTATATCAACAGAATAATCACCACAGGGTCTG
The DNA here is from genome assembly GCA_902729485.2 of Mus minutoides. Taxonomy (NCBI): domain Eukaryota; kingdom Metazoa; phylum Chordata; class Mammalia; order Rodentia; family Muridae; genus Mus; species Mus minutoides. The sequence continues at coordinate 455,184 of LR753313.1, forward strand.
TGTGTTTCTTCACCTGGTACAACGTTTGTTAGGGTCATCCACGTTGTAGCATGAACTGCTTTATTCCTTTTATACACTTGCTTTGTTAGTTGATGGACTTCTTTTTTGTTTGTTTGTTTTGTTTTTTTGAGACAGGGTTTCTCTGTATAGCTCTGGCTGTCCTGGAACTCACTTTGTAGACCAGTCTGGCCTTGAACTCAGAAATCCGCCTGCCTCTGCCTCCCAAGTGCTGGGATTAAAGGCATGCGCCACCACGCCCAGCTCATATTTTTCACTTTTCCACATATGAATATATGTTCTGTTATAGACGTTTGTATATGCATATCTCATTGATTATTTGGTTTTAATTTTTTTTCGTTTTGGTTTTTTGAGAGAGTTTCTCTGTGTAACATACCAGGCTATACCGGAACTCTAACTCACTCTCTCTCTCTCTCTCTCTCTCTCTCTCTCTCTGTAGACCACACTGGACTTGAACTCACAGAGATCCACCTGCCTCTACCTCTCAAATGCTGGGACTAAAGATGTGGTGTGCCACCATATCTGAGTGTTTTAATTCTTTTGCTAGTAGAATTGCTGAGTCATGTCGAACTACTAATTTAATGTAACTTACTGAAGAACACTGGTCTAATTTTTTTTTCCAGGACTGGAGAGGGTCCAGGGCCTGGGAGGTAGGCACTCTACTACAGTTGAGCTCCATTCCCGTCCCTGAGTTGATTTGTTTGTGTGATTTGTTTGTGCTTACTCTGTAGCCCAGGCTAGCCTCTCAAACTCAAGGCAATTCTTCCGTCTTAGCCTCTGTAGTACTGGGAGGTGTGAATCACCACTCCTAGTTCCCTGGTTTGGTTTTATGTGCATGTGTGAGACCCCAGAGCTCTTCCTCCTGAAATGTAAAGCCCCTAAACACTCCCCCAAGCCTGTTTCCCGATCTCTAAGAATACAGCCAGTAAGAAACTCTTTGTTCTCTAAAGCTAGCAAGAAGCCTTTTGTTCCTCTACCTTAGGTGACCTAGCCAGGCGTGTGTGTGTGTGTGTGTGTGTGTGTGTGTGTGTGTGTGTGTGTGTGTGTGTGTGTGCCTATGTCAAGGACTTGGGAGATAAACTCCACAAAGAAGAGCTGTAGCTCACCCCGACTCCCAACTGCTCCCAACTCCTCACAATTTCTCACTCTTTCCTTTAAAAGCCCCCTACTGTTACCGCTCTGGTCGAACTCCCAAAAGGAGTTTGTCCTTAGCTAGCTGACAATAAACCTCTTGCGGTTTTGCATCAAGCAGTTTCCCTCGAGTCTTTGGGGGGCGCCAACTCATCCTGGGACAGGAGCAACCCTGTTTCGGGGGGGCGGGTCTTACACCTGTGTGGTGCGTGTGAGTTCTTGTGGGTGTGAACACATGTAGAGGCCATAGGTTCATGCCTGGTGTCTTCCTTGAATGCTCTCTACCTTACCCATTTGTTTATTGTTTATTTGAAACAAGGTGTCTATGAAATCTTAGCTGGTCTGGAACTTGCTATTTAGGCCAGGTTGGCCTTGAATTCACAGAGATCTGCCCGCATCTGCCTCCTGAATGCTGGGATTAAAGACAAGTACCACCATACCCAGCTCTACCTTATTTTGGAAACAGGATCTCTTACTGAACTTATTAGCTTGCAGATGCTGACTGGCCAATGAATGCTCGGGACCCCCCTGTCCCCAGTGCCCTCCCTCCCCAAGTCCCAGCACTGGGATAAGACTTAGGCTGCCATACCCCACCTTTCTGTGGTGCTAGGGATCCAAACTCAATTTCTCATGCTTGCATAGTAGGTACCTTACCTGGTCTGATTTTTAGACACAGACTCCTCAGGAGAAAACAGAAAGTGACACCAAGCCATTGCTGAAGGAGGCAGAGGTTCCAAGTCAGACTGGTACCAGGATGTGCAGATGTGGGCCACCAACAGAGTTGTGTAGACTCTATGTACTGTTCTCAATTCCTTCTTGCCTCCCTGGGTTTGTGGGGGTGTGACAGCAATCCTAAGAATGAGTATCAGACACTGTCCCAGGTACAAAATGTGGATGAAATGTCCCTTGTCATTACCCTCCCACCACGGACTCGCATTACTTTTCTGTTCTTTTTCTTCTTTTTTTATATTCCTTTTCTTGTTGCCGTGGTGAACAAGAACAGAAGGTTTGCTTTGGTTTATAGTTATGAGTAGACAGTCTGCCCTGCTGATGGAGTAGCAGGGAGAGCAGTGCCTCAAGAGTGTCAGGCATCAGCTCAGAATGCAGGGGAGCCAGTTTATGAAACTGCAGGTCCGTGACAGTGACTTCCTTTCTCCAGTCCAGCTCTATCTCCTAACAGTCCCTCAATCTTTCAAAACTGCTCTGCCACCAGGAGATCAAGTGTTGAAACCCAGGAGCCTCCCTGGGGGACACTTCACATTCAAACTACAACAGTCCACTCCAATATTGCAATTGCTTCATATAAACATCTGGGAGTGTATCGAGCAGAGGTCACAGAACAAACTTGGTTTACTGTCCCAGACCTCTTCAAGTTTGATGCTTCCTGGAGACCATGAGGAAGGCCATATGGCACGTGTCCAGTTCCTCATACCTGAAAATGAGCCCTTCTTCTTCTTCTTCTTCTTCTTCTTCTTCTTCTTCTTCTTCTTCTTCTTCTTCTTCTTCTTCTTCTTCTTCTTCTTCTTCTTCTTCTTCTTCTGGTTTTTTAAGACAGGGTTTCTCTGTGTAGCCCTGGCTGTCCTGGAACTCACTTTGTAGACCAGACTGGCCTCAAACTCAGAAATCCTCCTGCCTCTGCCTCCCAAGTGCTGGGATTAAAGGCGTGCACCACCACCACCCAGCGAGCCCTGCTTCTTAAGGTCACAGAGAGGACAGTTCATATGGAAACATTCATTGCACACGTAGCACCCTATAAGTGTGATATTATTTGGAAAAGGAGTCTTTGTAGGTATCACTAACAGTCTCAAGCGGAGGAAGTCAGCTGGAGCCATCCAGGTGGTCGGGGCTAAACCCAGTGATGAAGCAGAGGTAAGAAGACACACAGGGCAGGGAGCAGGGGAAGGGGAGGAGGAAGCCATGTGAAGATAACAGACTTTGAGGCAATGCAATGATACAGCCCAAGGGACATCCAGAGTCCTCAGGAACTGGGTAGGGCAGGGAGAGATTCTTTTCTTGAGCCCTTGGAAGCTGAACCAATCCAGTCCAGCATCCAGAATTCTGAAAAAGTCTGTTGTTGAAAGCTCACATCAGCAGCCATAGAGCCTCGCAGCAGGACACTTTCTGAGTATGTGGGCTATAGGAACTAGCACTGTGAAGATAGGGTCTTGTTTCAGAGGAGAGTGGTCTTCAGGTACAATTCCAGGACTTGTACATCTCTGGCCTTCTGCTGCCACGGTAACTTTTAAAAGGATATAGTCACTTGGGCTTCCCATTCCCAGTGGACGCCCACTCCTTGGAGACCCAGAAGCATACTAGGTGTTTCAGGAGACTTGTGGATTCAGGCCAAGACCTTCAGCATGGTGGAACATAGCTAGCTTCAGGGAGCTGTCCAAGTAGGGGCTGGGGACAGGGTTGCCACCTCAGGATCCTTTAAACTCACATGTCCAGGACCACAGTATTTTGATGCAGTACAGGTCCCCTCGATGCAGAGCCTCAAGGCCTTGGCATTCAGGATCCATCCTCCATTCAAGGTCAATCGGGCTTTGAGTCAGAGCACACAGGAAACGCTTCCTGCAGCCTGGTCAGAGATCCTGCTCTTGGAGGAGGATTAGCAAGAAATTTTGAGAATTTACAAACGGAAGAGGCTCCCTTAAGGGAGGCTAAAGTTAAAGGAATGTGAAGCTGGGGACTGGATGTCTAGCTGGGAACATGGTGGCCTCTCAGCTCCCCTGGGAGCAGCCTCTTCCGGCTTCTGGAACTTGGCAGTGGAAGAAGAAGCCCAAGGTGCATTTCTTCCTCTACAAGGATTGTCTTGTTAGGATCTTTAAAGTATTTATAGTCACTCAATGACTGTTTACATGGTACAGAACTCTAACACTCGAGAGTATGTGTCCAGTATTTGGTGTTTTGTAAGTCTAGTTTCCTGAAGTGGTTGTACCTACCAAGGAAGAATCAGAGGAAAATATTTTTTATTCTCTAATGTTCCAGAGAAATAGCTTTCTATAAATTAGACAGGAATTTAAGTCATTTGAATATTCTATCTCATTTAAATTGTATGTGTGGATGCATATGTGCAGATATATGAGGCCAAGGGACAAGCTGGCTGTCCACCTTGTGTTTGAAACAGTCTCTCATTGGCGGAACTTGTCAGGTGGGCTAGCAGGTCCCAGGGATCTGCCTGTCCCTGCTCCCCCACGTTGATAATACAAGCGTGCACCACTACACCAGGCTTTTATACATAGATGTTGGGGATTGGGCACAGGTCTTCAGGCTTGCAAAGCGAGCACTTTATCCACGGAGTCAGCTCAATACTCTTTATTCTTAGGCACTGGGAGAACATCTTTGACTGGGCGTGAAGATCTCTTACCCTTTTCTTTCTTTTTTTTTTTTTTTCAAGACAGGATTTCTCTGTGTAACCCTGGCTGTACGGGGACTCACTTTGTAGTCCAGGCTGGCCTCGAACTAAGATCTGCCTGCCTCTGCCTCCCTGGGATTGAAGGTGTGCCCAATTCCATGACCCTTTCTTTTCTCTTCTTCCTGTTCATCCTGAGGTAACAAAGATTCTCCACCCTATGTTCCTATAGCCAGCTCAAGTACATGGGGCCAGCTGACCATGAGCTGAACTTCCTCAAAGCGGGAACCCAAACACTTCCCCTGCTTGTTTTTGTGCCAGGAATTTTGGTCACAGTGAGGATGAGGAAAAGCTAACTAACTGTTCCATAGTGCCATAGCAGGATCCCATGCTGAATGAATGGCTCTGGCCCTGGAAGAGGAGAGATGCTTTAAATTCTAAGGAGAGACACTTCTGCCCCTCCCTTTGACCATCATGTTATTGCTTGTACTTGCAAAGTTATTATATTTAACAGGAGTCAGAGCTTGAAGCTGACTTCAAATGAACAATGTAAAGGACTTTATCTGAACTTATCAACAGAATGGACTAGAGGAAATATCTGCCAGAGGCAGATGCCCAGAAAGCTTACACTCAACCATCCTATACAGCTCCCAAAGACCTTTCCTTTTTTGAAAAGAGGATATGGGCAGGATTTTTAAAGACAGGAGGATGTCTAGCCCATTTTCCTTGGGCCTGAGCTTGAGTAAAAGCTCTGTGCATAGCAGAGATTAGCGACAATGGGGAAAACTGGGGCCTAGGTACCTCCCTCCAAGAAAGAATGAGTGAGACTATCTCACAGCTAAGCCCTCACACCTGGCTTTTGTCTTCTGGTCATCTATGGAAGGTATTAGCCTTTTCCTCAGTTTGATGAAACTAGAAGGAAAACCACTTTCATCTGGGCAGGTGGCACATTCCTTTAACCCTGGCTCTCAGGAAGCAGAGATATGAATTAAAGTTGAGACTTGGTTACAAAAGACCTAATCTTTTTTGCTTGTTTGTTTTTGTTTTTGTTTTTCAAGACAGGGTTTCTCTGTATAGCCCTGGCTGTCCTGGAACTTACTTTGTAGACCAGGCTTGCCTCGAACTCAGAAATCTGCCTGCCTCTGCCTCTCAAGTGCTGGGATCAAAGGTGTGCGCCACCACACCCCGCTGACCTAATCTTTTAAAAAAGGTATGGTAGTGGCTGAAGAGGTGGCTCAGTGGTAAAGAGCGTGCACTGCTTTTCTGGAAGACCCAGGTTCAGTTCCTAGCACACACATCAGGCAGCTCATGACTACCTTCAATTCCAGTTGGCGGGAGTCCAAGGCCTTTTGTCTTCTGTGGACAGATAGTACACATAAACTCTCTCTCTCTCTCTCTCTCTCTCTCTCTCACACACACACACACACACACACACACACACACACGTACAAGAATAAAAATAATAAAGAAGTCTTTAAGCAAAAAGAAAAAAAAAGCAAAATGGCAAGTCTGTTTTTCTTTATCTAACTTTTGTTTATTCCTCTAGAATATTAGGAAACAGAGGGTATGGGTTATGGACCCAAATGTCTGGAAACAGTACTTATTTTATTCCTATTCTAAAGAATGGGTCAAGGATTTATAACACCATGTAGATTATAAAATTGGGCTCGTTCTTCTTTTAAAAAGTTAAATTATGCCGGGTGGTGGTGGTGCACGCCTTTAATCCCAGCACTTGGGAGGCAGAGGCAGGCGGATTTCTGAGTTTGAGGCCAGCCTGGTTTACAAAGTGAGTTCCAGGACAGCCAGGGCTATACAGAGAAACCCTGTCTTGAAAAACAAAAACAAAAACAAAAAAAACAAAACAAAACAAAAAAGTTAAATTATTTCTAGGCATGGTAGCACACACCTTTGATCCCAGCACTTGGGAGGCAGAGTCAGGCGGATCTCTGAGTTTGAGGCCAGCCTGGTCTACAGAGCAAGTTCCAGGACAGCCAGGGCTATACAGAGAAACCCTGCTTCTGTGTAGACCAAGCAAACAAGCAAGCAGGTAGATGGTGGGACTGCAGAGACGGCTTCAGTGGTTGGAAGTGATGCTGCTTTGCAGAGGGCCCAGTTTGGTTCCCAGCAGCCATATTGGGATTCTCACAACTGCTGGTAACTCCAGCTGGCGGGGATCCAATGCCTCTGCCGTTCTTGGACACTGTCATTCACATGCATGTACCCAGAGAGGCTCACATATGACACATGCATATAATTTTTAAAAATAAAAAATAATAAAAAACCAAATTGCGGGGCTGGTGAGATGGCTCAGCGGGTAAGAGCACCCGACTGCTCTTCCAAAGGTGATAAGTTCAAATCCCAGCATCCACATGGTGGCTCACAACCATCCGTAACGAGATCTGGCGCCCTCTTCTGGAGTGTCTGAAGACAGCTACAGTGTACTTACATATAATAAATAAAATTAAAAAAAAAAAAAAACACAACAAATTGCAAGTATACCAATGGGCTGGGAATATAATTTAGGTTAACAGAGTTGTTTGCCTGATGTACATAATGCCCTGAGTTTGATTACTAGCACAACACATGCACAAGTAATAACACACACACACACACACACACACACACACACACACACACACACAGACACTCAAATCTGTGTCTGTCTTTTAAATTTTTAATGGCAAGCATGCATTCCCATGGAAGACTGGAGCTCAGGGTTACTGGTTGTCTGAATAGTTATGATTTCTGACCCGTATGCAGCTACATTCTCTGCAACCAGTGGAGTCCATGTGCAGGGTCTGATCCATTGTGTCCACAACACTGGATAGCAGTGGACCTAACTCTAGCCTTGAACTCTTTATGGAAGCCTTGGGCATGACACCTGGAACAATGTGTACAGATCAAGAACCTTCAGTTGCTTCTTGTAAGTTCCTGCAGGAGGGAGGCCTGTAGATGCTATTTTAGATAGGTGATCTCTGTGGCTGAACCAGATTATAGGGACATCCCAGCCTTGGTGATCTTGGTACCCACTTCCTCCTTGGTTAATTTCTGAGCCAATCTCCTGTGTCTCGTCTTGGGCCTTTCCCAAGCATCCAATAAACATTGTCTTTAATACTGTCTTGCATGCGTCTTCTCCTTGCTCTGAAACCACTCATTTCCTCTAATTTTGACCCATGTGAACTCTCTGTACCAGCGGAACCAGGACCCTAAATACACGGAACTCATTCCCCGCTCCTACCTCTGCTGTCATTGCCTAATCCCTTTTCCTCAGCTTTAATCTCCAGTTCAAGTTCACCGGCTTATTCTAAACTACATAGCATTGCCTCTGGAAGCCTCTTCTTGTGTGTGTGTGTGTGTGTGTGTGTGTGTGTGTGTGTGTGTGTATGTGTGTGTGTGCTGGTACTGGGGTTTCGTGCATACTAGGCAAGCACTCTACTACTGAGCTATCCTCACAAGCTTCTGGGGATGCTGAGGATACAGCATGGACTTACTTGGTTTATCCAGCCATTGGCCATCTTGAAACGCCTCTTTCACCCCCTCTTTAACATGCACCAGAGAGGCAGTGTCAGCGCTGTGTGCAATCTCTTCTTGGGAGACAACTTCCTCCTCTGACTGGCACCAGGGTTCAGCCCAAGATTTCTAGGGAAATTCCAATTCCTTAAGGATCGTTGTTGCACTAGGCTGATAGCCAAAGGCCAGGGGTGGTGGGTGGAGCCACAAATAGGATTATAGGAGTGTGCCACCATACTTGGCTGTAAAATTACTTAAGTGTCTGACCTGAGGTCAAACAGCCAGAAAGTGGTTGAGCCAAGTCTCCAAGACAGCTCTGAACCTGTGCTCTGTGCCTAACCTGTCTGCTGATCAAGCCTGCAGCTCTGACAGATACCCTAGATCTCCTGGTGGCTCCAAGTCCTGACTGAATGCTTACCACGGAGTGGATCTGCAGTGTGAAGGCAGGGAACACAGGGGTCGCTGTGAAAGGGATTTCTCTCCAAGCCTTGGGCTAGGACCACAGACCTCAGAGAGGAACATGGGTTCTCTCTGCAAACGGACCCCTGGAGTTGATCTGCCTCTGGCAAGAGGTCACACTGTACCACAGAAGTCTGTGTTACCTCGACCCCTCAGTGCAGAGACCCCTCCACCATCAGTCAGGAACTCTGCCCTTGCTCTTCCGAAGCTGACCTTGGAAGCCATGTCATTTTAACTTTCATTTGGCACGCATGCCTCCAGAAATCTTGGTGGTTTTTCTATTTTCTGGAAATGACCCTTGGAAACAGGATTACGGCCCAAGATCCAGCATCCATCACTTCTTGATGAATGACCCTTCTAGACCTCAGAGTCCACCCTGCCCATCAGGAAACCTTGTGTTCTTCTCCACTCTTCCCTCTCCAGCATGCATTCCCAAACCCTAGAGCTCTGACAGCACTTCCTGGGGGCTATAGCATCTGTGCTAATTCCATTCTCACAGCACTGACCAGGCTCCCCCTTCCTGCTCCATGCTCACCAATGTGCCTAGTCTAGTTAGCTTGTATACATTGGGAACTTCCCGTCTCTGCTTCCCAAGTGCTGGGACTAAGGGCACCAGTGGTTACTGTGCCCACCTAGATTTTATAAATGTTGGGGATTTGAACTCTGCTCCTCACTCTTGTGTAGTCACTACTCTGCTCACCAAGTCATCTTCCCAGAACTCAAAATATCTTTTAATGGATAATAATTTAAAATAATTAAAAAAAAATCTATGGGCTGGCAAAATGGCACAGCGGGTAAAGATGCTTGCTACTGACCTGATTTTGATTTCTGGAATTTAACGTGGTAGAAGGAGAGAACCAACTCCTATAAATTCCATCTAACCTCACACGTGGCGTGGTAGTAGTGTGAACACGGGTGTTTGTACTCACCCCACCCACATGCACCACTAACCAACCAACCAACCAACCAACCAACCAACCAACCAACCAAATATTTAAAAAATAATTTTAGGTTTTCAAGCAGGGTCTGGTAGCTCATACATGCCACCCCAGGACTTAGGAAGCTGAGGCAGGAGAATTGCCAAGAATCTGAAGCCAATCTGGGGATTATGGGAGATTTCAGACCAACCTGGGCCTATATAATGGGATATCCTGTCTCAAAAGACAAAGGAAAACAAAATTTAAGACTTAAAAAGGGACATGTTGTCACTCTGAACCCAGTGTGTCTAGGACTCTGGGCCAAACACCCATGGGTGGAAGATCATCAGGGAAAAGGCCTTGCTTCAGTAGTGGACATTGGATGCTATTCAGGGATGGATGCTTGAGCTATTCCTGCTTCAGAACAAAGCTGCTCGTGCCAGAAAGGCAAGGCTCTGCTGCCTCTCAGCAGGACCAGAAAAAGCTAACCTTACAAGTCCTGGCTGCAGTCTATCTTAGGACATCCTGAGGCAACTGTAGAGAGTTTTACTCTCTAATGAGCAAGCTCAGACTTCCAGAACTTTGGCCCCTAGTGACCCATGTCTCCCTTTCACAGGTGGCCAGTCCCAAGAAAAGACTCACATGTTAAAATGTATAGTCCAGTAAAATGTCTGCCGAGCCATCCAGATAGAACCCCCACAGGTGTCCAACCCATTAAGACCGAAATTGCCAGGACAGGGTGATCCTAAAACACTGATGGCCTATGTAGGTCCCTCCCCCATAAAACAGTTCCCAGAACATCTCTGAACCCTTGTGCCAGCCTTTCTTTCCTTCTGTGGCTGCACCTTGGTGTAGTGAATTATTTTCTACCTTTGATTGCTTCTGTCTTAGTGAATTCACTCATAGCTTGAGCATCACTGATCAGTGTCCCTGTCTGCAGGGACATCTGCAGACTTTTTCTTGTCATTATTTGCCAAAGAACACAGTACAATAACTGTTTACATAGCATTTCCATTGTATTTGGTGTTATAAATCAACTACACAGGAAACTGTGGATGGCTTATACACAGGTACTACACAGTTTTACATAAGGGGTCTGAGCATCCTTAGAGTTTGGTATCTGAGAAAGCTTCTGTAACCAGGGATCCTAAAGATGATTGTCCTAAGAGCATGCAAGTATGCAAGGCCACATTAGGGTCCTTCAGTCTTGGCTAGTGACAAAGAGTAGGCTAGCATCTCAGGAAGACTTGATGCTTAAGGTCATGGGTACAGTGTTTTTAAAGTTTGAAAAAAAAAAACCTAACCCAACCCAACCCAACCCAACCCAAAACAACAACAACAACAACAACAACAACAACAACAACAAAACCCATGCAGAACACAACTGTATCAATCCTAGTTGAGGGTCAGAGTGACCTTGCTACATCTTTCAGACATAACAATTTTCATTTGTGCCCTTAACAGTTATTTATGTTTAGTTTGTACAAACACTACTTACATCGGGACCATGGTCAGGGGTCATGGAAAACCCCAGATTTGTTGCCAAAGTAGAAGTGGTTGTTGAGGGGGTTAGAGGGATGAGACAAAATGGAGTCAGGACAAGATGGCGTCACCGTAGCACTTTAATATTACACAGAGGGAGATCGAAGTTGATTTGAACTTGGTCTGGTCTGCGCTTAGTTAGGACCGGCCCTTCCCTGTTCACTGGCTGTGACCCCTTGGCCCTTTGTGGAGGGCATCCAAATAGAGACAATTTATGCACACACCTGCAAATATATATAAATGATACCCCCTCCTGGAATGGGGTTCACCCTGTATTCTGCACCTGGCCTTTTTTTTTTGCTGCCTTCCACCATTTTTTTTTTTTTTAAAGGCTGGTGGTGAATACAAGTCTTTCTGAATGCAAAACTGGTACCCTGCTCTCCCAAGGGGGCAAGCCCCTGGCCTGGACCCATCTATGCATCCTTTCAGGGCCTCTCATCAATGAGCCCTGAGCGGCTCTTTCTGCCACTCCTCTCTGGCCAAGAGAGCTGGGAAAGAACCAACCAATGGCCGGACCTGGCAGAGGGTTCAAGAATCTGAAGAGAAAAGGGTTTTGTTCTCCATCCCCCCACCTCTCTCCAACAGCACAAATAGTTTCTCTTCCTGCCAAGGCCTGATGGCCGCCTAGCGGGGCCTGTGGTGGTCCCCCAAGGGCCCGGCTCCCACGCCTCACCTCCTTTTGATGGGCAGCTGTGGCAATCTCTGCCAAGGTCTCAAGACCTGGCCTCCCTGGCAGTATACATCTGCTCCCAAGCCCGGTTGTCATTGCTGCCCTGGGAGGAACGCTCAGTGCCCATGCTCTGCGCCAGCCGCCCTGCTGCAGATTGGCTCCAAAGGCCTGGAGGCAGCACAAGTGCTGGCTGGCCAGCTAATGACCAAGTGTCATTGGTGGCTAAATGTGTATTTATGCCCGATCCACTACAAAAAGCCTCATTTGTGGCTGTCACCCCACCACCCCCCTCGACAGTCCAGCTTCTTTCTTCAGAAACAGCTCTGCCCGAAAGCTCCAGCGGAGGCTGCAGGCAGCTTCCTGTATTGGGTGCTAGTCCAGGATCCCTGTCCAGGCTCTTGGCTGGGGGAGGAGCTGCCTCCCGCTATGAACCGCTCCCGGGGGGGTTGCTCCTGTGGTGCCAGTGTCTCTAGCCAAGATCAATTCGTTTAGTCTTCGACCTGGAGGAGGTGGTGGTCCTGGTCTCATTCTCCAGCTGTAAAATGGGCACAGGGAGGGAATCTGAAGGTGAAGGTGTCCAGCTGAAGCTGGGACAGGCTGCAGCCGAAACTTCACAGGAGAATTTTGCTGAAAGAGGGAAACTTGAGAGTGAAGAGTGTTTGTCTTTCTAGAGACTGAGGCAGAGGTATGAGAAGCAGAACAGCCTGGGATACACAGTGAGTTCGAAGTCAGCCTGTGCTGTGAGGCAGGATGGAAAACAGGGGAAATGAAAGGGGGGGTGTGGGGGGGGAATGGATGGGGAAAGAAAAGAGGCCTTTTCCCTGCTGACTGAGAGTTATGAAATTTCAACACAATTGTTAAAGCCACAACTGCCTAGGAGATAGGACCATCGTGGTTCCCTAGATTTCGAAAACAAAGATGCTAAAAATAACTGCTTATGTTGGGAACAGGTTGAGTTTATACCATTCCTCCCTTCATCTCTAAATAAAACAGTGCCCTCATAAAATCACGTAACAATTCCATTTAAAGCAGGAAATTCTCTAAGATTAGGAAAACAACTAAGCCAGTCATGTAGTTTTACTTCACTTTTATCTTAAACTTAATTTTTTTTTCCAAAACAGGGTTTCTCTGTGTATCCCTGGCTGTCTTGGAACTCACTCTGTAGACCAGGCTGGCCTCGAATTCAGAAACCCACCTGCCTCTGCATCCCGAGTGCTGGGATTAAAGGCGTGCACCATCACTGCCTGGCTTAAACTTAAATTTTAAACTTTGCTTAATCACTAAGCCATGTGTATGTTGTCATTTTTTGAGCAATGGTATCTTAGAAACCCACAAACAAGATCATGCACTTTTTATAAAGACAATATAAGGACCCCTAAGTAGGGGCAGTGAGATGTGTCAGTGGATAAAGATGCTTGCTGCTAAACCTGAGGACTTGACTTCAGTCCCTGGGAGGGCTTGACATCTGTCCCTGGGAGGACCTGACTCCTGTCCCTGGGAGGACCTGACTCCTGTCCCTGGGAGGACCTGACTCCTGTCCCTGGGAGGACTTGACTCCTGTCCCTGGGAGGACCTGACTCCTGTCCCTGGGAGGACCTGACTCCTGTCCCTGGGAGGACCTGACTCCTGTCCC
>LR753313.1:468515-491138 GCA_902729485.2 Mus minutoides
TGAGGGCATTTTCCCTAAACAATGATTGATGTTTGAGACCCCAACTCCTTATGGGGGGGGTGGCACCCCTGGGTGAGTGGCCCTGATTGTGTAAGAAAGCAGACTGAGCAAACCCTGGGGACCAAGCCCCTACGAAGCACTCCTCCCTGGCCTCTGCATCAGCTCTTGTCTGAGTTCCTGCCCTGACTTCCCTCGGTGATGAACTGTGGTGTGGAGCTGCAAGCTGAAATAAACCCTTTCCTGCCCAGGTTGGTTTGGTCATGGTGTTTTATCACAGCCATAGAAACCCTGGAGAGAACCAACTCCTGAAAACTGTCTTCTGACCTCCCTAATGGCAACTTTTTTTTTCTCTGACACCCTGAAAACCCTGTGTGGGAGTCTCCAATACCTGTCTCCTTCAGAGTCCCACATTCCTGAAGTGACAGTCCTTGAGGGCTCTCAAGCAACCTTCCAGGGCAGTCTGCACAGCTGCTATGCAGGTCCTGAGGGGCCTGTTGTAGTGACAATGGCTTGCTGTTGTCATCCAAGTCCACAGCCTATATATGAGTTTGACTGGTGTCCTGCCACTCAACCCCACATTCTGAACCTTGGGGGCTTCCTCCTTGGCACTCCCCTCAAAGGATGGTCCCATTGCTCAAGATGCCCTCAGCCATGGCTCCCGGGGTCTGGAGGCTCACTTCCCGGGAAAGGGCAAACATTAACCCTATGTGTAAGGGGTTGCGGGGTAGCAGTATAGATTACCAGCATGACCGCTCCCTTATTAGGGGGAAGGTTTCTATTGTGCATAAGAGAGAGAAAATATCTAGAGGTATCTGGAAGAGTCCAAAGTAGAGAGAAGCCAAAGCAGACTGGATGTGGCCAGGGCTAGGAAAGTGGAAGAGTGGGGGAGATGAATGGAGCTAGACAGATAACACTGAATAGAGAATAGACTGTCGTGAGATAGTAAGTGACAGAGAGAGTAAGAGCAAGAGAATGGGGTGGGCGGATCATGCTGATTATAAGGATGACCAGTAGCTGGAGATGGGTTTGGAGAGAGAAAGATAGGATGCTAGTGTGAACTTAGACATGCATAACAGGTACTGAGGGAGCCAGGAGGCCAGCATGGCCTTTGATATGCTGATAAGTGTCATAGGTAGCCATCTGTCCTTCTGCCGGAGGTAAGAGAAATGACTCCTATAGTAGATGGAAACCGGTTTCATTTCACAGGTTCCTGAGGAAGGCTAGCTCTTATCTAACCATATAGAAATCCTTCTATAGTTCAGGTTGAGCTCATTTATAGAGATATGGACACCCTGAGACCTAACATGACCCTCTCCCCCATACCTCCTAATGGTTCTGTGAGTGTGTGTGAATGTATGAATATGTGTGTGACTCTGTGTGAGAGTGTGTGTGTGTGTGTGCGCGCGTGCATGTATGTATAGCATGTAGCAACCTAACATTGTCCCTCTGGCCTGAGCTGTCCTCCACCCTCTTAGGGGTTTCCACTCAGATAAAGCTAGACATTTCCTGGGGTATTTGTCATATCTTTGTAATAGGAGCATTCAAAATTCTCTCTTCTAGCTATTTTGAAATGCTCAACTAATCATCAGAGGCCACGATAATTCAATTGTGTAGAACAGTAGACGTTATTCTTCCTACCCAGTTATACCGTGTTTGTCCATTCATGGATGAGGGGACAAAGAAAATGTGGCACAAATACGTAATTGAATACCATTCAACCCTAAAAACAATGAGACCCTGCTAATTGCCCCATCATGAATGAGCATAGAGGACATTATAAAATTCAGATACAGACAGACAGATACAGCATCCTCTGGCTTACATGTGGGACCGGAAGCAGTTGATTTTGTAAAAGTAAACTAATGGCTTTCAGATGCTGGAAAGAGTAGGGAGGAAGCAGGGGGAGGATACAATCTCTCTTGGCTATGGCTAGTGGGAGGTGCAGCTGCCAAGCACGTGGCTCAGCTCTCCTCTATGATTAGAAGCACAGCTAAGAAGAGAGTGGTATATGGCTTGATATTCGAGTGGGAGATAAGGGGCTGAAGGCCAAAGACCCGAAGAGGAAGAAAATAAAGATATTCAACCTTTTGACAGGACTTGTTTGGGATAGTTTTGCTTTCTTTCGAGAAAGCAAAACTATCTCACTAGGCAGCTCAGGCTGACTTGCAACCTTCAGCAATTCTCCTGCCTCAGCTTTCCAAGTGCTGGGATGGATTGCAATTGGGAGGCATGCATCAATCAACAGCTTGCTTGGCTCATTGAACATCCTTTAAAGCATCCTCTAAAAGGGGATGATTCTAGGCTAATCAAGAACTGAGACACTCTGCATCTGTGGCATTATTGAGCTCTAGCTGAGGCCAGACAGTGTTATCACAAAGAGGGGAAAGGCTGCCATTTCCTGTCCCCCCCCCTCCCCAGTAAGAAGAGATAATGGGACAAAATAAACTTTGGCTCTTTTGAAGTCTGGAGATCATGACTTCCTGCGAATCAGTGCTATGAGAAGAACGCATGTCAGAGGGAGTGGCAAGAGATTACTCCAGGGCCAGCCCTTGGGCAGCTCATCAACCACCAGGTCAGTAGTTGTCACCTGACTGCCAGATGCTCAGCTGCGGCCTTGACATTCTTAATAATCTCCTGCGCTTCCCATTCACACTAAGCTCTGTTGTGTTTTATAAAAAGCTAAAGAGAAAGGGGATATGTTTGGTAGGTGTGCGGTCAGGTATGGGAGAAGGGGGTGCCTCCTTGGGCCCATGCTGAGGCATCCCTTCCCCCTGAGACCCAGTATAGTATAGAGTAGAGTTTATTCAGGGCATGGGGAGGGGAGTTGAGAGAGTAGTAGAGACAGAGAAAGGAGGGGGACGGAGGGAGGGAGGGAGGGAGGGAGGGAGGGAGGGAGGGAGGGAAGGAGGGAGGGAGGGAAGGAGAAAGGGAGGGCAAAAGAGAGAGAGAGAAGAGGGGAGAGGGGGAGAGGATGGGGGAGAAGAAGAGAGGAGTAGAGGCGGGCCATGAACACGTGGAGAGAGGGGGGAGGGGGATGGGGAGAGAAGGGAGAAGGGGCAAGAGGACAGAGAGAGAATAAGAGAGTGGAGGGGGCGAGCAGCCCCTTTTATAGTGAGTCAGGCACACCTGGCTGTTGCCAGGTGACTGTGGGGCGGAGCCTAGACAGAATGCTAACAGGCTCTTATTTTGAGTGGCAGCAGGAGTGGAAAACAGACGTGACTCCGCGTTGTCACCCACAGCAGCCTCATGTGAACTCTTTACCCAGACCTCTTCATGGGAAGCCAAGATCACTGACTTTCCTGCAGACAAGAGTTTCAGCATCAGTCAGTAAGAAGCAGAGTCAGGTTTTTTTTTTTCACTATCCATTCCCTCCCTTTCTCTCTTTTCCTTCCTTGTGGTCCTGAAGACTCAAATACAGGGCTTCACCAGTGCTCGACAAGCACTCTCCGCTGAGTCATATCCCCAGCACAGAGCTAGAATTGATTAAGAGATTTTTAACGTACACTTAAACCCCAGCGTTAACGCGGACTTGATGTCTTTGGTTGTTTCCTATTGCTGTGATAAAATAGCATGGCCGAAAGCAACTTGGGGAATTAGAGCAGGACTGACTGAGGTGATGTGAAAGTTAAAAATGAGGCTTGTTAGCATCTTGTCTAAGCTCCACCCCACAGTTACAGGACACTAGCCAGGTATGCCTACAAGGGGCTGCTCACCCACTTCGCCTTCTCTTGCCTTCTTGCTCCTTCTCTGTCCTCTTACCCCTTTCCTCCTCTCTCCCCATTCCTCTCGCCCCCACATGCTCACGGCCACCCTCTACTCCTCTCCCTCTCTCTTCCTTTCTTTGCCTCTACTACCCTCTCAACTCCCCTCCCCATGCCCTGAATAAACAATATTCTATACTGTACTGTGGCTGGTCTTTGGGGGGGGGGGAAGGGCTGCCTCGGCATGGGCCCGCGGAGACACCCCCTTCCCCCACACCTGACTACATCCACCAAATATTTTCCTTCTCTTCTTATCTTTTTATAAACATGACAAGGCCAACTTCACAGGCACAGGAGCAGGCTGTTATTAGAACAGCAAAGGGCAGTGGTTTCTGTGGGAATAGAAAGCCAGCATCCAGGCACAGTGAGCCTGAGGGTTTCAAGGGAAGAGAAGGGACTTTGGAGGTGGAAAGTTCCATCTGTAGATCTTTTCCCTGCAGTTTCAGGACGGTAGATGCTGTATATGTTCCTATGGTTAAGCTTACTTCCTGGTCAGGAGTTTCTCAATTTGCCTATGGTTCTTTGTTTTATGTCATTATCCGTTCATTCTAGACCCTGAGGACAGATAAAGTATGGGTGTGGGAGGCGTGGTCCTTTCTGGCTGGCTTCTTCCCGCAGGCGGAGGAAGCATCATTTGGGAGTTTTTGCATCTGGAGTGACTTTAAGGGAAGCATTGCTTTATCTTATGCTGTTTGGTAGACCCAGTGATAGCGCTGATTTGATCCAGGAGGAACTCATGGGAAAAGTTTAAAAGATGAGTTAAAATCATAAATATAAAAAGATAATAAAGGAAATCAGGGTTGGTTAGCTTGAACAAGCCCAGATCAAGCGCAGCCGGCTCATAGCTGGGGCATCCTGATTGGCCTTGAACTCATCAGGCGAGTCCATCATCAGGGCACCCTATTTGCAGGGAATCGGGGATGGGCTGTTGTCAGGCCCTTGCTTTTAGGATGTTAGGCTTTTGTCCCTGGAGAGGAAGACCCCAGCCATTTTGAAAGTTCAGCATCTTCATCACTTACTCTTCCCAACCTTCTCCCTGTCTGTCTATCCATCGGAAAGTCTCTCCCCATTCTCTTTCTCAGAGGAAGAGAGCATGCAAGAAAACCATCCAAAGCTCCCTGGGCAGATGTCGTAGAGTTCTATAACTATGACAAAGCACTGTGACCAAAAAGCAAGTCGGGGAGGAAAGGGTGCATTGGGCTTACACTTCCACAGCACTGCCATCAGAAGGAAGTCAGGACAGGAACTCAAACATGACAGGAACCTGGAGGCAGGAGCAGACGCAGAGGCCATGGATGGTAGCTACTAACTGGCTTGTTTCTCATAGCCTACTCAGCCTGCTTTCTTAAAGAACCCAGGACCACCAGCCCAGGTATGGAACCACCTACTATGGGCAGGGTCCTCTCCTATTGATCATCACGAATTGAGAAAATGCCCTATAATTGGATTACATGGAGTCATTTTCTCAATTGAGGTTCCCTCCTTTCAGATAACTAGTCTGTCTGTCAAGTAGACATGAGACTAGCCAGCACAGCAGGCTTTGTCATAGGTGTGTTAGCAAGACTTATTTTTGTCATTTGTCGATTACAAGATGTAGGCCATTGGATGGTGGAAGAAATTAGACATTTTCCACTGGCCAATGTAAGTTCAGCATCAGTCATCTGTTTTCCTCCAATAGAACCTTGTAGGGAATGTGGTGCTTTGAATGGGAACAGACTAGATAGGCTCATAGTTTGGAATCCTGGCCATTAGGGAGTGGTACTTTCAAAGTATTAGGAGGTGTGACCTTGTTGGAGGAAGTATGTCACTGGGGGTGGGCTTTGAGGTTTCAAAAAGTCAATTTCAAGTCCAGATCTCTCTCTTCCTATTGCCTGTGGATCAGATGTAGAACTCTCAGCTACCTCTCCAGCACCTTGTCTGCCCGTGTGCTGCCATGCTTCCCACCATGATGATATTGGACTAAACCTCTGAAACTGTAAGCCAGCCCCAACTAAATGTTTTCCTTTATAAGAGTTACGCAGTCACCAAGTCCCTTCACAGCCATACAACACTAAGACAGGGAACAGTAAGAGATGAAGTTTGGGCTGGTGAGGTGGCTCTGTGGGTAAGAGCACTGACTGCTCTTCCAAAGGTCCTGAGTTCAAATCCCAGCAACCACATGGTGGCTCACAACCATCTGTAATGAGATCTGACACCCTCTTCTGGTGCATCTGAAAACAGCTACAGTGTACTTACATATAATAAATAAATAAATCTAAAAAAAAAGAGATGAAATTTATGAGAAAAATGTTGTAGCATCTTAATTAACATATGGTTTTTTTTTTTGTAAGGTGAAATGCAATTGTCCAACTGCCTGGCTACACTAGAGCTCTGTAGAAGGATAAGGTAATTGTGTGATCAATTGTTTCTTACATCAGACTCCTGCCTAAGAAACTACCTTCTAGAAGCTTTGTAAAGTCAGTTAAACTCAGCATCTCATGGACAACTTAAAAGAGAAATAGTTAAACTTGTAAGAGAGAGAGAGAAAGAGAGAAAGAGAGAGAGAGAGAGAGAGAGAGAGAGAGAGAGACTCCTAATGGATCCTTTTTATAAGATTATCCAGCAGTGTCCCGCAGACACCATTTAGGTATCCTGAACAACTTCCCCAAACCTCTGAGTTTGATGACAGGCTATTTGATAATCTCCTTCAATTAAGAAAATGGATAATTAGGGCATAGAAAGATATATTGGCATTCAAGAAGACAGGCCTTTGTCCAGTTGGGGTTTCTATTGCTGTGATGAAACATCATGAGCAAAAGCAACTTGAGGAGAAAAAGGCTTATTTGGCTTACACTTCCACATCACTGGTAATCATTGAAGTCAGGACAGGAACTCAAACAGTGCAGAACCTGGAGGCAGGAGCTGATGCAGAGGCCATGAAGCTTACAGGCTTTCTCCTCATGGCTTGCTCAGCCTGCTTTCATATAGAACCCAGAACTACCAGCCTAGGGATGGCACTAATGACAGTGGGCTGGGCTCCACCACACCAGTCACTAATTAAGAAAATGCCCTATAGGCCAGATCTTCTGAAGGCATTTTCTTCATTGAGGCTCCTTCCTCTCAAATGACTCTTGCTGGTGTCAAGTAAAACTAGCTAGTACAGCCTTTCAAAAATGGAATAGAATCAGTAGTGAGTAGACTTTTTTTTTTTTGCTGGCGTTTAAGACCATGTAAGTACCCCAAAACAATCTTTTCTCCCTTTCTGTCAAAGCCAGCTGAAGGTCTAGTTGTCGAGCCACTTTGGTCTAGAGCTTTTGGATCCTCTAGTCTTTTTTTTTTTTTTTTTTTTTTTGAGACAGGGTTTCTCTGTCTAGCCCTGGCTGTCCTAGAACTCACTTTGTAGACCAGGCTGGCCTCGAGCTCAGAAATCTGCCTGTCTCTGCCTCCTGAGTGCTGGGATTAAAGGCGTGCGCCACCATGCCCGACACCTCTAGTCTTTCTTACCAGGTAATCCATCCACGCACGGCTGAGCCAAAGGCCCTGCTTCACCATTGTTGCCCTTGGAGATGTGGAGGAAAATTTTCCTGTGTTGACTTTTCTCTTAGAAGTATCCAGAAGACTGGACACTGGCCAGAATCCACCATATGGGCTTTTTCTGGCCTTTCTGAACCAAAGAACAGGAGACTCCCCATGGAAACAGAAAACTTTGATGTTCCACGCTCTCCTGGGACTTGGTTGACCTTGAAGAGCACAGGAGAACATATTCTTCCTTTTGATCCCTCTAACCATGATAATATATGGTTATTGAATACCCAGAAGGTCAGTTACACCAGTCTGGTATTTTTTTTCAAGATAGGGTTTCTCTGTGTAGCCCTGGCTGTTCTGGAACTTGCTGTGGAGATCAGGCTAGCCTGAACTCAGAGACCCACCTGCCTTTGCCTCCTGAGTGCTAATGGCATGCGCCACCACTGCCCAGCCAGGGTGGTACTTTTAACCACAGTATAATATTTAAAAAAAACCCAACAATTTTAAATCAACTTTGATTATACGTACATTTTAGCCAGTTCTTATAATTACTGACCTTTAACTTAGGAACATTAATATCATATATATCACCTCTAAATCTTATCCTTTATATTCCCTAAATAACTAACTCAGAATTTCTTAACTTGCGTAAACTTTCCATTCATATTTTCCATTCTGGGAACATCCAGCCATGTTAATCTTCATATAAATCCTTCTTTACAAAATTTAAGTACATGTCTGAATCCTTTAAAATATTTTAAACCATTTAAAAATACTATAAGACATAATAATAGCATTAGTAAATAAATATATACTGTCTGTTAAGAATATTATGAAATATAATGTGGCAAAGGGGTACCTGCCAGACCAAGGTGTTCCCTAAGAAATTATGTCATGTAACAGATAAGGTATAAAGGAGTCGTTTGGGAGAAGGGAGGGGAGAGAGTACCTGGAGCAGGAGTAGAGGCAGACAGGAGCAGAGCTATGAGGGCAGAGAAGAGGGGGAGGGGCAAAGAAGGCCAGAAAGGAGGTGACCGAGACACTGGCCAGGCACATGAGGGAACAGAGAGCTAGAGAGGCATGGCAGTCCTTTTGTATGCAGCCCACACCTGGGACACTTGGTAATGGTGGCAGGTGATGATATAGCCGTTGCTAGGTCCCTGGGAGGAGCCTAGTGGAATCGCCTGTAAGCTAATACTGAGAACTTTCTCCCCTTGGTTTGGTGTATTGAGACACACTAAACAGTGTCTGTCCCTTCTTCATAAAGTTCCAGAGGCAATCCAGAGTTTGATTTCGTCAGTGTTTGCCCTGGAAACTGATAAGCCTACCAGCTTTACTTACAGCAAGTGGTAAAGGGTCACTGATGGGCGTGATCCAGAAGTGATCACACTGAAAAGTCTTTATCCGGTGTGTACGACTGATTTCCCACAGCCGCCCAGGCAGCTCTTCCTCTCTCTAGCCTTCTCCAGTCAGTCACCCTAGATCCTCCAGAAGACTTTGAGGCATCATATAATTAGGGCCTAACCATATAAGGTAAGCTGAGGTGGCTGGTTCATCTCCTCTATATCTGTGAATAAGTATCAACACTTAATGGGTCCTCTATGGACACTTCAGGCTGGCACGGCTGCAGGTATGAAGATGTTTAGTTTAGAAAGCTAGGACAGAAGCCCTGCATATATATATATATATATATATATATATATATATATATATATATATATATATATATATATATATATNTTTTTTTTTTTTTTTTTTTTTTTTTTTTGGTTTTTCAAGACAGGGTTTCTCTGTATAGCCCTGGCTGTCCTGGAACTCACTTTGTAGACCAGGCTGGCCTCAAACTCAGAAATCCGCCTGCCTCTGCCTCCCGAGTGCTGGGATTAAAGGCGTGTGCCACCACGCCCGGCTGAAGCCCTGCATTTTAACACATAGACTCTGTTTTCTCTTCTTCCGGAAGCTGCTTAATGGTATCAGGTCCTGCTGTTTGTGGTGATGTAAAGTAAGCCTCTCTCCTCATGCAGAGAGGTGAGTAGAATACCGGCACATCTCAGCTAGTGGCCTGAACAAGTGATAGTTGGAGAGAAAGTACCAGGCCCTTGGCCTGACTTGAGCACTGAGTTTCTGGCAGGTCATGGGGGAGGGGAAAGGTAGGTATTGTTCCTGGTGAAAAGGAAAGGGGAGGGAGTTACTCTGCCTTAAGGTCTCCCTGATTCCATGTTCATTTCCTTAACTATAAACACATTTTAAAAATCCAGATAGGAAGCAAACATGATAAGCACACCTGGTGAATTTCTTTTTATTTAAAGAGAGCAATCTCAATTGGGAGACCATTTTCCTAATCTACCACAGGCAAATTGGGTTAAAGTCCTAGTAATCTAGAGGATATTTGCCTTTAAAACCAACCAACCAACCAACCAAACAAATAAACAACTAAATGTCAGAAAGAACTCAGCAGGCCATGGTGGTGCATGCCTTTAATCTCATCACAATGTAGGCAGGGGCAGGAGGATTTCTGTGAGTTGGAGGCCAACCTGGTCTACAAAGTGAGTTCCAGGCCAGCCAGGGCTACACAGAGAAACCCTGTCTTGGAAAAATCAAACCAAGTCAAACAAACAAAACCAAAAAGAACTCAGAGGCCTAGCTAGGGCTTTAGATTGTTCCTTTGTCTTAACCTCTGTCACTGTAACGAAAAGGAAGAGCAAAAGGAAGGGTTCCCAGAGTGCTATGGGGCAGACTCACCTAGATCAAAGGAGTAGTGGGGGGGGGGGTCGTAGAGAGGGGGGAAGGTGGAGGGAGGTGGGGGGAGGTGGCGGGCTGTATTCCATCTCAGAGGAAATCAGGCCTGGAGAGACCAGGGAGAATTGTCAGGCTTTAAGACCCATCAGAGCCTGCCCCATTCTCCTATGCAGCAGGCTGGTCCTGTCTCAGCTGCAGCAGGCTGGTCCTGTCTGTCTCAGCTGCAGCAGGTACCCTCTGGCAGCATCTTGTCTGGCAAGTTATCCTTAGAGTCTGTGTTGGGATCTGTGCTTCAGTGATTTCTGGGCCATCACATGTGTCAAAGAGTTTGTTGCCTTTGTAGGAGCCAGTGTTGGAAGAACCTGGCTGGGAAAATTCTTAGGTCCCCCCAGAAACTAGTAAACACATTATGGAAACAGTGTGTTAAAATGAAAACAAACAGTAATAACAACAACAACAACAATAAAACCACCTTGGAGTTCGGCTGTTATCTCCTTAGTCTAAAATAAAAAGGGGTGTGGCACTCCTCAGAGGGCTCAGCAACAGTACGAAGTTTTATAGGTGCCACCATTTTGATTTATGCCATGTGATTACATTAACCACGATGGTAATAAAGTCACTCAGCACTTGCCTTTTTCATAGTGTCATTAGCGGAGATAGCAGCTAAGTCACACAGCTGCTTCTTGCTTATGGTGAGCTCAGCTGACAGCAGAGCGAGTTTACCTCCCCCCACCCCAGGTCCAAACCCCTGCGGGTGCTGCATATTTCACCGACTTAATGTGGACCTTGACTCCCTTTCTTTAAAAGGACACTTTAGTTAGGTTAACACCATTAGAAGAGGAGATAGCACCTATGGCTTAGGCAGGTAGGCCTAATAGAAAAATAAGGAAACAGAGGGAGGAATTCCACAGTCTCAGCTCACAGAAGTGGAGTCCATATGTGCCACACCAACCCCAGTAGAACCTGTGTGACAGTTTCACAGACTGAGGCAAAAACTTCAAAAGAAGGAGACCTCCTGGAATAGGTTGTGAACTCTTGGCCAGAGAAAAAATATTGAGCAATTTCAAAATTCTCATGGCAATTTATCTCCTTTTATTCTTTTTCTTTCAAGATGTTCCTGATGGCCCAAGCTAAGATCTTAAGTGAGAATAATGTGTACAAGACCATCCCTTGAAATTGAGTCACTAAATATGACCTTATCTCCGGGGAGACCAGCGCTTCACTTTATAAATCATTTACAAGATAGTATTGATAGATAAAAGCTTTCCTAACAATAAAATTTCATATGGATACATGTGTGTCATCAAAAGTGGGCTTTGGTATATCGTTTTAGAAAGCTTGGTGGCGCATGCCTTTAATCCCAGCACTTGGGAGGCAGAGGCAGGTGGATTTCTGAGTTTGAGGCCAGCCTGGTCTACAGAGTGAGTTCCAGGACAGCCAGGGCTATACAGAGAAACCCTGTCTCAAAAAACCAAAAAAAAAAAAAAATTAAAATAGTTTAAATTTACATTTTTGAAGGTTCACAAAAAGAATGGGTACTAGATGCTAAATAATAACTGACCATAAAAATTTATTAATCTGCTCTTGGAATTATGCTGCTAGCCTTGGACTTACTGTGCTAAATGACTATGATATCTGTCTTATACATGACTGCTTCATTGAACATATCTTAGAGTTGTAATAATTGTTCTTTTAATGTATAAAAACCCTTGCTTGAGAACTGCAAAATACACTCAGATTCAAACTGCCCTGTGTTTGTTTCTGTTTGTCACTACCAAATCTTTACCCACCTAGCCTTCTAGAACCCTCGTCCCAGGGACCCCCATATCTGACTGGGGTGGTCCGTGGCACATATGTACCTGTTAGAGTAGCTAGAATCACAGTATGAGTTCTCTTTTAGATTGGGTTTCAAGAGGGAGAGAAAAGAAATTCATCATTTAATTTAATTTTCATTCAAAACGCCTTTAATCCCAGCACTTGGGAGGCAGAGGCAGGCGGATTTCTGAGTTCGAGGCCAGCCTGGTCTACAGAGTGAGTTCCAGGACAGCCAGGGCTACACAGAGAAACCCTGTCTCGAAAACAAACAAACAAACAAAACCCAAAAAACAAAAAACAATAGTGAGCCTATCTCTTTCTTTCAGGATTGTGAAGAGACAAGGGAAGAATAGGAGATAAAGGCATCTCATCTGTCCCCAGAGAGAGAGTCACTTCTCAAAGCTCCCTAAGGGATGTCCATCCTTCCAGCACGTGGGTCAGCCTTGGCTCTGGCCATTGTGAGGTAACATTTGCCTGGATCCTGTCCCCAGGTTGACAGTACAATTTTATCATCTGTTTGTTGGTCTCTAGTCATCAAATGGTTTAACTTGTTTTCTATGCTAAACAATGTTAGAAGAAAAGGTGTTTAAGGGGACCTTTTTCTTTTGGAAAGAAGACAAAATTACGGCCCCTTTTCTGGGATGAGGGAAAGAGGTCCTTGGCTCAACAATTACTTTGTATCTTTTTACACTAGTTGTTTTTAACACAGACCTGGCTCAACAGTTACTTTGTATCTTTTTGTATTAGTTGTTTTTAACACAGACATCTGTATTATGAGATCAGTAATAGCAAAGTGGCCTGTTTTTCCTTCTTGGGCTGTTTTATTTTTTATTTCCCTGTCACAGAGTCAGGGCCAGTGTGACCCAGGCCAAGGGTTTGGAGGGTATTTTGAGACAAGCATGTTTGAGTCTGCAATGGGAGGACCGAATCCCATCTCCAGAGCCAGCTTCTTTGTGAGCTTAAGGACGTTGTCAGCACATCCTATACATAGTCGGTAATGTGTTCCTACCTGCACAGATTTTTAGACCAGCGCTTCTCAATCTTCCTAGTGCTGCAAGGCTTTAACACAGCTCCTCGTGCTGCAGTGATTATTTTTGTTGCTACTTCATAACTGCAATTTTGTTACTATTATAAATTGTAATGTAGATATCAGTTATGCAGGATATGTGATGTGGGACCCCTGTCAAAGGGTCTTTTGACACCCCTAAGGGGTTGTGACCCACAGGTTGAGAACTACTGTTTTAGAAGCTTCTTTTTGGCCCCATGTGGCACATCTGGGATAATTTAAGAAAACACCTGAAAGTTTATGGACAACAATATGCCCTTTTTATTATGGGCAGGATTAAGGGAGGGGGTCCCTCAGGAGACAAGAGGTCCCAGATCTCAATTGCACCTTTTGTATCAAAGAAAAAGAGATCTCTGGGTCAGCAGGCCATCCCTGAAGCCTGGCGAGAGCAAGCATCAGGCATGCACTGAGAGGCAGAGGGCAGTGGCGGACAGACTGTGGAGATGGGGGTACCGCAGATGGGAAAGCGTTTGCGGAGAGGCAGAGTGAGAGACAAGTTTGATGGCTTGGGGTGTGGGCCTCAGCCAGATCAGCATCTAAGAGAGAGTGTTTAGGAAGTTAGGTTTAGATGTTCAAGCTGCTGCCACCTCATGTGCAGAAATGGAGGAACAACAGGGCAGACAGAAGTGGAGACAGAGAGACTCGAAGGTGGGGAACTTCAGACCGACCGCTTGCTGTTATTCTGTCTTCTCATATTGTCCAAGTCAGTGAGACTTTGGAAATCAAAAGCATCAAATTCAGGCCATAAGTTATTGTTCAGTTTGCACTGGGTCTGGCCCTCAGTGGATGGGCATATATACTGACTCCTTGAGTTTTTTGTTTGTTGGGTTTTTTTTTGTTTTGTTTTTGTTTTTGTTTTGTTTTGTTTTGAGGTTTGATTTTAAGGCACACTGAAGGCGTATCTTTAGGGATGAAGATCCTGGACCCCATTTTAGGCAAGGTAAGAGTGGGGCTCATTTATTTCTGGTGATAAGTCATCACCTATAACTACAAATTGGCCTGAAGTGATAGACCAGGGCCTGAAATGGGGGACCCCCATTCCCGGGGTTCTAAGGGGTGTCAGTTGAGGGTGTCTGTAGACTGAACTGAACCTTACCTTGGTGTGTAGATGATGGACGTGCTGCTGAAGGACAAATGGCCTCCGAGGAGATAGGGGAGGGGAGGGGGGAGGACGTGTGTGAGATTAGGAACTGAGTCTACCCAGATTGCTCAGTGAGATTCCAGAAAGGGCTTTGCACCACTCACAAAGGCAGAGGCTAAGAAAAACTAACGTTTTCCAGGTCACAGTTGGCAGCTGTAGAGCTCAGAGAATGAATGGCGGCTCCAGATGGGCCTCAGTGGAAGGAGGAAGAGAAGGGGAGGGAGGAGAGAAAGCCAATCAAGGGCACTAGCAACCCCCAAATTCCTCCTGGGTTACCACAGCACTAGGAGAGAGGAGGCCAACCTGACAGGAGCAGACTGGGTTTTTTAAGAACAGTGGAGGGCAGTGCTCATCTTTGCCTGCCTGTGTGCTGAAGCTCATGGGGCTGGAGGGTTTTAAGGGTAGAAAAGGGATTTTGCTGGGGTAGGACAGGGGTGGGGGGGGCTGTGTTGAAAGTTTCAGCTGTAGATCTGTTTCCTGCAGTTTCTGAACAGTAAACACTGGTCTGTGTTCTTATAGATATGCTCACTTCTGTGTAAAGAGTTTCTCAGTTTGCCTGAGGCTCTTTGTTTTATGTCATTAGCCCTACAGAGATGAAAGGGATTTTATTTGGCTTTCATTTTTCAATAACAGTCAATCACTGAGGGAAGCCAAGGCAGGAAAACCAGGCAGAAACTTGGAGGCAGGAACTGAAGCAGAGGCCATGGAGGAGTGCTGCCATGGAGGGGTGCTGCTTACTGGCTTGCTCTCCATGGCTTGCTCAGCCTGCTCTCTTGTATAATCCAGGGCTTCCCTGTCTTGGGCAGCAGCATCCACAGTGAGCTAGGCTTCCCCACATTAATCATCAATCAAGAAAATGTCTAACAGACTTTGCCCAAAGGCCAATCCAATGGAGACAATTCCTCAATCATGGTTCCCTCTTTCTAGATGACCCTAGCTTGTGTCAAACTGATGGGTGTAGGCTTCTTAAGAGAGATGTGTTTAAATATCTTCATGGAAGCCATATCTATATGACTTTGGTGACTCTTGAAATTATATTGCTAATAGTCTTTCTTACTTGCTTTCTTTTCTTCCTTCTTCCTTTCTCTCTTTCTTTTCTTTTTTCTCTAGGTTTTTAACATTTATTTGAATATTGAGGCAACACTATTTTCAACTCTCACTAATTCCAGAGTTGCATATGATTCTTATCCTCACTTTATTTTAATTTACACTTTATATTGTGTGTGAGCATATATATACACGTACACACACATGTGCCCAAGTGCCACGGTGTTCATGTGGAGGCAAGAAGATATCTTTCAGGAGTAGCTTCTCTTATTATACCTTACAGATCTTAGGAGTCAAACACACATCATCAGACTTGGCGGTATGTACCCTTCCCCCCTGAGCTATCTCAGCAGCCCATCTTATCCTTACCTTTCAGATCAGGAAACTGAGGCACAGTGAGATTAAGAAACAGTTGATTCTTGTACAGAGGTCTCAGGGTACCTTTAGGATTTAATTATATTTATTTCTGGAGGGGGTGTGTGTCACAGTACAAATTCAGAGGTCAGAGGACAACTTGAAGGAGCTGCTCCTCTCCTTTCACCATGTGGGCCCCGGGGGTCAAACTCTGACTTTGCTAGCAAGGCCCTTCCTCACTGAGCCATCTCACTGGCCCACCTTTGAGATTTAAAGCATCGTTCACTGGCTGCCGAGTGGGTTGCTGACAGGCTGTGAAAACTGGACTTGCTGGGCTATTTTTGGGAGACCGAGGACAGCCCTGAGAGGGGAAGACCAGCAGTTTGGCAGGCAAGAACTTTAAGCCACCAACTCTGGGCCAGTTTCTTTGGCTTCGTGCGCAGGAAGACTCAACTCAGTCCAAAGAAGCAAGATTTGCAAACTGGACAAATGACTTCAGTTCTGCAGACCGCAGGTAAGGGTCCTCCCTTCCTAGAATTGCAGACTCTAGATGAAAGCCTGAGGGTTGTCCTGTTAAAAGCATTTCTAAGAGACTTTTTAAAAAAGCAAATGGCATAATAGGATGATGATTCCTGAGGTACATTGGGTAAGATTAGAGCTGATAAGGTGAAGCTGTGGGTCACAAAAGAGTTAATGCACACGTTTTACTCTACATGGAGTCTTTAGTCTTGTTGTGAGATTCCCAGAAAATTGCAGGTTTATAGCTAGGAAAAGAGAAAAGTCCCACTTGATCATATACACTTCGACCTTAGCATGCCATGGTTCATCTACACTCACACCACCGTGAGTGTGTCAGATCACTCGAGAATACCAGCAGTCCAGTTCGGTAGAGTCAGGATAGCAAACACGAATCAGCAGCAGTGGCATGACTTAGCAGAGACAGCCAGGCCTCAGCACTCGTCAGCAGGAGGAACCAGGACCACTAGGGAAGCTGGGAGAAGGTCTTCACCATCTCTTCTCTCAAAGAAGCGAAATCAGCATAAGACAAGAGACCAAGGAGTGTCACAGAGCTAGCTAGCCAAGCCCCTCACACAGTTGGTTGAGTCCTATTTATACTCCCTCCAAACATCACGCGACCTCCACGGGTTTTCCTCATCACGTGAGACTGTCTTTGCAAAGCTCCACGTGAGTCTGTATCAGCTAACGTCACTCTGCCAATCGGCTGGAGTCCATGGGATCGGCAGGAAGCTGCCAGAGCACCGCCAGAAGCTTTTTGCTGCGTTTCTCTCTATGGAGTCACAACAAATGGAGCTCAGCTACACAATAAAAGGCAGACCAATACACGCGAGTCCTTAGCAAGGAATCCTTCATCAAACGTCCTTTCACGTGCTTGCTTTAGTGGAACATCCTTTCACCTGTGACTGCTTCAGGAAAACGCTTCTTCATGTGTTTGCCCCCAGAAAAACACCATCTGACACAACTGAATTTTCTAAAGAACCCTTAAGTTCATTAACCAGACTCTGAGATAAGGGGTCCCTTTTCCTTGCCAGGTCTCCCTGATTTTCTTATATGGTTTTGTCTCAGAAGGATGTAGATCTGGTACTACATAGAGTCATAATATTACTTTGACCAGTAAAACTTGAGGGAGCTGGGAAGGAGGGTGGGCAGGGCATTCTTGAAGAGACCTTGGAACCTGATTCTTTCTTTCTGTCTCTGTCTCTCTTATGGTGTGTGTGTGTGTGTGTGTGTGTGTGTGTGTGTGTGTGTGTAAGGCAATGTACATGCCTGGCTTTCTCACTCGCCTCTCCTCCTTTGAGATAATGTCTCTCACTGGACCTGAAACCAGGCTGGTGGCCAGCAAGCTCCAGTGACCCTACTGTCTCTGCTCCATCCAGACAACACAGGACTCTCTACATGGGCTCTGGAAACTTGACCGTGGCCCCTCATGCTCTAACTGGCTGATGATCTCCCCTGTCACCGTTTCCATATCTGCCTCTATGGGGTTTAGTTTCCAACTGGCTGGGTCCTCATATACCCACCTTTATGTGCCCAGACACAAAGGTCTCTGGAAGAGGGAGCCTTCCCTCTGCATGCCCTCCCCTTCTGCAGAGGCAGAGGAGGATGCATGCTAGAGGGCTCTCGACACTTTTACAAGTGGCCGTTTAAAAGCCTAAGCTGTGGTTCATGTGCATGTGTGTATAGGTCACCAAGGGCCTCAGGCTCTGCTGTTTGGAAAGGACTCCCCAGGTGTCTGTCTAGTGTCTGAATTCCAGGAAGACAAGTAACTTTGAATGAAGCATCCAGGGTAAGGATGGGTTCTGGTTCCTGGCCCATATCTCAGGCAGGAGGGTGAGACAGGAAGAGGAAGGCTGGAATTAGGAAGTGGCATATCCCTAAGGGCCCTGAGAGCAAGTCTTAACACATTAGGGAGCATTAGGGAAAAATTAGTGGTGTCAGGCCCTGCTGAAAACTAGAGGGAAAACTATGGTTTGCAAGAAAAGTTTTCTCTCCACCCTTTTATGATGAGTACCTGGGCACCTACAAATTAAGTGGTGAAAAGAGAGTTTATCAAGAGAGGTTTACTCGTGTGTAACAAGCATTTAGGAGTGTTGGGTGATGACTAACAGAAAGGGAGGTGTATCAATCAGTTGTAACTGTAATGCAATAGTCAAGGTAGCCAACTTTATAAAGACAAAAGGTTTATGTAGTTCACACTTTGGAAAGCTAAAAGCCCAAGATCAGGGAGCAGGGCTGTGTAGGGAGCCTAGCGGCCACGCCTTGAAGATGGCGCTGCCTGCCTCGGCCTTATCAGTTTTGCTGGCATAAATAACTCCTAATATGGCATTAGGCTGTGTTGGCAGTGACATGATTCTAAGCCCGAGAATGTGAAGTTGAAGCCCGAGAATTCCTGGCGTATGAGCAGGAGCTACATGGCATTCTGTGTGTGGCCAGGATAGGGTTTAATTGCTCCCGGTGGGGATAGTGGCAGAAGAGAGAGAGAAAAGAATTTACTATTACGCTTAAGCTGTAACTGCATGCATAAAAGACTGAGTAAACAAACTTAAGTTGAGGAACCCGATTGGTCTGTGTCTTCTTCCTGCGGGACGGGATGGGGCGCGGATCAGGGCTGAAGAATGGGAAGATGGACACAGTTCTGCCTCTGGTGGTGAGGGTGGTGCATGATGGCCTATCACAGTAGAGGCACATGTGTGAGAAAAGCTTATATCCACAAACAGATATAGATATAGATATAGAGGGAGCAGTTCTTTCCAATGGTACACCTCCAAGGACCCAAGGACTTCCCACTAATAGCACCACTCTGGGACCAGTTTCTAAATCTCATAGTATCTTGGTAGATACTCATGCTATTCCTAAACCATAACACACACACACACACACACACACACACACACACACACACACACACACACACGTGTATATATAATGTATATGATATAGGAATGTATATATAATATATTTAAATTATAACATATAAAAA
This sequence comes from Mus minutoides, assembly GCA_902729485.2. Lineage (NCBI taxonomy): Eukaryota > Metazoa > Chordata > Mammalia > Rodentia > Muridae > Mus > Mus minutoides. The sequence goes on from LR753313.1 coordinate 487,442, forward strand.
TTAAATGTATATTTAATAATTATATATATTATATATAAATAATCTGGAGAGTGATAAAGCACAAGAATGCACGTTGCCCTCCTCCACATATATTATACAATAAATATAATATATAAACTATATAATATAATATATTATATATTATATATTTATATATAAATTATATTCATTTCTAGCATTTATCTCTCCCTATGGCTGTCAAGTGTTTTCTGCACATTCACCTCCACCATGGAACTGTGCAACAAGGAGGGCTTACCCAGCAGGACCTTGACCTGGAAGTCCCCAGCCCTAGTGTCAGAAATACATAGCTTAAAAGAAATTAACTACATCATCTGGGTTAGTCTGTTCAGCTGGAAATGGACCAAGACATATATACCTTGGCAAAGAAAGGGATGGGGAGAGAAGAAGAGACAGCAAAGAGATGCCTTTGGGAAAGACAGCTGGGGATTTTAGGAGAACAAAGAGGACAGAGGCCAGTTTGGAAATGATACTGTTTGTCTGGACAGCCATGAAAAGTCTGTGAATCTTCAGGGCCATAACCTAACCCCAGGAATAATTTACAGTGGGTTTACTCTTCATATCTTTACGGGGAGTAGAGCTACTGTTTGAATGTATGTGAGCTCTTGCTTTTCAGAACTCCCTGCTTCCCTTCAGATAAAGAGAGAAGAAAGTCTTTCTGCAGCTACTGTATCTCAAATGTCCTCCCTTCAAAATCAGCTCTGTGCAAACACAGCGGTGCCTGGGAGGCCATCCTGCACAGCTGGCCCTCCTCGGTCAGTATCTGTGAATGAATGAATGAATGAATGAATGAGTAAATGACCATGTAGGAGGCATATAGGGAGACTGTTGCTTGGTGATCAAGCACATAGTGGCAGATAAAGTCCAAATTCCCCTCTCTGGTGAGGGGACCCCACAGTGCTAGGCTAGACTTCCCCTAAGCACATTTCAGAGCTGACAGAGGCTGCATAGACTAATCCATTCACCAGCCGGACTCCTGGGCTCTCCTGACATCTATCAGTTGGGTCTCGGCAGTTGGTTCCTAAGAGGATTGAAGCCATGGCTACGATGCAATAGGTTTGGAGGGAGAAGTCTGAGATTGTAAGTCTGCAACTTAGTTCATCTATTAGCATTGGTCCTTTTGAGAGATGAAACTGGAAAGCAAGTGCTGGACAGGTTCTCCCTGTGGCTGCTGGCTTGGGAAAGGAGCAGTAGGTAGGAGAAAGAAGACAGTTCTCCAGCAGGTCAAAGGGCTTTGCACTGAAAGACTCCCACACCCTCCCAGCAAAGCCCTTCCAGCTGGGAGAGAGATGGAGGAGGGAATGGAGAGGCTAGGTACTGCCTGAATCAATGAGTGAGTGAGGGCTAGTTATCAACAGCCCTTCAGGGGCTGTGCTCCACTGCCTACCCCAACCCTACCCGATCTGGATTCTTTTAAAAGTACTCCCCATGACATGCAAAGTCCCTGGTAGGGCGTTCAAAGAGGGAACTGGATGTTCTTCATAAAGTGGCCATTGCCTGGACCCAGACAAGATGGGTTGTCCAGATGTCCAGCTGGCCCAGCTACAATGGCGTTGGCAGAACTTTATTAAAAATAGATCATTCTAAGGTATTTGTTCCATAATCTTCCACTCTGCAGAGTTGGTATGTGATCTGGGCTAGCATCTTTCTTTTTTTTCAGAGCAGATATAGACCCTGAGAATTCTGCTGGGCTAATGGATGGCTGGAAGGAGAAGACAAACACCACACTCCTCTTTCTTTGACATAGCTTCTCTACATAGCCATGTCAGGCCTAGATCTTGGTGTAAACCAGGCTGTTCTTAAATTCAATGCAATCCTGTCTTTATATTCTGAGTTCTGGCAGTACAGGCATGTCCCATCATGCCAAGCTGAGGAGGCAATTAAAAAATTAATTGTGTATGCGTGTTCACACATCAGTACATGTGGGTGTGGTTGTTCTCCAAGGACAGAGACATCAAATTCCCTTGGAACTGTAGTTATAGGCAGTTGTGGGCTGCCTACACTGCTTCTGGGAATCTAACTGAAGTCCTCTCCTACAAGAGTAGTCCATACTCTTAATGGCTGAACTGTCTCTCCAGCCCCAAGGAGTCAGTGTCTAAGGGAATAAATCAAGTGTGTCTGGGCAGCAGCTTGGCACAGTCTTAAGGCAGGTAATATGTGAATCTGAAATCCAAATTCAGGACTGAGGCTCCAGACCTTTCTTTAACCATTCCTGGATGCCTGTTGCAGAACGGCAGACCCAGGAGTGAGAAGACACATCGGGTACCTTTCCCTGGTGAGTGGGAGGCCACTGGCTGGTTCCACTGTTCCTCTGCCAGGCATTTAGAGGAGGGAAATTAGTCAAGACTGGAAGGAGCTTCTATAGTCATTCTGGGTGGGTTAGTGGTCTACAGAATCCTCCAGGGCGATATGGAAAAATCACACAAAGCAAGCTCAGAAGCGACCCATTTCAGCAAGGAAACATTTTTTTTTCTTTCCATTTTTAAACCGAAGGCATGTTTATTCCCCAGCCCTGGCCTCTGGACCTTGGCCTCTGGCTTAGAAACAAAGGGGGGTTGTTTGGTTCCTGGGCCTGCATTTGCTCACAGACTGTGATGTGTTCCCAGAGCATCTGGTTTGAGGAGGCGGTGTGCTGTGCACTTGGAGAGATGAGCACAGGGCAGTTCTACTCAAGCTTAGCCTAGGCCTGCATCTGACAGTGTTGTGGAGGAAAGAGATTTGAGTCTGAAGGCCTCCTCCCTCCCCTCCATGGGGAAGAGAATGTAGACCTCTGAGGTCTTGTCCTTATGAACGCACCTTCTTCCTGACACCGGTTCTGTGGTCCAGCCACCAACACAGGGATCTCACTTCCACATCTGTGATCTACCTCTCAATGTGTGCAGACTTCTGCTCCCAGGATGCATCTGTCTCTTCTCCTCTCCTCCCCCCTCCTTCCGGCCCTCCCTCCTTTCCTTTCTTCCTTCCTTTGAGATAGTCCACATAGTCCAGGCTAACCTCAGCCTTGTGATTCTCCTGTCTCAGCCTCCCAGATGCTGGCATTACAGGTGTTCATTACTGCTCCCTTCAGCTTCTGCTCTCGTGTCAGGCCCACAGCTCGGGTCTGGCTCTACTCTAGGGAACAGGCCTTCCATCATCCAACACCTATGGGAAGGTGCTTCCTTTGTACTGGCCACCATGCTCTGCTGTGCACAAGGAGATCACTGTTGTGGGGGAGACGGACAGGCAGCAGACGGTTTATTTCGGTAGATTTCATCTACCTCTTTGCCAAGCAGAAGCCGGGTGGCCTCCTCTGGTCCTCTCCTGCCTGACCCCACATACCCTTCTCATCAGCACGGCGCCTGGCTGCTTCTAATTCGGAAACACATGTGGCATTCACTTTCTTGCTCTCCCTTTTTCCACACTCTCTTTTTTGCCAACCCAACTCCTTTTTCCTCCTGTACCCAAGTAACCACCCTGTCTCTCCTGGACCAATGCACTGAGTTTCCTGCTAGGCTCTGGGCTTCTGTCCTGCCTTCCCAGAGACCCTGCCCCACATTAACCAGAGGGAGGACTCATTTGAAATGCTCAACACTCATCTCCTTAAGGCATTTCAGTAATTTTTTCCAGGTTTTTCTTTTTAAAATTAATATGTGTGTGTATATATATATATATATATATATATATATATATATATATATAT
>LR753313.1:491238-705733 GCA_902729485.2 Mus minutoides
TTTAAAGTATTTTTTTTTGCTAGATTTTTACATATGAGAGTAAGTGTGTAATATCCATCTTTCTGGGTGTGGCTTATTTTGTCTAACAGTATTAAGTTCCATTCAGTTTCCTCCAAACAGCATGATTTTATTCTTCCTGGCAGAATACTATTTATCTGTTGATGGGCACCCAAGTTGGTTTTATATCCTGACTATTGTGAACCAGGCCAAGACAAGGTAGTGCATGTATCTCCATCAGTGTCTCTGTGTAGCTGGATCATATGTAGTTCTGTTTTTTTGTTTGTTTGGTTTTGTTTTTTGTTTTTTTTTTTTTTTTGAGACAGGGTTTCTCTGTTGTAGCCCTGGATGTCCTGGAACTCACTTTGTAGACCAGGCTGGCCTCGAACTCAGAAATCCACCTGCCTCTGCCTCCCGAGTGCTGGGATTGAAGGCGTGCACCACCACCGCCCAGCCTGTTTTTGTTTTTTGAGGGGGAATCAGTTGAGGCCTGGTCTTATGTAGCCAGGCCAGCCTTGAACTTGTTATGTAGCTACGGATGATCTTGAAAGAATTCTCCTACTTCCCAAGTCCTAGGACTACAGATGTGTCCCACCGTGCCCAGCCTCTGTTTTTAGTTTTCTGAGCACCCATTATACTGGTTTACATAACTGCAATAGTTTAAATCCTCACTGTACTGGTTACTATTTATTTTCTGTTAACTTGACACAAACTAGAGTGATCTGGAAGGAGTCTCCTCTGAGGGGATTGCCCTGGTGAATGTGTGTGGAAATTGTCTTGATGTTGATTGATTCTGGAGGGTCTGAGGTCCAGCCCACAGTAGGCAGTGCCATCCAGGAGGGGGAAGGAGGGGAGGAGGGAGGAAGACAAGTCTTTGCTACATGCTGAAATCCCATCTCAAAAGATCAAACCAAAGCTGCACTGTGGTGGCGCACACTTTTAATCCTAACACTGAGGAGGCAGAGGCAGGGGCATCTGTGTGAGTTCAAGGCCAGTCTGGACTACATAGTGACTTCCAGGGCAGCCTGGAAACAACAACATCAGCAACAACAACAACAATAACAACAACAACAACAACAACAACAACAGCAACAACAAAGAATGCCTACTACACTGACTTCTTTTTGTTTTGTTTTGTTTCTTGACACAGGGTTTTTCTTTGGAGCCCTGGCAGTCCTGGAACTTACTCTGTAGAGCAGGCTGGCCTCGAACTCCAGAGATCTGCCTGCCTCTGCCTCCCCAGTGCTGAGATTAAAGATATGTACTGCTGGGCACCTTCTGACTTTTAAGTTACTGACTTATCTTTCTGTCTTTGACTTTCATGTACAAACACTGTTGGTTGAGTGAGTGGTGAGGAGAGGTGATTTTAATCTATGGGTAAAAGCCCCACACAAAGTCCACAGCTGGAATAACACATGCTACTTGGCGACATCTACAGCTTAATGCATATGGCTTATGGCTAGCAATCCCAGGGGTAAACACCCAGCAGACATTGGCATAGCTCACCAAAAGTTATGCCAAGATTTTGATACAAAGCTCAAACTAGAAACCATCAGGAGGGCAATATTAACCCCATTTTACAGATTGGGAAACTGAAGCTCAGAGAGAAATTAGAGAACTTGTCCAAGATCTTTCACTTGGGATGCAGCAGAACCAGACTCAAACCCAGGTTGAGAAGGTCACACCAGACTGTCCCCCCTTGACTCCGTGGCCTTCTTCTCTCCCCTCACCTGTAATTAGTTCAGTGGGGTAAGCCTTTCGGAAAGCCTTGTGTGGTGGTTTGAATGTGCTTGGTCCAGGGAGCGGCACTATTAGGAGGTATGGCCTTGTCGGAGGAAGTGTCTCACTTTGGAGCTACCTGGATGATAGTCTATCTTGGCTGCAGTATGTACCGCCACATCTGCATCTGGAACTTGCTTTGTCCCAGGCTGCTCTTGAACTCAGAGATCTGCTTGCCTCAGTCTCCTGGGATTAAAGGCGTGCACTACCTTGCCTGGGCCTAAATTTTTCATGGCCACTAGCCCACAAGATTTCCATGTCAAGGTCAGAAACCTGTGTCTTCCAGCCTTAAGATCTGGATCACAGATATGCCCTCCATTTCTGGGTTCATTCCAGATGACGTCGAGTTGACAACAAGGAATAGCCATCACCGTGGCCCATCACCATGTAATGAACATTCGTCACGTACTGGTGCCACCACAGATGGACCTACTCTGTCCTGCTTCCCTCAGCTCCCATGATGACTGAAACCCTGAGCCTAAATAAACGGTTCCTCCCTCATGTAGACTCTGTATAGATGCTGTCTGGTATTTGTGTCCTGGATTAAACAAGTAGAGAATAAGGCCTCTGTCTAGAGAATCTTTTGGATTGTTAGCCTGTATCTCCATGAGAAACAACTTGTCTGATTGCAGACCAGTGATGACATACAGTTGCTCCTTCTGTAGGTTTTCCTACCTCCCAAATGTTGTCATCAACTACCATGCCTGGCCCCCTTTTCCAAAAATGATTACATGTATCTGTGTGTACAAATGTCCACAGAGGTTAGGGGCATTGAATCTCCCTGGAACTGTAGTTACAGGTAGTTGTGAGCTACCCAGTGTGGGTGCTGGGAACTGAGCTTAGATCTTCTATAGGAAACAACAGGTACACATTCTTAACTACTGAGCTATCTTTATAGCATTCCCCCCATGCCCCCTTTTTTCTTTTTCTTTTTGTAGCTCAGGCTGGCTTTGAACTTGCTCTGTAGCCAAGGATGTCTTTCTATGTGCATGTTTGTGTGTGTGTATGTGTGTGTGTGTGTGTGTGTGTGTGTGTGTGTGTGTGCAGTTGCGTGTGTGAGTGTGTATGCTCACATGATTGTCCATGTTTATGGAAGCATCTGTTCCTCAGGACTCCATCCACTTGCTTTTGTTTTCTGGTTTTTTTTTTTCAAGGTTTATTTTGATATGTATGGATATGTACTTGCATGGGTTTATGTGCACCATGTGCATGGAGGTGTCTCAGAGGATCCTCTGGAACTGGAGTTACAGGTGCTTGTGAGCCACCTGATAGGGGTATTGGGGACCAATCTCAAGTCTTCTGTAAGAGAAGTAAGTGCTTTTAACCCCTGAGTTATCACTCTGCCCTTTGTTCTCTTGAGACAACGTCTTAAAGTCACTTAGCCTGTACCTCCCTAAGTAGACTAGCTGGATGGCCAGAGAGCTTCAAGATTTGCCTGTTTCTACCTGTGCAGTGCTGGGATTGCAAGCAAGTGTTGTAATACCAGGGTTTTTTTTCCCCCTATAGGTTTGGAGATTGAATTCGGGTTCTTATGTTTGTAAGGTGTCTTAGCTACTATTGCTGCTATTACTACTGCTATGAAGAGACACCACGACTAAGTCAACTTGGAAAGGGCCTATAGTTTCAGAGGCTGAGTCCATGACCATCACAGCAGAGAGCATGGCAGCGGGCAGGCAAGTGTGATGCTGGAGCAGTAGTTGAGAGCTTATATGTTGAAAGAACAACCACGAGGCAGAGAGAAACCCAATGGAATGGCATGGGCTTTTGAAGCCTTGAAGCCCACTTGAGTGACATACCTTTTCCAACAAGGCCACACCTCCTAATCCTTTCCAAACAGTTCCACCAACAAAACATTCAATTATATGAGCCTCTGGGGAGCATTTTCATTCAAATCACCACATAAATCAGGTGCTTTACTATGAGTTTTCTTCCCAGTTCCCTGATCTAGGAATTCTGATCTCTCAAGCGCTGGTATCACAGGCATCCACGACCGTACCCGTTTTTTCCAATTCTCTTTTGACTTGTGTTTCCACATAGAGGTGCTTTTTGAATTTTGCTGTATATGTGTGTTCAGGTGTGCACATGTGTAAGTCAGGGAACTACTTTGAGGGGTCAGGTCCCTCCTCTATCTTTACCTGGGTTCCAGGATTGAGTTTTTTACTTGCTGATCCATCTCACTGGCCTGCGATGCAGTAATTTTATAAGTATGCTCTCTGGAATCTCAAGCATCTTGACAGTCATTCCATGATGGCAGTTCTCGCATGTACATTTCTGTAACTTGTGGCCTGTTTTATAGCTCTACCTAGTCAATCACAGCAGGTTTGTTCTTTTGTCTGTCTAGGCTTTTTGGACTATTACCAATTCTTCAAAACCGTAGGCAGTGGTATTATGTGCCTTTTTTATATTACTATTATGTTGTCATTTTGAGATGGGCTCTTCCTTTGTAGCCCAGGCTGGCCTTGAACTCCCAGCAACCCTCCTGCCTCATCTTTCTAAGTTCTTGAAATGCAATTGTGTATGACTGTGCCCAACATGTATATTACTTTTTTTTTTTAACTTGGGTAATTTCTTATTAGTGTTTTTTTTCAAAGTAAATACCAGGTCAAACTTTATGGGTGGTTTGCTGATTGTTTTTATTGTTGTTATTATTTTGCCATCTAAGAAAAGGCAAGACTATGGGGGCATTTTTTTGATTAATGATTGATGTGGTGGAGGGTGGCTCTTTGTGGGTGGTGTTACCCCTGGACAAGTGATCCTGGGTTATAAAAGAAAGCAGAGTGAGCAAGCCAGCCAGGGTAGGCATGCAAGTAGACAACGTTCTCCCCTGACCTCTGCATCAGCTCCTGCCTTCAGGTTTCTGACCTAATTGGGGTTCTGCCTTGGGTTTCCTCAGTGATGGATTGCAATGGGGGTCCTAGGCCAAATAAACCCCAAACAAGACACTTCTGGTCATGGTATTTTATCTCAGCAACAGAAAGCAAACTAGAATGTCTTCTCATCATCAGACTCTGATCTAGGACACTGAACCAACTCATAGCTTCATCAATGAGGTGTAAATGTATTAATGTTTCCATGGCCCATGGACCCAAGGGTTTTAGCAATTTAATGTTAAGTCTGTAGAAAAGATAAAAGGTCCCCTGACTGTGTATGGTTATGACTAATGAAACACATAACAACTGCAAATTCGACTTTGGCACTCGTAGAAACAGAATTTGAGGGTTTGGGCCGGGTGTGGTAGTGTATGCCTTTGATTCCAGTACTCAGGAAGCAAAGGCAGGAATATCTCTGTGAGTTCAAAGTCAGACTGGTCTATAGAGTGAGTTCCAGGCCAATTGGGTTTATCTATATAATGAGACTCTGTCTCTCTCTCACACACAATCTGAGGGTTTTATGGACTGCTTGCTTCCTATGGCTAGTGAAACGGGGTCCATGGACAACCTAATCAAATCTTGAGTGTGATAACGTGATGTCCTGATGCTGGGGACGAGAAGTTCTCAGACTGGGGAACTGCCGTTCACTGGCCTGTCTACAGATCAGATTACAGAAGAAAAGTCTTCTTCTACAGCCTCCCTTTGCTTGCTATCAGCTCTGGATCCCAAGGCCAAGGTCTTTCCTCTCTCAGTGAGTCTGTCTAGTGGTTCTCACACTGGTTGTGCAGTTGTTTTAAAAATTGCAGGTACTTAGGTTCCACCCAGGGATTCTGATGTAATTGCTCTGGGGGAAGAGCCTGGTGGTGGATGATTTAGGTACCAATGTTACCGCTTCTTATTACCGCATTGACCACATACCACAAGAGTGTTTGATGAATGACTCAGTGATTGAATGAGTCTGGGTGAGGTAACTGGGCATGACTGTGGCAAGTGGATAGCCTAGAGCTGGTGAGGGCCACTAGGAGCCTCTCCTCTGTAGGAAGAAAGGCATCCTCTGATGGGAGGGGGGGGGCTTGCTATGTAGCTGAGCATGACCTTGGACTCTCTGTGAGTCATGTGAGATACAGTGCTTTTCTTCTTCCTCTTCTCTTCACTTTCAGTCTTGGGGCCTTGAACCTTGGACCTCTCACTAAGTTGCCCAGGCTGGCTCTGAACACACTCTGTATCCCAGGTAGGTATTTTAATCTGCCTCAGGCTCTGAAACAACAGAAACGACAGGCTTGTGGTACTAGGACCAGCTAAGAACTATGGTTACTTTTATTAAAATGTAACTCGTATAGTATTCAGCCTTGCAAAATGTATACTTCAGGAGATTCTAATATACTGTTATGTGACACAGAGTTTCCTGGGAGACACAACATGTCTATCTACTTGCCATAGCTAGGGAGCTCATGACAGATATCACCAGAGTCCAACTTGGTGAACCAATGAGTTTTATTGGGGTTGTTTACAGGAATATGGGTATGGGGTCAGTTACAGTAGCAGAAATAACTCAGATACATCACCAAAATCCACACTAGAATAGGCAACAGCTCACAAAAGTTGGGAACCTGGAGCATATTACACAGCCCGCAGGCAGCTCAACAGATTGGAGAGTGTTTTTTCCAAGTAACACAGTTGGTCTAGACCTCTGCCCAGGCAGCTTGGCTGGTTTCTGCTTTTGCCAGGTAGCTGGCCTGCTCTTTAAGTGCCGAGGTCCTGCCTCAGAGTGAGGAGGGTCCTGAGAAAGGCAGGAATGGGAACAATGTTGATTCAATAATGACTCAGAGTCAGAAGTAGATGCAAGCTGCAAGTTCAGGTACTCTCTCTGTTCCCTGAAAATTCTCAGTCTTCTTTACTCTTCAGTTTAATAATTCTTCAGATTAATAACCAGAGAGCACCTGAGCCCAGTTTTTAAAATTTATTTATTTACTAAAGCTACATAATCAAGGCTTTGGTCATTGTTACTAGTCATCAAGGATTCTTAGACTTACATAAATTCTATAAAACCCAGATCAATAGTCCCTGTTGCCTTAGAGCAGAAACTAAACTCAAAGCAAAGGCACATTTCCTTATAGGTGTACATAGCCTGCTCTTTGCAGGTAGCTCTTGCGGTTTCCTGGAACAGCACACAGCAGTCTTTAGTAACTATTTTCATGTGAGAACAGAAGAGTCACAGTCCACTAAAATTAAAATGCTTCCTCACAAAGTTCTGAGTCGATGTAAATAAAACAGTTAACTCTCTCTAATATCTTTCCAGGCATTATCGTCTCCAATTCTGCAAATGGCCAGGAAAATAGATCGTAACTTTTCATGTGCTTCTACCCCGTCCTTTAATTCTCTAACCTTCATTTCTTCATACTAGCCATTCCATAGCCTCACGCACTCTCCTTCTAAATCATATAGGAATTCCTATTTTTTCTCTCCGTACCTTTTCTTCCTGAGACCACTGTAACTCTCTATCCTTGATGTCCCCAAGTTCACCCTGGATAATTAATGCAGCAGTTATTGGACCAAAGGGTACATGTATCTCCTCATGATTCCACACTCAAGGCCAAGTCTGGCAATGAATTGTGTCTACAAAGGACCATGTAGGCTTTTATGGCCTCTGTGGTTATGTTGTCTAGATCCTTTCCTGTGTCCCTAAAGGCCAACCAAGCAGAAGGCCTGTTCCTCAGCCTTCACAGCCCCATGACCATCTCCATTCCTCATTCCTGAGAACTGCATATGTTTCAGTTACTATGATGTGATTAGCTCTGAGCAATGAGGAGAAGTTGTTCCCCAGAAAGAAAGATTGAAAGTAGAGTAGTAAAGACAGCAGATGAGCTTCAGGGCAATAGCAGCCATGACACTTATGGGGACCACGGGATCAATGGCCTGGCGATGCCCCAGGGGCAGGGACTGTGTCACACTTCCCCTTGTGTAGCCACAGCAGACCCAGCATTTGAGTCTTCTTTGTGGCTTAGTTTTCTTCCATCTAAGAGTGACTCTCAGCCTTTATCACTTACTCTGGCAGGAAGGAGCCTAGTGAGTCTGGTCCATTTTAGGGACTTCCTGAAGCTATTCCTTTCAACGTTTTGAATTTATGTAAATAAAACTCAAAAGTTGTTTACCTTTGTTTAAGGAGCTCCCTGTAAGCTGCAATGTTTTAGTTTTGGAAGAAACTGTTGCACAACACAAGCTCTCACAAAGTTGTAAACTAAAATTATTAGCACTTTTGAATCAAAAATCTTTACTCCTTAAAGTAAAATAAAATAAAATAAAATAAAGTAAGATAAAATAAAATAAGAACAAAGCCTTGTGCGTCTTCTTCTCCCTTAATTCCAGTCCTGGATAATTGTGAAGTTGTCTTCTGTCTTTATAGATTTACCAGATCTGGACATTTCTTTTTTGTTAAATTTAATGTCATGAGTGTGAATATTTTGCCTGCATATACACTATGTGCACCACATTTCTGTGCTTGGTGCTTGTGGAAGTCAGAAATTGTTAGCTCTTCCAGAACTTGAGTAAAGGGGGAGTGAACCACCATGTTCTAAGATCCTGGCTAGATCATGTGCTAAGATCCTGTCCTCAATTGTTTCTTGATGGATAAATAAAGATACCAGAAACTAATGGCTCAGAACAGGGTGGGACACTTAGAGTTGCATGGGAGGATGCAGAGAGAACCAGGAGATGGGGGAAGAAGGAGGCAGTAGCGGCAGGATAAAGCCAACCAGCCATGGGAGTTTTGGGTTGGAGTGGCCAATGGCCACTCTATCCGATTATGTCTGGGGTGGCAGGGGAGGTTTAGCAGTGCTCAATCATTGAGTTAGCAAAGACATTTTAAGGTTAATTGTCGTGTGTGTGTGTGTGTGTGTGTGTGTGTGTGTGTGTGTGTGTGTTTATCCATGGATCCAAGGGAGTCTGGGTGGGGCTGGTAGAATGCCCCGCCCCCATAAGCTCGCAGGATGCTGGAAAGGTGGACATGTGGTGCTGTCTCTTTCTGAAGAAGTGCATATGTAGAGTAAATATGCATGAGTAAATAGGCTATATATGCATGCACTGTGTAGGCATTTCATTTTGTTGATGGAGGTAGAGTCTCAGGAGTTCAAGCTGGCCTTAAACTTGTTGTATAGCTGATAATAACCTTGAATTTGTGGTCTTCCTGCAGCCCCTTTCCAAGTGCTAAGATTACAAGCATGCTTCATTGTTTAGAAATTTTATTTATTTATTTATTTATTTATTTATTTATTTATTTATGTTTTTTAAAGACAGGGTTTCTCTGTGTAGCTCTGGCTGTTCTGGAACTCCCTCTGTAGACCAGGCTGGCCTCAAACTCAGAAATCCATTTGCCTCTGACTTCTAAGTTCTGGGATTAAAGGCATGCACCACCATGCCCGGCAAAATTGTATATTTATTTTATTTTACATTCACATTTATTATGTGTATGGATGCTCTGTCTGTCTGCCTGTCTGTCTATCTGTCTGTCTGTCTGTCTGTGTACCACTTCCATGCCTTGTGCCCAAATTCGACAGAAGAGGGTACGGGATTCTCTGGAATTGGAGTTATAGGCTGTTGTGAGCCACCATCTGGGTGGGTGTGGGAATCAAACCGAGATCCTCTGGAAGAGCAGCCAGTGCTCTTCACTGCTGAGCCATTCGAATGTGTGTGTGTGTGTGTATCCCATTTCTCAGTATGTGATATTTGAATATATATATATATATATATATATATATATATATATATATATATATACCTACCACTGAGTTATACCCCAGTCCTAAGATATCTCTTCAGCTGAGGCTGAATCTGGCTACATGTATGTATGTCTGTATGCTGTGTGTGTGTGGTGTGTGTATGTTCTTGGTGCTAGAGATTGAGCCCATTGTCTGATGCATGCTAAGCATGGTGTTTATGGATTTTAGAGAACTCTTTCTGTAAAACATGTCCTTGATATACACATACCATTCTGTTTTACTTTAACGTTCGACAATGTGAACTCAGCAGGGATGTGTGGGCGACTTCACCTACTTTTGCTTGATGTACATTGAACTTTGGTCATTGTTTCCAGGGTAAATAGTAGCTTGTACTAGTCTAAAGCTTAGAAAATGTGAAGGATTCTTTTTTTTTCTTTCTTCACTGCTAGGGACTGAACCAGGGTCTTTCCAATGCTAGACAGGGTGTCTACCATGGAGCTGTACCCAACTATCTGCCTGACTCTTTCACGACCCCATCGTGAGCACTGACAAACTGTGGGTGTGCCGGCTGACAAGGTGATTTATCTTGCTTGACTGTGTTGGCACCACGAGCCATTCTTTTTGGGAAGGGTGACCTAAGACCTGTTTGAGATTTGGGCTTAGCTAAGGATCAGACATAGAGTCAGGCTTGGTGGCTCCAGCATTCAGGAGGCAGGCACATGGGAAACAAGTTCTGGGCCAACCTGGACTACACAGAGATGTCAAGGCCAGGCTGGACCACATAGAATCCAACAAACAGAACAAAGCCAGACTTTGGCAGGAACCTGCTTTCTAGGCTGAAACTGGAACCGTCTTGCTTTGGGGTTGTACTAATGGATATCTTCATCCTTAGCCAATTCTTGATGTAGTGCTTAGGCCCTGTGCTGGGAGGGAGGCTTTTTCCTCCTGTCACAGAACAAGCACTTGTCTTGGAGATTTCTTCTTGCACTTAAAAGAAGACTAGCCCAATTTGGTTGCAAACTTCTTTTGGGAGAAAAGTATCTGATTTGATTTGTGACATGTGAACATTACATTTTTAAATTTACATTGTGTGTGGTACTAGGAATCAGACTCAGAGCCTCGTGCATGCTAGAAAAACACGGCCACTGAGGCTCACTCTCAGCTTTTAGAAAGTTCTATAATAGAGATCTCTCCTTTTCTGAGAAAGGAAGGGGAGGGGAGGTGTCGGGGAGGGGAGGTAGGAGGGAGGGACTGGGAGGAGAAGAGTGAGGAAAGCTGTGATGTAATGTAATTAATTAAAATAATCCAATGGTAATGACCCTGAGATTATAGTCTTGCAGGTCATGTGAACTCAAAGTTGCCTTATTTCGATTTCCTGGTTTGTGTTGGAGCCTGGAGCTATTTTGGAAGGGAGGCAGAAGAATTAAAACCTTTTTCATATTTTGAAAGCAGTCTTCCTTCACCCAAACACCCCTCATACCTTTCTTCAGCACAGACTTGATGGAGAGAGGAAACAGTGCGTCTACTCCTCAGTTGTAACGGTCACTTCAGCTTTAGTGCCCTGGTGTCTTCAGAGTTTTGTATATACAACGAGCTGTCTATGAGAAGCATTATTACAGCCAGTACATCAGTCAAGCTGCCATAGTAAGTCATTTGTGACTCCTTCCCTCTCCCTTCTCTTCATCTTGCATGGCTTTGGACTTGACCTGATTGGGGTGACAAAGGAATGAAGAATGGACACACAGACGTAGACAGGAAACCTGGGGTTGGGTGGCTGTGCTCACTCTGGTGGAGCAGTGCCAACCACTCGCCTACTTGGAATCTCAGCATGGCAGATTCCTCACAGCACCAGAGGAGGGGCTAGCTAGTCTTGGTAGAAGGAGGCGCGAGCTGTCTCCGGTTGCAGTCACTCTGGAGGAGAAATCAGCAGTTGCTAGGTTTGGAACACACCAACGTTTGCACTCAGACCAGAGGAAAGCTTCCCTAGCCCTCTCAGCCTCAACCTAGGCGGAAGCTGTGGCACTCCCCAGGGTCTGAGGCATTGGGAGCTTTTGAAATGGCTGGACCCAAATCAAGCAATGTAATTGCTTGTTTCGCATTCATTGAGGGCTTCTTCAGATCCCCACACTTTCTCCCTCTCCCCCTTTCCCCAATTCCCTTTCCCCTTCTGAGACAAGGTGCCAGTCATGTGGTTCAAGATGATCTGCAGCTTCTGATTCTCTTGCCTCTTCCTCTGGAGCAGGAACATAGATGTGGACACTGGGGCTGACTTAGTCTGTGCTGGGAAGTGAACCCAGGAGTTAGTGCGTGTTAGACAAATGCTCTCCCACTGAGCTCCATGCTTGGACCTATTATCCCATCTTATCTTGCTAATAAAAATTCTTCCTATGCTACTCCCTCCCCCTAAAGACTCCAGCGATAAAGGGAGAGGGTCACTAGGAATGCAATTCATAAAGCTCAGAGGTAGTGTTGGTTTAGAATAAGTAAGGCTCTGGGTTTGATCTTTACCAACATACTATAAACAATAAATATGTAAATAAATGAGGTGCTAGTGTTTGGACTGTTGAGATGGGTAAAGGGGCCTGCCACCAAATCTGATTAGTTGGATTCGATCCCCAGAACCTACTTAGTGGAAGGAAAGAGCCAACTCCTATAAGTGTTATCCTTAGACCTCAGCAAGTATGCTATGGCATGAGGGATTCATGTATAATAATCTTGTGGTCTGCAGCCTTGTTCACATCCATGAGAGGTCACAGTTAGTTTTTGTGTATGGGTTCTTTAGACTTTTCTAGGTACAAGATCATGCCATCTGTGAATAGCCATAGTGGTAATTTTACTTCCTTTTCTTCCACCTAGATATATTTTCTGGTTCTGACCTGATTGTCTAGGTTCCCATTTCATATGTCATTTTAGAGGAAGTGGCTGAGCAGAAATTCTTGTTTTGCCCCCTTAGTGATGGTATCAGTTCTGGTCGTTTATAGGGGACCTAGGATCTTTGAGGAAGTTTCTGTCCCTCCCAGTGTTTTGCCATGGAGTGCTGTTGGATGGGACAGACGCCTTTCCCTTGGAGCAGGACTTTCATCTTTAGCTTTGTTTTTATTTCCTGTGCATCAGTGCTTTGCCTGCCTGCATTTCCTCAGAGGCCAGAAGATGGTGTTGGATGCCCTGGAACTGGAGTTCCATGGTTGTGAGCCACCATGTGGGTGCTGGAAATTGGACCCTGGACCTCTGTCAGAGCAACCAGTGCTAGTAACGGCTGAGCCATCTCTTCAGGCCTCCTCTCTCTTTTTTAACCAATTGAAGAGTCATTTATTTTTGTGTCCCCAGTAAGGCATCTTGTTGATGGCTTTATGAGAGCCACCCTGTAACCTTTTGTGCTCAGCCCTGAACTGGGACTGGAACTTGCAGTCCTAAGCCATCTGCACTGATGTCGAGTTCCTGCTCTTTCTCTAGCTTACATTTCCCATGTTATTTTAAAGTTGCTTTAAGTTTTCATGCAGCAAACTGCACTTTTTTTTTTGCTATATGATTCTGTTATATTTCTCTCTCTCTCTTTGAGATTATAATATAATTACATTTTCTCATTCCTTTTCCTCCCTCTAAACCCTCCCCATACCCCTCCTTGTTCTTTTTTCAATTCATAGCCTATTCTTTCATTAATCATTGTTACGTGTGTGTATGTGCACGCGTGTGTATATGTGTGTGTGTGTGTGTGTGTGTGTGTGTGTGTGTGTGTGTGTGTGTGTGTGTGTGTGTGCATGCATATCCCTAGCTATAACCTGCTCTGTCTCTATGATGTTACTCACATGTGTGTTTTCAGTGCTGATCTTTTGGGACTGGATGAGCACTTGGTCTGGAGATGACTATCCCTCCCACTCTAGCCTTTCTCAGTGGCCTGCAGTTCTTTCGTGTAGGGTTGAGGCCTCATGGGCTTTCCTGGGTCCTTGTTCGGCTCATGCTTAGGCAGTCATGTTGGTGAGAATTTAAGGGTGTAGCTTCTGACATTCTCAGGAGACACAATCTCACAGCAAACTGCCTGATCCTCTGTCTCTGAGCAGCTTTCCATCCCTCTTCTGACATATTGCCTGAGCCTTAGGTATGAGAGTGTTTTATACTTGTATCCGTAGGGACTGGGCTCCACAAGTCTGCATTGTGATTGGCTATGGTCTTCTGTAATGCTTTCTGTCTTCTGCAAAGAGAAGTTTCATTGCTGAGCAGTGAGGACTACCCTTATCAGTGGGTATAAGGACAAATGTTTAGAATGCAACGAGAGATTTGGCTGGCTTAGTAAAGTGGCTATAGAGTCTCTTCCAGGATCCACGACTCCACTAGCATGG
Source organism: Mus minutoides (assembly GCA_902729485.2). Taxonomy (NCBI): domain Eukaryota; kingdom Metazoa; phylum Chordata; class Mammalia; order Rodentia; family Muridae; genus Mus; species Mus minutoides. The sequence goes on from LR753313.1 coordinate 504,937, forward strand.
AGCAGTTGGCTACATAGCCAGTAACAGGCATGGCTTCCCTCTTGTTGAGTAGGTCTTGAGTTCAAGCAGATAGCTGTTGGTTATCACTAAGGTATGTGTGCCTCCGTGCCCAGAGGCTCCCATGCTATGCTGGTCAGTGCTGCGGTTCATAGGCATCAGAGCTGGGTAGGACTGCTAGCTGCTTCTCACTTTCCAAGCTTGCATGGAGCCTTCTGAGAGTCCTCAGGAAGGAGGTATTTAAGTCACTTCCAGCTCAGAGGACTTTGACCCCTGTTTCTGAAGTGCATGGTGTGTTCAGTAACCTTCCACCTCTGCCCCTGCCCCCTTTTTGAGACAGAGTCTTATGTAGCTTAGGATGAACTCAAACTTGTAGGCAAGGATGGAATCAACTCCTCCTGACCAACCTGCCTCCCCACACCCTGCAAGCGCTGGGATTACAGGTGTGCACCATCACACCAGGCTCGCACCATCACACCAGGTTTCTTTCAGAACAGTTTTCTTTCTTTTTTTTTTATAAAGATGTATTTATTTTATGAATATGAGTACACTGTAGCTGTACAGATGGTTGTGAGCCACCATGTGGTTGCTGGGAATTGAACTCAGGACCTCTGCTCTCTCCAGCCCCACTTGCTCTGGCCCAAAGGTTTACTTATTGTTATATGTAAGTACACTGTCGCTGTCTTCAGACACACCAGAAGAGGGCATCAGATCTCATTACAGTTGGTTGTGAGCCACCATGTGGTTGCTGGGATTTGAACTTAGGATCTTCAGAAGAGCAGTCAGTGCTCTTAATCACAGAGTCATCTCTCCAGCCCCAGAATAGTTTTAACAGGGTCTCCTAACAGTAACACATCCCATGTTAGGTCTCAGTATACGGCTGGCACAGAGCTCTGTGGCTGCTCTGTGTTCCCATTTCACTCCCCTGACTCAAATACTGTTATTAAAATACTTATGTGTAGGGGGCTGGTGAGATGGCTCAGCGGGTAAGAGCACCCGACTGCTCTTCCGAAGGTGATACGTTCAAATCCCAGCAACCACATGGTGGCTCACAACCATCTGTACAGCTACAGCTTCTGGAATGCCTGAAGACAGGTACAGTGTACTTACATATAATAAATAAAATAAATCTTTAAAAAAAATAAATAAAAAAATACTTATGTGTAAACATGTTGTGCACACAGGATTAAAAAAAAAAAAAAAGAATCCATGACCTGTCGGTAGAGACGAGCCCCTCCTCTGCAGGCTCCAATTTCTTTCTTCTGTAATACTCAAGGTGCTTTCCAGGGACAAGGCTGCTTCTTATTCTTGTCACCAAGATCTTATAGCCCACAAATCCTAAAACTTTGTATAGTCACCACCACTACCACCATCGCCATCATCATCATCATCATCATCATCATCATCATCATCATCTTGCAGTTATCATTTTGAGGCTTTGGGTCTTACATAGCTCAAGCTGGGTTTTCAACTCCTTGTCTAGCTGAGGATGACCTTGAATTCCCAGTCCAACTTTCCCACTTCCCACGTGTTGAGATTACAGGCCAGAAGCTTTTAAACAGCTTTATCATATTATCATTATTGCCATCATTATCATTAGTGTGTATGTGTGTGGTCACACATGTGCTACTGGGTGGGTACGGGGGTCAGAGGTCGGCTTTGTGGACTTGGGCTCTCTGCTTCTGTCTGCCTTCCCAAAGGATTTGTGGGGATTGAACTGAGGTTGCCGCGCTCTCTCAGCAAGTGCTCTATCCACTAAGCCACCTACTTAGCTAGATGTTTCTTTCTTTCTTTCTTTCTTTCTTTCTTTCTTTCTTTCTTTCTTTCTTCCTTCTTTCCTTCCTTCCTTCTCTCCTCTCTCTCTCTCTCTCTCTCTCTCTCTCTCTCTCTCTCTCTGGTCAGGGTAGCTGAGGACTCACCATGTTGTCCAAGCTAGCCTTGGACTTCCTTTAATAGTCCAGTGTGCTGGATATTATAGGCTTGAACCACCACACTGGACAAAATCCTAAAAGATTTCCTATTTGGAACTTTTACACAAGTTTGCCAATTCCTTTTTTTTTTTTTTTTTTTTTTTTTTTTTTTTTTTTTTTTTTTTTTTTTTTTTTTTTTTTTTTTTTTTTTTTTTTTTTTTTTTTTTTTTTTTTTTTTGGTCTTTTCATGGTTTCTAAAGACGTTCTGTCATCCTGTAGTGTCATTTTGCACAGATGTCTGTCTAATGGAATGGTTGCGCATCTCTAAGCTTAACTGCTAGGTCTTAACCGTTGCTATGTGTCATTTTGAAAGACGTTACCAAAGAAAGAAGCTGAGCTGGCTTATATACTCTGTCCAAGGTCCGCATGCCTCGGCCTGTCGCCCCACAGCCTCCGCTGTTAGCAGCCTGACACTTGCCGATCTGATTAAGGAGGAAACACAGTACTCATTGTAGCCTGAAATTGCTGTTCTCTGATTACAGATAAAAATTAGCATTTTAAGTCTAAACAGTTATTTTTAATTAACTAAACAACAAATAATCAATAGACACACACATTTAGGAAACGGGACAATTTAGTCACATTCTATAGCCCAGACTAGCCTGGAACTTAGTATGGATGGAGCCCACTCTGGGGATCTGATCTGGAACTGTCTGATCCTCCGATCCAGCTTCCTACAGTTGGGTGTACAAGCAGGAGCCACCACCACTCCTGGATTATTTTATTTTATTGACTTATCTTTGCTGGGTTGGGGATCGAATCTAGGGTCTTCAGCATGCTTAGGGAAGCACTCCATCATCCAGCCACTTGTTAAAATTCCTCCTGAGCAATTTCCCCCTGTCCAGTCCATTCAGGAAGCGGGGCCTGGCCTCAGGCTGAGGACTGGCGGCGGCATCAGGGCGTGGCTCGCCGGGAGGCTGAGGCACTGGACCCCCCACTTCAGCCCTCCCTCTTCCCACTGTGGTCTCGGAGCTCCGCCCAGAGTCCGCCCGGGGCTGTCCGGGGCGGAGCCCTTGGGCCAGTGGGCGGAGCTGAGGCGCCTGATTTATTCCTGAGTGAGAGGAGCGGACACAGGAACCCCTGAGTCCCAGCATCAGAGCGCGTGGAACCTTTCCCGCATCCCGCAGCATGCAGCTCTCCCGTGTGCTGGCCGCGCTGTGCGGCGTGCTGCTCTGCGCCTCTGGCCTCTTCGCCGCGTCTGGTGAGTCCCTCTGGCCTCGCCCCTGTTCTTCCCGCCGATCAGAAGTTCTCAGCGACGCCCTCCCTCTTACCCTTACTGTTGACAAACTTAAGCAGAGCCTGGAGGGGGACGCTCAGGGGTAAGAGAGGCGAACGTGCCTCTGTGCGCTCTGCCCTGGGGCCTTGGGGCTGTGAGAGTAGCTTTTGCACTGAATGGTGACCCTGAACACCCGTTGACAGCCCTGCCTCCCCCCAAGGATGTGACTTAACACATAACAAAGGAATCCGCTGCGTCGTGCCTCTGTCTTTTTTACCGCTTTTTTTTTTCCCTGCGTCTGTAAAGTTAGGCCACTGAACCGTGTCTGCTCTACAATCCAAACAATTTGGGAGAGTCTAGGACTCTTGTGCGGGTACATCTCCAGCTAACATTATCTGAAACTCTGCCCTGAACCCGCCTGGCTAGAGAATCCAATGAACTTTTGTGCCTCACTTGTTGGTATTTGATCAGATAAGGGAAGAAAGGACATAGGGGTCGGTTCGAGAGACTGGCTTATAGGTGGGGCGGTTCTGGAACTTAGAAAAGGGCTTCCTGCCCCCCGCTGACCTTGGCCAGCTGCTTTATCTCCCCTAGCCTTCCTCCTCCTCCTCCTCCTCCCTGAGGTCCCCGGTAGAAGTCTGGGCCTCTTGTGGGACGCTTCTGGAGAGTTCATCATGAAAAAGCAGTGCCCACGTGGGGCCGTGGGGCGGGTGAGCTCAGCAGCTCTTCAGGCAGCCTCTAAATTCTTTCTCATAGAAATGGGACTGGCGTGATTACAGGCAGGAGAGATCACAGCTGTGCTCTGTCGCCCAGCACAGGATCTGACCTCGGGGTTGGAGCTGAAGGCATTGGGTGCCCCAAGCTTCCACGACCTGGGAACTTCTGGTCTGTCCACTCAACTGGAAAGATTCTGGGGTCTCCTTTGTCCCTTTCCACCCCTCCTCTTTGCCTCCCCACAACCTGCGCCCTGGCCAAATGTTCCTGGAGACACTTCCCAGAGCAGGACCCTGAAATCCCATAGGATTTTTAGAGGAGCTGGCCTCTCCCTGTCTCATATGCAGGTGGCCAGCCTCAGTCCCTGCCCCACTGCTTCTGGCCACCTTCCACTTTCTGATTTCCTCTCTGGACCCTTGGTTTGGTTTCTGGTCCAGCTGTATGGAAGGCTGAAAGCTGGGCACTTGTTGGTATTGGGTGCCTAGGCCTTGGCCTATCCAGAACCTCCACATGACTGTGCCCTTCCAGGTCAGAAGGGATTAACCTGCTATTTAAAGCAAGTGACTAATAGTTCTGCCACAGCGTCTTAGGATCCCCAGGCCCTCGCTGAGATGGAGCTGTGTGGGCTGGTGCTCATTATGGTGTTGCCTGCCTCCAGCTTGGGAACCTAAGTTCCCCAGGGGTGAGAGGCTCGAGCTTTCTGGAGGGCCCTTGTGCCTTGGGTGGGCAGCTGTTGGGAGAAGAGATCTCTTAGGTTCGAGTCCAGTGCTGAGTTTGGGGTGGAGTCTAGTAGAACAAAGGGCCCTTTTTGGAGTACAGCAGACCTGGGGACCTGTTCACTGGTTGGTGCCAGTGTCAGGGTACCTGGGAGAGATGGGAGTGAGGTAAGCTTCTGAGACAGGGTGCTTCCAGTCCCTGTTTGGGCATGGCGACAGGGTGGGTTTTGCCAGCTGCTTGGCTGAGCTGCGTATTGTCCATCAGATCACAGGACAGGTGATCTCAGCTCCAGCTTACCCCACCCCTCTTCCCGTGTTCTCCATTCCGGTTGACAGTACACATCTGTCACCCAAGGCGCCCCCAAAGCTCCAGTGATCTCTCCAGCCTTCCTCCATCTCTTCAGTCCATGTTTCATGGAGCCTCTCAGGTTCACCTGCTCGTGTTCCTTCCCTTTGCCCTAATGCACTTCCTCATCAATCAGCCTGGAAGCTGCATCTGCTATATCTGCTGCATCTGCTGCATCATCTGCTGCTGCCAGACCTGCACTTCTTAACCTGTCAGCCTGGTCCTGGGGCTTTCAGCCTTCTGCCCGTTCAGACTTCAGTCTGGCTTGAGAGAGAGAGACAGAGAGAGAGAGACAGAGACAGACAGAGACGGAGGCAGAGATGGAGAGATGAGAGACAGAGAAACACACACACACACACACACACACACACACACACACACACACACACACGCAGTGCGGTGGTGGGCGTGTCTGAAACTCGTCAGCCAATGCCTGGCAGACTTAAGGAAGGCTAAAAAGCTATTGACAGACTGCAGCATACAAAGTCTAAACTTGTCATTCTTAAGGTCCCTCTCATTCTGGACTGTGTCCAGTCACACCTGAACCATTCTCCAACGTGCACCATGTCCTCAGTGTGTCTGCTTCTCTCTAGAATATTATTTTCTAGTCCCTTGTCATCCTCGCCATTCCGGCTTTTTAAAAAAATGTATTTGCTTTATTGTCTATATATGTGTGTGAGAGTTTTCTGCCAGAGCAGTAAGTGCTCTTAATCTCTGAGCCATCTCTCTAGCCGGACCTATAGATTTTAAGGTTTGTTTTATCTATTTTTTATTTTTAAAAGATCTATCTATCTATCTATCTATCTATCTATCTATCTATCTATCTAATGTATGTGATAGTATACTGTCACTCTCTTCAGACACACCAGAAGAGGGCATCGGATCCCTTTACAGATGGTTGTGAGCCACCATGTGGTTGCCGGGAATTGAAATCAGGACCTCTGGAACTGCTCTTTTAGAACAGTTAGTGCTCCTAACCGCTGAGCCATCTCTCCAGCCCTGTGTTTGTTTGTTTTGTTTTGTTTTTTACAAATTACATATACATGTCTCTGTGTGGGCATGTGCATCTACAGGTGCCTAGGACTCCGCAATGCTTGACACAGGCGACCATTGAGCTATATCCCTAGTCTCGATGGCCTCTTGAGGATAGAATAAGAGCTAACTTCTGTTTCAGGGGCCCAGCATGTACACATGGTAGTGGGACTCTTAAGTGCTTACCAAATGATCGTATTTGGTCTGTGGTTACAGGTGACTTCTGTGACTCCAGCCTGTGCCTGAACGGTGGCACCTGCTTGACAGGCCAAGACAATGACATCTACTGCCTCTGCCCCGAAGGCTTCACAGGCCTTGTGTGCAATGAGACTGAGAAAGGTACCAGTTCCTTGTGACCTGCCTCTCCTGTCTCTTCCGAGTGGGTAGCCCTTGTTCCAGTCGAAACTCCCTGCCACTTGGAAGAGCCAGCGATTTCAGTATGTGGGCAAACTGATCCTTTCAGAGTCCCTCATGGGTCCAGGATGGTGGTGGTAGGGAAGAAAAGAGACTCATTTGGATGGATCGCTTGAGGCTGGGTCACGTGCTGCCCTTTGCTGTGTTCCCAGCTCTTTTCAGACCACCTCCCCATCTGATGTGTCTCCTCGCTTCCAGGACCGTGCTCCCCAAACCCTTGCTACAATGATGCCAAATGTCTGGTAAATCTGGACACACAGCGAGGGGACATCTTCACCGAATACATCTGCCACTGCCCTGTGGGCTACTCCGGCATCCACTGTGAAACCGGTAAGCATTGGGGGGTGGGGGATGGGGGGTGGGGGGTGGCTGTTGCTGGGCACAGGCACTTGCGGTGAGGCTGCCTCTGTGGAGACTGAGGAATGGGCAGAGTTCAGATAGCAAGCATCCCATTGTCCTGTACCAGGCTTCACGCCTAGCTTTCGCTCTTGGGACTTCAGGCCAGGCCTGGTGTTGTTGTGTGTGGGGAGGTGAGAGAGTGCGGGGACCGAGGTCATGGGAATGCCATGTCCTGGAGACATACGTATCAGAGTTAAGTCTTGGGACTCTTTGTTCGCCCGTAAGAAGAAACAGGCATGCTATTTAACTTGGAGCCAGGACCAGCTCACAGGGGTCAGGGAGGAGCGGGAGGGACGCTGTGTTGTCCTGTGCTAGAGGAAGGCTAGAAGCCTGGTATATAGGAAGGAGCTGACCTGTCTGACCTGTTTGGCTATCCTCTGGGCTCCAGAGGGGCCTGGGTGAGTGCCAGCTAACATTGCTAGTGCCAGCTAACATTGCTCGTGATAGATCAACATGCTGCCCCCAACTCTGCCCCAAGCATACCAGGGCTTTTCTTGCCCTGTGTCACGTGGTAAGGGCTGTGTTCAGACAAGGGAGGGAGGAAGAGGGGTGTGTGTGTGTGTGTGTGTGTGTGTGTGTGTGTGTGTGTTAAGGGTCCAGTTTTCAGCTCTCTAGGTCAGGAAGTGGACATCCTGGACACTATAGAAGAAGGAGCCAGCTGGGCCAGCTATGTGTGGGCCGGGCCCCAGGATGGGAGAATATAGGCAGGGTCCCTGGGACGGCTCTGACTTAAGAGGAGACAGAGCAAAGGCCTGGTCTTTGAAGGCTGGACTGAAGCCAGATGAGCTTGAGATCCTTAGGGGGAGGATGGGGGAGCTCCTGATTGCTAAGGCAGGTGGAGGGCTGGGTGGAGCCAGGTAAGCCTGCTAATTACCGAGTGGAGCCAGGCTAACCATGGCGTATCTGGGTGTGAATTAGCTACGCAGTCTTCTCTGGTCTGCCAGGTCTACAGTTGGCTCTAGGCTGGATGGTGGCACCTGGAGCAGAGGGTAGGTGGTGCCCACACAGGCTGCAGGCGTGAGGGGGGCAGAGGGACCGCACTCTTCTTTATTATGCTGTTTCTGGTGCCAGTGCCAAGGCTGTACCTGTGGGTCCCTTGGGGTGTGGAGATGGTGGGTGTGGGGCATCAGCAGGCTGACCTGACCCAGATCTTGGATGTCCAGCACCAAATGACATCTTACCATCTCTGTAAGACTGGTAGCACCTGCTCAGGACAAGCCTTCACTACTAGAGTCCTGTAGGTTATCCCTGGTTCCCCCCTGGTAGCAGAAGCCTGGGTACCCACTGTAGGTGTTCAGAGGGATGGAAAGGTCCTCTTGCCAACAGGCTTGATCGATATCCTGAGTTTCTGGTATCACGTTACTGGTTACGCAAAGGTGATGGGGCTATGGCTGGGGACATGCTAATATTTGTATGGGTGGGTGGGTAAGGACTTGGTGGTCAAAGGTGCAAAGGATACAGAAGAAAGCAGAATGGTCCTCATATTCTCCTCAGAAAACTGCTGAGGAAGATTCTACCAAGTACCATGGAGAGTCAGGTGTGATGCCAAAAGCCTCCAATTGGAGCCAAGGCTGGAGAATTCACAGGTCCAAGGCTAGCACGGGGAACTGGGAGTGACCCTGTCTCAAAACAGTAAGGACTGGGGATGTAGCTCAGTGGTAGAAGCCTCACCTAGCTTGTTCGAGTTTAGTCCCCAGTACTACACAACACGCTAAGAAGATGACGAAAAGCCTGCTTTGTATGGAGTTACCGTTGCTGTTCTGTACTGTCCAAGGCAACTCCGCTCCCAAAGCCACCCCTCCTGGGCGAGCCAGGGCTAGGGCTGTGGAAGAAGAGGTCATCCTGCTTTTCTCTCCTACCAGAGACCAACGACTACAACCTGGATGGAGAATACATGTTCACCACTGCCGTCCCCACCCCGGCCCCCACCCCCGGTCTTTCCAACAACCTAGCTTCCCGTGAGTTAACTCTGCTGGCCCCTTGTCTCCTGTGTCTCCCGTGACGTCTTCTCTTCCACCTGGTGTCAGTGTCCCTTGGTGTTATCTGCTCTGAGTGAGGGTCTGAGGTTCTCTCTGTCTCTAGGTCCCCATCAGAGGCCACGTTGTTCTTTTCTTGTCCTGTGGACATAACTGGGCCACGGAACTTAGGATTAGGCTTCCTACGGTCTCTCTCTCCCTGCAGGTTGTTCTACACCGCTGGGCATGGGAGGGGGCGCCATTGCTGATTCACAGATTTCTGCCTCGTCTGTGTATATGGGCTTCCTGGGCTGGCATCGCTGGGGCCCGGAGATGGCTCGTCTGTACCGCTCAGGGATTGTCAACGCCTGGACAGCCAGCAACTATGATAGCAAGCCCTGGATCCAGGTAGGAAAAAAACACAGAGCAGGGTGATTGGGAGCACAAAGAGAGGGTGACCACGAGTGAAGTGTCTGTATATAGAGCGCAGCCTTGGGCCTGGGGCCAGTGGGCAGGCCTTCTTTGAAAGAGGGGCTTTGGCACCTATAGGCATCTTGATGTCTTGGAACTCGGGCTTTTCAGAGCGTAGGCTCCAGAACTTCAGGAGAGAAACTAGCCTCTTGGAGAAAGAACCTAGTGAACTAGCCAGTTGGATTTGGGTGGGAGGAACTGGATGATGAGGAGACCCACCTTTCTCGCCCCCGGGGTCCAGGTGAACCTTCTGCGGAAGATGCGGGTATCGGGTGTGATGACGCAGGGTGCCAGCCGTGCCGGGAGGGCGGAGTACCTGAAGACCTTCAAGGTGGCCTACAGCCTCGACGGGCGCAAGTTCAAGTTCATCCAGGATGAAAACGGTACCGGAGACAAGGTGGGTCGAAGGAGAGGAGTCTAAAGCACTGACTGAGAGCAAGAGAAGCCTGAGTGGTAGGGTTGGGGTGCATCTTCCAGTGTCGCTTGGTATGTGGACGTGGATAGACCTTGACCATGTTTCTGTTCTGTGGTTGCAGGACGCAAGCTCACCCGATAGAGGCTCCGAGTAGTGCCAGGCCCTAGAAGGGGTTGTGGATGTGGTAGATTTCAGGGCTACAGTGTACAGTTGTGAAAGTGTAATTAACAAAGTAGGTACCGTTTACAGCACAGATACCATACAGGTCTGTACTGCTATTATCATAAAGTCTTTTGAGGATGTACACAGCGAGAGGCCCATGTGAGCTGGAGGTTTATGCCCGGGCCCTGTGATGATCAAGAGGAAGGTGACAAGGACACTGTTCTGATGGTAGTGGTGGACAGTCAAAGCCAGGGCTGCAGGCTGAGTCCACGTGGGCTCGGTGGAGGCTGTTATTCCACCCACTGATGGCCTCTCAGGCGCGAAGGGGAAGAGGCAAACCCGCTTACTCCTCCAGCCTTCCCCCTTCTCTTCTAGGAGTTTTTGGGTAACCTGGACAACAACAGCCTGAAGGTGAACATGTTCAACCCGACTCTGGAGGCACAGTACATAAGGCTGTACCCTGTTTCGTACCACCGCGGCTGCACCCTCCGCTTCGAGCTCCTGGGCTGTGAGTTGCACGGTGAGTCCGAGATGAAGCTTCCTGTGATGTCAGTGAGCTGCTCAGGGGCTACTGTGGAAACCGACCCCTTGCGTCCCTCCTGGGAGTTCCAGTTACTCGCTGTCTGCCAGTCCGTTGCTCTGGGCATTTTGGATGGTCATTTCACTTCTCAGTATTTTTACTTATTTTGGTTCCTGGTACTTCTAGAACAGGCAGTGAATTCTACCATTGCAGGGGATTGTCTGTTTTCTTTGTTGCTGTGTTCCCAGGGCCTCAAAAGGTGGGTGCATAGTAAATCTTTGATGAGGGATGAATGAATGAACGGAAGGACACCTGGCTGCATTATTCACTCAAGATAACCAGCCGGGAGGTGCAAGCACGGAGCTTTCCCTGCAAGTGTCTGCCACCTGCATTGTGCCGTCATGCAGGTGCTTCTAGGTCCATAGAGCTTGGAGTTTGGTGCTTCTACAGACAGGGGGACTAGAAAGGGACAGATTTGCTGCTGAACCAGGGAGATTACTCTCCGAAGAGGACCTTTCTGACCAATCCTGCCATCTAGTTAAAGCCCACTGTCTCTTTTTGAGGCTGGTTTCTCTTTGCAGCCATGGCGCCACCTGCTGGCCACATGGGGTAACTGTAGGGCTGGCTCTGCTGGACTGGAGAGCTTACCCCCCCCCCCCGCTGGAATATTCATTCGGCTGTGCCTTCTTTCCCTTTCAATGGCACTGTTTCCTGTTTCTGCATTTTAGATACCACCTAGAGCTGAGTTTTGGGTCTCACTGTTTTTTTTTTCCCCTTAAGTGCTAGCGACTCAGGGGTTTGTGAATACTAGCCATAGGTGCCACTACTGAGCCAACCCAAGCCCCGGTCTATTTTGTTTTGTTTTGGTTTTGAGACAGGATCTCTCTACATAGCCCTGGCTGTCCTGAGATTCCCTGTGTAGACTAGGCTGTCCTTGAACTCACAGAGATCCACCTGCCTTTGTCTCCCGAGTGCTGGGATTAAAGGCATGTGCCATCATGCCTACTCCCTTCCCCTTTAAAAGTATAGAGTTAAGCTAGTAAGAAGTCAAACTTGACCCTTGTGCTCAAGAAGCCAATTGAAACAGCTAAATTAATGGTCAAAAGTAGAAAGAGATTTATTCAGTGTGGCCATATAAGGGAAGATGGACAGAGATCCAGCGGTCCCTCCAAGTCCATCTTTGGGGTCCTGAACCGCGTTGAAAGTTTAAATAGAGGGCCAGGGACACTCATGTCTAAGCAGTCCTGAGTTGTTGCCCTGCCCACTGCTGACTCATCATTGCCTGGGCTTCTGTCTCATCCTGGTCTGGCAAGTTGTTAGAATGTATAAAATCTTTAAGGAGGCAAGTTCCCCCTCTCATACCCTTCTCCAGGCACCGGATGCCTGGGTACATTTGCATCTGTTGGCACCCATTGTTTCAGTCGTCTGATAATCAGAGGGAGAGACACAAGTATCTTTTAGAATATTGATTTTTGCCAGAAAGGTTATCCTTCTCCCCGGGCCATTGTCTTTTGCTTCATGTGACTCCGTATCTGGCAAAGGACAGAACTCCGTCTAGTTTGGCCACTGCTCCCTGGGGTCACCCAGCCTTCACTGCTGGCTTGAAGCCTTTGGTTCTTTAAGTTACCAGGATAGTGAAGCCCTGAGTGATTTAAGTCTTCCGGTGGGGCAAGCTGAGCGTCATACTAGAGAGAGCAGAGCTGTGCCCTCTGCCTCCTTCCCACCTTTCTCTGTAATCCAGTCTGTTAGCTGGAGAGTGTGGATGCAAATGTGTGTGTGTGTGTGTGTGTGTGTGTGTGTGTGTGTCTCTGTGTGTCTGTGTGTGTGTGTGTGTGTGTGTGTGTGTGTGTGTGTGTGTGTGCACTGTACATGTGGGTGGGTGAGGCCCAGGTGTCCTGGGAGTTCACAAGGCTTCCCAGACCAGGGTTGTTACTTTTAGCAGACAGTGTCTTTGGTGAATTAACTGTTTAATATTAACAGTTAGTAAGTTTCCCCTAAATACTTAGATCCCAGGAAAGAACCAGTGAGACCTTTGACCTCATGAAACTTTGATTGTTCTCTCAAGGGAGTCAGAGGTGAGATTAGCAAATGAAAGGAAAGTCAGGGGGCGGGCCAGGTGGCTGAGTAGTTCAAAGCACCGGCTGCTTTTCCAGTGGACTTGCGTTGGTTTCTAGCGTCCACATCAGGTGGCTCACAGCCACGAGGAAGGCTGGTTCTGGTGGTCCCAGTGCTTTCTTCTGGCCTCTATGTACTGCACACATGCAGTGCTTCTACAGGAACCCAGGCTAACACACAAATAAATAGACACGGTGCTTAAACACTCAGGCACATATTATAAAGAAAGAAGAGAAAAGAGGAAAGGTCAGCTAGCAGCAGAAGTCTGAAGGAGGAAGTGGTGGGGTTGGGGGAGCAGTGTGCGTGCGTGTGTGTGTGTGTGTGTGTGTGTGTGTGTGTGTGTGTGTGTGTGTGTAGGATTCTTCAGCTGGAGAGCCAGTCCCAGGAAGATCTTAGAAAGAGTATGCTAGGTGGAGACTTGCAAGGACAAAGGTCCCGAGGCTTGTTGATGGATAAAGTCTCTGGGGCTGCATCCCAGAGTGTGCAGGGAGGTTTAGACAGTGGTGAGCTCCATGGACTATCCCGAGCCAGCGGGACTGAGTCATTTCGTGGGAGCGAGGAGGACCCTTTGTCTGTAATAAAGGAAGGGTGGGAGAGAAAGAAAGGAGACCATGCGTTTGTGAGGTTTTGTCACGGTCTGACTTTACTTAGGTAAAATGCTCAGTTTTATACATACAGCAAAGGAGAGGGCATGGGGAGGTCAGGGACGGGGAACAAAGACTCCAGGAACGAGGGACATCTGGGCAGGGGAGGATGGCAGCCTTGGAATGTTTGGTGATACATCTCAGGATGCTTGGCACCTTTTTTATTGCCCTGAATATTTGTCTAAGATAAGGCTCTGCTGGTCTTGGGGTCAGCCTAGTGTGCAGGAGGAGGCAATTTGGCTTTTAGCAAGATGTTAGCTGGTCTTTATGGTGGGAATCACTGAAGGCCTGGCTTCCCACAATGGACCAACTCTCTCAGCATCTTCCAGCTCTGCTTTGGACCTGCCGAGGCAGAATTTTTAATTTAGTTTAATTATCCAGTTCTGGTGTTTTTTTTTTAAAGATTTATTTATTATTATACATAGGTACACTGTAGCTGACTTCAGATGCACTAGAAGAGGGCATCAGATCTCATTAGAGATGGTTGTAAGCCACCATGTGGTTGCTGGGATTTGAACTCAGGACCTTCGGAAGAGCAGTCAGTGCTTTTACCCACTGAGCCATCTCACCAGCCCCTCTGCTGTGTTTCTTAAAAATACTTATTTATTTATGTGTATGATGTTCTGTCTTCATGTACCCCTGCAAGATAGAAGAGGACATCAGATCCCATTACAGATAGTTGTGAGCAATCGTGTGGTTGCTAGGAATTGAACTCAGGACCTCTGGAAGAGCAGCTAGTGCTCTTGACCGCTGAGCCATCTCTCCAGCCCCCAGTTCTAGTGATTTCACCAGGGCAGATACTCTGTCACTGAGCTAAGCCTCCAGAGTCTGTCTCTTTAATTTTTAAGAGATAGAGTTTTGCCATACAGCCCAAATCACCAAAGACACTGCTAAAAATAACAACTCTTGTCTGGGGAGATTTATGGCCTCTAGGACATCAGGGCCTCACCCAGGTTGGTCTAATCATGCAGTTTTTCTGCCTCAACTTGCTAGGCTCACAGGCAGGTACACCATGCCTGGCCAGCTTGTTTATAAGCTCTGCCATGTCTGTGGAGAGCCATAGAGGGTCTCACTTCACAGAGGAGAGAGGAGTTGACCCCCAGAGAGGACAGGACTTGTGCATGCATATCCGAGGCCACGGGCTCCAGTTTGCCTTCTCTGGGAGGCCCACGACAGGGGTGGTTGTACAGGGTCCCACTCCTAGCAGTTGAGGATAATGAGTAATGTCTGCAAAGTAGTCCCAGGGCAGTGGCTGCCTCAGAATGTCCTTGTCCTGGACCCAAAGGATGAATGAGCTCACAGCCCAGGAACCTCTTTGGAAGCAGGGTGATGTCTGTCTTTTGTATCGGATAGCTCAGCCGGCACCTTCAGCAAGTTTGGGAGGCAGGCATCTGGGGGACACACTTTCCAGGTGAAAATGTGGCTCTTCATCTCCTCTGCCCCACCCACTTTTCCGCTTTCAGGGGACAGGGGACAGGGGTGGGGATGCGACCAGGTATGAGAGACTTGAATTATCTGCCCAGGAGGTTTCCTTTCTAACTAGCATTACCTGTTCATCCAGGAGCCCTATGAGTGCAAACTTGTCAGCTATTCCTGAGAGTGAGCCTGGAGGCAGAGGGAGGGAACAAAGGCTATTCACCCCAGCACGCCAGAAACATTGGGGTGAGCCAAGGCCCTCTACAAGGTCTTAAGGAATGCTCTCAGGAAGGGCACAGAAGCAGCCCCCAAACTCCAGAGATCCATGGGCTTCAGTAGCCTGTAACCCCTGGAAGGTAGAGATGTTTGCTATACATTGCTAGATGGTAGTACATCCAGGGCTTTACAGGATGATGTCATATTGATGTGTCGATCAGGATCAGGTCTATGAGATGTGGATACAACCTCTCTGTGGTTGTGGGCAATGCCTGTCGGCCTCCGTTTTCTCATGTATAGGATGAGGTTGCTGATAGCTACTTACATGTTCAGTGTGTTCAGTGGCTAAAGTAAGTCTGCGATACCAGGAAGCACCCAGTTGTGTGAGGGGTCCTGAGGGAAGAGAGGGAGTGCTGGGAGGAGTCTGGCGGTCTCGGAGATCCTCTAGGTGCAGGTCGTGATGGGGTGGGGTTGGAGCTGAGTCCACCTGACTTGTGGGGAGAAATCAAGGGTAATAGAGCAGGTGGTTTTGGAAGGCTGGTAGGAAGTCCAAGAGGGTGCTAAGTTGGGCATCATGGCCTAGATCCAGATGTTAGAAAGCTGAGGCGGGCGGATCGTCTAAAGGTTTCCCCCTCCCCCCGAGACTGGGTTCTCTGTGTAGCCCTGGCAGTCCTGGAAACTGGAGGATCTCTTGAGTCCAGGAGTTCAAAGGCCAGTCTGGGTGGCACAGCTAGACCCAGCTCAAAGAACAAAGGCTGGGTCATCACTCAGTTGGTAAGAGTACTCACATGAAGCCGTGGGTTCAGCATTCAGTGCCACATAACCTAGGTGTCGGTGTGCATGGCTGTAATTCCTTCACTCCAGCAGTGTAGGTGAGGACCAGATGTTCAAGGTCATCTTTGACAGCATAGTAAGTTTAAGTCAGCCTCAGCTACATAAAATACTGCCTCAAAAATCAAACCAAACCAAACCCTAAACCAAAATAAAAGCCGTTTAGGAACCACAGCAGTTTCTCCTTTATCGTCTTGTACCTAAACATACTGGTGACAGTTCTTTTTGCCCACAGGATGTTCTGAGCCCCTGGGCCTGAAGAATAACACGATTCCTGACAGCCAGATGTCAGCCTCCAGCAGCTACAAGACATGGAACCTGCGTGCCTTAGGCTGGTACCCCCACTTGGGACGGCTGGATAATCAGGGCAAGATCAATGCCTGGACGGCTCAGAGCAACAGTGCCAAGGAATGGCTGCAGGTGAGAGCTGGTGGGATCTGTGACCCTGCCCAGCCCCATCTGCTCGCCAAGGGATTTCCTGAAAAGCCTTGGTTTTCTTTGTTTCTTTTTCTTTTAACCAGGCCACCCCTTTTCTCTTGATCCTGCTTTGATATGCTTACACACACACACACACACACACACACACACACACACACTCACACGCTCACACACGTACACGCCCACACACACTCTCACACACACATACACAAAAATACACACACATGCACATACTCACAGGCACATACTCACAGGCACATACACATATATACCTACACAATACACATACATGCCCACACACATACACACACTCACAGACACAAACACACAACATACATACACATACATACACATGGACACACACACCTACACACACATACATACATAAACATACACACTGACACACACTCACACATACACCTACATTCACCTACACACATGCACACATACATACTCACACATACGCACACTCACATACATAAACACTCATACACACACATATATATATACATATATTTACACACACACACACACACACACACACACACACACACACACACACTCAGGAGTAGTACCACCCCATCAGCTGCCACAGAGTTGTCAAGGCTTGCCTGTGGGCGACAGGGCAGGATGACAGAGAGCACTTAGGACTAAACCTTCAGCAAAGCACATGGGTTCTCCCGCTCAGTGTAACTGGGAAATCTCAGGAGAGAATGGAGAATGCAGATGGGGAAACTGAGTCCTGGAAGATTGTGTGGTGCTTACCTGCTGGTTGTGGGTGAACTGAGCTTATAGCCTAGATCTGGGGACTGCCTGTCTAGGGGTCAGTTTCAAACCTGGGCCAGAGGTGCTCAGTCAGAGTTGGGTTTATCAGGAGCCACCTGCTCTTGGGCTCTCTAAGGACCATGTAAGGCTCCAGGCAGCCTGTCAGGTTTCAGAAGCAACTCCCACTCCTATAGGCTGTGGTCTCTCAGTCTGATCATCATACCCCAATATACATCTGATGCAGGATCTGGCAGAGTCGGCTAAGACTTGCACCTCCGAAATGCACTTCACCGAGCTTTATTGCGCTGGAGTCTGTGGGTGTCAAAGTGGACTATTTATATGTCTTAATTTTTTACTTCACATTGGAGATAGAACTCAGGTTCTTGGGCATTCCAGACCAGTGCTGTGCCATTGAACTATATCTCCTGTCCTTGGTATTTTGAGGCAGGGTGTTGCTATGTAGTCAGACTGGCCTTCAGCTCCATTCTCAGCCTCCTGAGTGCTGGGGTTACAGGTGCGCACCGCCATACATGGCTTTATGCTCATTTTATGGAAGAGTCTCTTAGGGTTACTATTGCTGGGATGAAACACTGTGACCTAGAAGCAAGTTGGGGAGGAAAGGGTTTATTCAGCTTACACTGCAATATCACTGTTCATCATTGAAGGAAGTCAGGACAGGAACTCAAATGGGGCAGGAGCCTGGAGGCAGGAGCTGATGCAGAGGCCATGGAGGGGTGCTGCTTATTGGCTTGCTCCACATGGCTTGCTCGTCTTCTGCTTTCTTATAGAACCAGGACCACCAGCCCAGGGATGGCTCCATCCTCATTGGTCTGGGCCCTCCCCGACAGATCACCAATTGAGAAAATGCTTACAGCTGGACCTTATGGAGGCATTTTTATTTTCTCACTTGAGGGTCCCTCCTTTCAGATAACTCTAGCTTGTGTCAAGCTGACATAGGACTAGCCAGCACAAGGAGGAAATGCGCTAGCAGGCCATCCCCAGTGTACCTGCCTCCTTTATACCTTCTTGAAGAAGCTCCAAGCTAGAACAGTGTTGTGTTGTTTTTTTTTCCTGTAGGTTGACCTGGGCACTCAGAGGAAAGTGACAGGAATCATCACCCAGGGAGCCCGTGACTTTGGCCACATCCAGTTTGTGGCGTCCTATAAGGTAGCCTACAGTGATGATGGTGTGCATTGGACAGTATATAAGGAGCAGGAAACCAGCAAGGTGGGTGTCTGTCCAGCTGCAATTCCTGGGATACTGTGGGGTTCTGATGGGTGGGGGAGGTGGCCGACTGTGGGGCACTACTCCTGACACTCCCAATTGTTTCTAGGTCTTCCAAGGCAACTTCGACAACAACTCCCACAAGAAGAACATCTTTGAGAAACCCTTCATGGCTCGCTACGTGCGTGTCCTTCCGCTGACCTGGCATAACCGCATCACCCTGCGCCTGGAGCTGCTGGGCTGTTAGTGTTCAGTCCTGCCAGCCCAGATGACGAGGACGAGGACGGCCTGAGGGGCCTCCTGGCCCTGCTGCCTTCTGTGGCTCCACCCTCCCGCCTGATTGTACTGGGGCTGGAGGCAGGAAGGGCCAGGGGGTTCCAGAGTTGCCCCTCACCCTTTCCCTCACCCTGCAGCCCCCACAGGTCTCCTGCTAGGCCCCTTCTCTCAGGCATTCTGGGGGAGTTGGACAGGTCTGAGATGAATAGAGAAGAAGAGTGAAGTTGGGGTATGTGGGCTGTCTGTACCAACCACCCCAAGTCCTACACTTCCTGCCAGGGCTTGACTCGGGACTGAAGGGAGCCTCTGACTGCCCATCCCTCTCTGCACACCACACATTCCTCCGTGTTCCATTCCGGGAAGGAGAGGCCCACGCCCGCTTGCTGTCCCTTGGGTCACCAGATCCTGCCTCTTATCTCCTGAGACGCCTCTTGACCCTTGCACTGGAACCTCAGTTGACAAGGAGACTGGCGGGTCTGGAGAGGTCAGCGGGCTCTGGGTAGTTGGCAGGTTGGCCGTGGGACCTCTGCTGGCTTGCTACCCAAGTTAACAAGCAAGATTCCAAAATACATTTGTGTTCTCCACTGGACCTTCTGTGCCTCCTCATTGCCCTGTCCCAGCCAGACTGCCCAGTGCTGCTCCCTGTCCCCACCCTTACCCCTGTCCTCGTGAGCCCAACACTCTCATGTCACTCGCCAGACTGCAAATAGCTTAAGAGCAGGAGTTGGGGGCTGGGGGTGGGTGTAGTTAGAAGGAGGCTTCCCCGGACTTCCCTATCCACTCCACTTCTCAGGACTTCCCCATCGTCTCCACTTCTCGATGCTCTGGCTCTGGCCTGCAGTGCCACCTGGTGAAGGGCCAGAGAGGGCCTGGCAGAGAGGTAGTTCCTGGGACTGCTTCCCCCCACCCTTCCCTCACTAAGAAGGTGGCTGAGGCCTGGGTACTGGCTTCTCCTTTGGTAGTTTCCATTTTCTTTGTAATGGAAGTGCTGGGCTGGAGACTTTTTTTTTTTTTTTTTTTTTTTTTTTTTTTTAGAAGCCTAACAAACCTGGCTTTCAGAGAAAGAGGGCCATGGCCATGGTAGACTGGATAGGGTGGGAGTGGGGGAGGGTGCAGTGTGGAAAGGAAGGGAGGAATGAGGGGTTGCCAAATAGGATTGTGGGCAAAAGCATGCTGCTTCCTAGAGTCCACTGGTGGGAGGAAAGGGGGGGGGCTCTGCTCTACTCTGCCAGTAAGAGCTATGCTGGCCTGTGCCTCGTCTTCTGGAGAGGGGTGGCTAGCTGGCTGGGAAGAGACTGAATGAAACAGCTACCCCGATTTTCAAGATTTATGTCCCAGCCAAGCTTCGGGAGCCACTCTATGGCTCTCTGGGGAGCAGAAGGGCAGTTACTTGGCGGCTAAAGGGAGAGCAAATAGGTTTGTCTGGAAGCACATCAGGGACACTCAGCTGGGAGTGCTTCTTCCTGAGAGCTGTCCACTGTTGCTAGGGCTCCTTGTGGGTAGGGCAGAGTAAGAGACTCAGTGGTACTCTCCCCATGGAAGGGAGATGGGAGACTGCTGGGCCCGAGGGCATCTCAGCCTGAGGCCTCGCTTCAGCGGTTCACTGGAGTCACGTGGTTGGAACTTGGAATCTAGTCTTCCTGGGGTTTGCTGACCTCAGTGTTCCCTCCTGGGGGACCCTACCCCAGCCCCTAATCCTGGCCTTCCCTGGGGACCAGCAGGTGATGGGAGAAGCATCCTTTTAGACACACTGCTTGGGATGGCTCTGCCTCCTGGGACCCACTACCCAGGAGAGAAAGTGACACCTCTCCCTAACTGGCTCACACCAACACCACACAGCCATTTCTGTGGGCCAGACTTTTTAATCTGGGCTGCTGGGCAGGTGGGTGGATGATGGTTGGCGCACAAGTCTCCCCACCCCTTCTTGTGGGAGACTAATATTGCCCAAGCTTGTTTCTTGGTTCCTTCTCTGGAGCCTTGCATGTGCTGGCCACAGCCTTGGGAACACTCCCTTCTGGGATCCTAGCTTAGAGCCCCTCACTTTGACTTTGGTTTTCTTTTCCTTTCCTATGTACAGTTTAGACAGCCAGACTTGATATTTTCTCTACTTACTGATCACCCTATCACTTGCTGTGACAACAGAACCCTTCTAGCTGACCACAAGTCTGCTTCCAAAAACCAGAGGCTGTTAACTCTGAGACTACCTCTCTTGCCTCTGCCTGGTCCTGGTTTGAATATGGCAGAGGAGCCTGGAGCCTAAAACCTCGGGGCAGGCAATCTGCTTATATCTTAGTTCTGAGTGACACTGGGCCTCTGGTATCTAAAAAATGGAAATAGGAAGGCTGAATCCGTGACACTGCTGGGTCTAAAGGAGAGAACAGAGCTCAGATGCCAAGCCTGGCCCAGCCACAGTCTCAGAGGCTTGTGGGAGTTTCCTCATTGGTACTTGTATCCTGTTTATTTCCTCAACAGTACCTCCAGGGCTCAGCTCCCTCCCTAACCTGCTGGCAAACAGCTCCCTTTGCCAGTGTGCCTGGTATTCATTTTAGAGGGAACTTAGGTTTGGCCACAGAAGTTGTGTTTTGGTTTGTTCCTAGCTGGGAGAAACACACACACACACACACACACACACACACACACACACACACACCCTGAGGGAGGGAGTCAGGGCTCTCTCTACCCTGTGGCCTTTCTTTCAGCCCTTGCTGAAGGACCTCCTTAGATTTCTCTGTTGAAACAACTAGGCCTTGCAGGTCAGGGACCTGGTCTTTTTGGACAGGAAAGAAAACACCCTGTGCAAACAGAAGCATCCTGAGTAGTGGCTGCCTGAGGGACAGAGGGCTGCCTACAAGGCTCTGTTAGAGGAGTGTCCCTCCTATTCTTGCTTTACCCCCCCCCCCCAATCTCCTGGGGGTGGTCTATGTGTGTGGCTAACCATTTATCTCTGTGCTCAGGAGGCTGTCATCTCCCAGCTCTCAGGGAAGCGGGAACACATAACATACTCCTCCTGAACTATCTAGGGTAGTCATAGCCCACCCGCAGAGTGCTGAAGGGGCTTCCCTTTTTAGAAGCCTGGGTATTTTAATGGGACCTCCCACCTCTATAAACAATTCTCAGCTACCCCTCTTTTGACTCTTCCTCCAAGAAGTGACAGCTACGACTCCATTTGCGTCTTGCCAGGCGGCAGCTCCAGGTTTTGGGTCTGGATTCCAGCCCTAACAGCAGCTACTCCCGGGGGGGGGGGGGGGGGGGGGGGGGGGGGGGGGGGGGGGCAGGCCTTTGGGACTGGAGGGAAAGGGACTGTGTACCTTTAAGGGGCTGGTCCGGCGGGAGCGCAGTGTTTGTTGGAAGCGCCTTCCTCTCGGGCCATTCAAGATCCCAAATTCTTCTGCTGCTTCGGACCTGGACAGCCTGTGGCCTCAGCGTGTCGCAGTGGCCCCAAGCGTTGGAGCCATTGAAGAGCTTTCTGGGGACGGTACACGTGGCTGGGGGTGGCTGTGTTTCGGGGAGCTGTGCATGCAGGTTTCTCCCTTCTAGCCTAGGGGACCCCGCGGTTGCCGAGAAGAGTGGGGATAGAAGACAGGGAACAGAGGGCAGAAGGAACGAGGGACTGAGGGACTCTGCCATATCATCAACAGCCATATGGCGGGCTGACTTGCACGCGACCCTTTTGGGAGCTACCAAGAAGTAAAACCACAGCGAAGCTGGGGAGCCTGAGGTCTGTTGCCTTCTGCTTGTAGTAGGTCGGTACTGTCACAGTAGATCCGTATTAGCTCTGTTCCAGGCATCCATGGGATGCAGCAGGAGCCACCAGAGACCTTGGGGTGGGGGGAGTGAGGTGGGGGCACTGGGGACAACTTGCGTTGGGGAGAGCAGAGGATGTGTGCCTTTAGTCTATTTTGAATACTTAGGGATAAAATGCAGGATGCCTGGCGAGCGCCTGGAGCACCCACCTACCTTAGGAACAGGAGTGCACCATGGCAAACTCTGGGTGCAACTTAGTCACATCCAAAGAAGAGTTCTGGGAGAAAAGGCGTAGTCCCTTGGACCCAGCCCTACCCCCCCAGCTCACTGGGTGGTCACCAGCCACCTGCGATCCTGCTCGGACAAGGGCTTCTAGGGCTGACCCAGGGAGCACCTCTGCTCGGTAAGAAAGGGACGAGGATCCGAGGCGATCTGCTTCCCTCCAGCGACTGGCACCGGGAGGCCTGGAATGCTGGTGGAAAACGCCTCTCTCTTGCCTTCGCCAGAACCTGGCGGGTGATGGTGGCGGAACTTCAAAGGCTTGGTAAAGCCTATTTGTAACGGGGCATTAATGTCAAATGCCTTCCTGAACGTTATAACCTAGTGGATCTGGGGGGGCAATCCTGCCCTCTGCCGGTGTCTAAGGGACTAATATAGCAGTGGCTCAGTTGCAGAGATAATATGGTACAGGTGGCATCTTGTCCTTTCTCTGTCAAGACTCAGTTTAATTTTGTTCTCTTTGGACGCTTCTTGACCAGCGGTGCTCTGAAACGACAGAGGACCGGTGACCACAGCCCAGAATTTCCTCTACACCTAAGATAATAGCCAGAGATAAACAAAGCCTCCTGATGGGTCACTTTTCCTCAACGGTGAAGAGAGTTCAAGGGTGGCTGCTTCTCTCCTGGTTTGCTCAGAAAGGAGAAAGATCGCCCACCGTTAAGAACAGTCACAGCTGCCGAGGTTCCAAAGAGCGTTTTCTGACTGGCAGTGTGGAGCCTTTTATGAATGAAGAGAATGAGGCTCAGACACTTGTCCAGGGGTAGACTGGTTGTAAGTGCACAGAGCCAGAACAGAATCCATGCATTTAGTCTCCTTGGTTTTGAAGTCAGGGCTGTTGGCTGAGGCAGGGTGGAGTAGAGATGTCTATTCCTGCATCAGTGATAAAGGGCATTAGACATTGCTTCTGATACCTAGCCAGGCTTCTGTTCTGTGGTTAACCTTAGCATTTTGGGGCCACCCTTGTCTTCAGCCTCCGAATCCGTGAGGCCTTGCATTCCAAGAGGACAGATGACTTACCCAGGGTTACTCAGAAGGTAGCTGGCAAACCCGAATCTTCAGGTTTTACAAATTCTCCCCTGCCATGTGGCTTGGGGCATTGTACACATCTTCCCTTGCTAAATTTTATTTGTCCTGACACCTCCCTGGTGGAAGGCTACTCACCTGCAGGGCTAGCCTCAGACTCTCCACTTGCACAATGCTAATAAAGTCAGACTGGAGTGGAGTCAGGTGCTCAGGGAAGCTGAGGTCAGAAGGGCTCGGGGGTGGGGAAAGGCCATTCTTTGTATTTGGTGTGTGTGTGGGGATTTCATGACACACAATTGATTGGAGGCCAGAAGTCACTCAGAGCCATCCCGGAAGACTGTAAATCAGATTCACACCATGCCTTTTCTGAAGATTCTTTGTCCTTCCTTTTAAGCCCAGCACTTGGGAGGCAGAGGCAGGCGGATTTCTTAGTTCGAGGCCAGCCTGGTCTACAAAGTGAGTTCCAGGACAGCCAGGGCTACACAGAGAAACCCTGTCTCGAAAAAAAAAATGTCCAAGGGGATATATGACAGGGTGTCTGGCCACCACATGGGCATTCTTCCTGAGGTCACTGGGCTCCAGCCTCTTTGGCCTCTGAGCTCTCCCTGCAATGAACATTCTTCTCCCAGAATCCTTAAAGCTCCCGTCTTCTTGGAAGTCTTCCTGACTTACAGGCAAGGAGCACCCAGAGCTACACCCAGAGTGTAGTGGCTCAGCTGGCAGAGCATTCACAAAGGTTTCACATTTCAGTTTCATCCCAAGCATCCCCAAACTGGACATGGTAGCACACGCCTGTGATCCCGGACAGATGTAGGGGGACCAGAAGTTCAAGATCGTATCATGAAGAGTTAAAGGCTAGCCTGGCCTACATGACACCCTCTTTTGAAAACAAATGAATAAGTAAGCACCTATCTCGTTGTTTCAGCTCCCCCCTGTCACTTGCAGTCCCATCACCGTTGTGACTCTGAGGCCCAGAGGCCCTCTGATTTGAATCTCTATTGCTTAGAACTCTGCCTAGCTGGTGGTGGAGGCATGGAGTAATATTTGCTGAGGAAATTAGGTCAAATCCCAGCTCTTCCCTAGGGGGTAGCCTTAGGCATGTATCTTAGCTCTACTGAGCCCCAGTCTTCTTGTCTGTACCATGGAGATGATGGTTCTGACACTGGTTTTATGGTAGCCAGGAAGGTGTGCTAACAGTCAGAGGACAAGTCATAATTCACACCAGGTAAAAAGAATCCTACTCTGTCATTTCCTGGCTGTGTGGCCTTTGGGGGAGTTGATTTTACGCGTCTCTGTTTACTTTCGGAGTGAATGGAGGATTGTGCTTTGGGATCTCTTAGGAGAAGGTGCTGGATGAGAAGTTCATTAAAGAACCAGGGAGCTAGTGTGGGGCCCAGGCTGGAGGTTGTGTTTCCAGGGTCTCTGAGGCTGGAAAAGCCAGCTATGGGAACTCCCTCTCTGTGTTATTGGAGGGAAAGCTCACTGTAGAATTCTGGGTGTTTCTGAGCTGTAGCTACCTTCTCTATGACTGAAAGAATGAAGGGCTACGAGCCAGGTCAGCGTAGTGGGGAATCGTACTGGGGTGGTGGCGGCTTTCCCCAGTACTTGAGTGTCAGGAGACTTCTAATTGTTGAGGTGCTCCTCAAATTACTATTTGTCGTGTGAATTCTGATAAAGGCTGGCAGAAAGCACCTAGCTTCATTCGGCATATCCATGGGTGTGCCTCAGCTTCCAGACTCTGGGTCGCTAGCTGTCCAGAGCTCAGGAAGCAAACAGACGTGGGGGGTGGGGTGGGGTGGGGGTGGGGGAGTGTGTTTCTGAATCCTTGCTAAAACTGAATTCCCAAATCAGCTTTCACCATAACAACGCAGGAATACAAGCAGGGTGAAGGGTTACAACCCATGTGACTGGCTCAAGGGAGATTAGCACCAGAAGCCTTTGAATAAAATCAGGGGTCAGGTGAAAAAATTCCAATGCAATCCTGAGTTTAAAAACAACAACAACAAAAAAGGAGGGGAATCTAACCAAGGGCACCCTGCATGTCAGGTTTACCATGGACCTGAGCACATGTCTTATTTTGACAAACTTAGCTCCTTCTCCCCATCTTCTTTTTAGAGATCTATTTGTTTCAGGTGTGTGAGTTTATGCTTGCATGTATCTCTGTGTGCCGCATCGGCCAGAAGGAGGTGCTGGATTCCCTGGAGCTGGAGTTGTAAGCTACCGCGTGGGTGCTAAAAATCGAGCTGGCTTCTAATGATCTTAGTGTGCTTCAGAGAGTTCCATCAAGAACAAGGAAGCCTTGCCCCATGACAGAAAGACCTGTCCTCTGTCCCCCAGTCCTGTGAGAGTTTGTGATATTGTGGGTCTATTGCTTTGCTTGTCAAACCTTTTGTCATCGAGATACTACGTGTGTGGTCATCTATAGAGTTCATGTTTGAGAACCATGCAATCAAATTAAAAATTAAATAAGTAAGTAGATTCATAATTAAAAGTCACAGGCCTGGGGAGATGGCTCATCAGTAAAGAGAACTTTCTGTTCCTCCAGAGGAGCTGAGTTCAGTCCCCAGCACCCATCTCGAGTGTCTCACAACTTCCTGTAACTCCCTCCTTCCCTTCCTCCTTCTCTCCCTCTCTCTTTCCCTCCTTTCCTCCTTCCCTCCCTCTTTCTCTCTCCCTCCCCTCTCTCTCCCTTCTCTCCCTCCCTTCTCTCTCTGTCTCTCTCTCCCTTCCTTCTCTCTCTCCCTTCTCTCTCTCCTCTCTCTCTCTCTCTCTCTCTCTCTCTCTCTCTCTCTCTCTCGCCCCTGCCTCCTCTGGCCCTGTACACAGACATTACAGACATTCTCATTAGGCCACATGTTTGCAATCAGTGTGGCAATTGTGTCTTGCTTTGTCATCACAAAGGACACCCTGAGCATCCTCCCACATTCCTCTACGATAATCATACAGTTCTGCTTGCAAAGAAGGCCTGCGGGCACTTCAGTGCGCTGCACTGAAGCCTGCCTCCTGCCTGTCTCCAGAAGGCTGGCTCTCAGATGTGAGTCTGACCCTGCCTGAAGCCTTTCATCTGCACTATCAGGACAGAGAGCAGGGCATATAGGCTCACCTCCTCCCAAGGCTTTGAGACAGTCCCCGCTGACTGACGCACCTCCTGCTTCTCCCATGTCAGGAAGCAGAATTTACTCCAGATGGTTACAACAAAGAGATTTTAACCAAGGGATCACTTTTAGAGAACAGCTATAGAAATAACAGTGAAGTTGGTGGCCGTTGAGAGACAGACAGTGAAGGATGCAGTCGCTGGGGTGGGAGGGGGCGGGGTCTTCTTTCTTTCACGTCTCATGACTGTCTCCCACTCACTGAATCCAACTGGAAGTCAGAAGGCTGGAGGTGGGGCAGGGCAAGTGACCCATAGGGACAGATACATGGTGACAGTGGATCTGGGATGCACGGGAACAAACGGAGAGCATCCCTTATGCCTGTCCCCGGCCACTGAACCTTGTAGTGTCTAGGCCCTGTTAAGAAGACCAACCTGTCCGTTGCACCTCAGGAACTGCCCAGCTTCAATGTTCCTCTGGGTGATCCCATCTTTAGACAGGGTCTTGTGTAGCCCAGGCTGGCCACAAATTCCATATGTGATCTAGGATAGCCTTGAACTCTTAATTCTCCTGCTTCTACCTACCCAGTGCTGGGATTATAGTTGTGCACAAAAAGCAAAACAAACAAATAAACAAGAAACACTTTGGGGAGCCATTTTCAAGTTAGTGGGCACTCAAAAGAGGCAACTGGCCCATGGGCAGTAAGTTGTTTATTTTGTTTTTTTAAAAATATCACTCTTTGATTACCAAGACTTTTTGGGGTAGAGGCAGGATGATCAAGAGTTTAAGACTGTCACATGCTCAGTTTGAGGCAAGCCTGTGCTACATGAAATGCTGGTGTATTTTCTGTTTTTTTTTGGTTTGTTTGTGTTTACACTTTTTAAAAGAATATGTGTATGTGTGTATGCATGTGCATGTGTTCATGTGTATGCATGTGTGTGTGCATCTGTGTATGTATGTGTTTTAAGGTTAGACAATATTGTGCGACAGGTTCTCATCCACCTTGATGTGGCTGCCAGAGATTGAGCTCAGGCTGCCATATCTGCGCAGCAAGCATCTCTACCACTGAGCCATCTTACACCCCAAATGATTTTTTACCTTGATCTAGTCTTTAAAATAGACATCACATTGTCACAGCCCTCCCCATGCAGACATTTTGGTGTTGAAACAAAGTTTCCTGTGCAGACTTATTGTTGCTAAACATGAGACTGGCCCTGCCCTGTTTTGTTCTAGTCTTCTCTGTTTTCCTTAAAAAGTGCTTGCTATTAACAACCTCTGAAATTCAAACAGCTTGGGTGTGCTTCTCCTGTGGTTACGTCAATGGATGCCGTTCTTCTCCATAAGGCAGACTGTCTCCTAGTTTGTTCTTGCTGCCTGTTGTGCTGAGGACAGTGCCTGGCACACAGAGCCACTCTGTGTGCCAGCCACTCCGTTGAGCGTGTGTGTGTGTGTGTGTGTGTGTGTGTGTGTGTGTGAGAGAGAGAGAGAGAGAGAGAGAGAGAGAGAGAGAGAGAGAGAGAGATGCTGAACAGAGGAATCCCAGCCTGCTAGAGTGGGGCTTCTGTAACTGGCTTGTTTTTCCTTCTCTCTGCAGTTTTCCCAGGGCCCAGCCTCACCTAAGACACCCTGGCACTGCCACCATCCCGACCAGGATGAGCCTGCTGCTCCTTGTCCTTCTCTTGCCACTTTCCTGTGTTTGGGGCCTTCCATTCTACAATGGCTTCTACTATTCCAACGGTCGGCATGGCAGGACCCTGAGCAATGGCTACAGGGAAGGTGGGTGGCTCGTAGGCCTGTGTCCTGGCTTCTGCTGTGATAGATATGCAAGTTCCAGGCTGGGATGGAGACAGCAGGATCTTCCCTGTCTAGGTCTCTAGAGGTGGAAAAACTTTGCTTCTAAGATGAGAGGAGATTAGATACTCTGAGTTTGCTGGGACCAAAGACTGAGTTCTCCTGGGGTGGCCCTAGTTCCTAGAACGGCTAGTTCATTAAGATCTAGTCCAAGTGTAGCTACCCCTGGTGTCCTCTGCAGAAGGGACTTTGGAGTCACAGAGGTGTGAGTTTGAATATCACTTGTACCTCTTTTTGGCTGGGAGGCCTTGGGCGTGGGGCTTTTGAGATGGCGGTCACTGTGTCCTGCAGTGAGTTCTGTTGTTTAAGGAGTTCTGTCGTTTGGAACCTGAGCTCTGACAGCCTCCTGCCTTGGCCAGGATAGCTGGGTCTTTTGAAGAAACCCTGGCCAACAGTTGGCTCAGACTGTGAAAAGGGGGTGTGCTGTGCTTTCTGGTGGCCGTTATAGAATGAAGGGGACTCAGGAACACTTGAGGCAGGGCTCTCACTGGAGCTGCTTTGTCCCTTGGTCATGTTCTTGTTAGCTGTCATGGTAGCTAGCATTTAAAATTATTTTTGTTTTTGAGACAAGGTCTCATGCAGCCTGTGCTGACATTAAACTTGCTATGTAGCGGGGGCTGGCCCTGACTTCTGATCCTTCTGACTGTCTCCCAAGTGCTGGGATTACAGGTATGCACTTTTGCACCTGTTTAGATGCACTGTTGGGGACTAAATCCAGGGCTTGTGTATATTACGCAAGCACACTCTCCTAACTGAGCTAGACCCCTAGCTTCCTATGCTAGCCTAGAAGTTCCTGTGTAGCTGCAGATAGCTTTGATTTTCTTGCCTCCCTAGAACTGTGATCACAGGCAGGAGCCACCACGCTTAGCTTGTCTGCTAGCTTTTGGTACAGAATAAACTCCCTGAAACATGGAAGCTTAACAGCACACCTATTAATTGACCTCTGTTTCTTCTGGTCCTACAGCTTACCTCTCTTTGGAGAATACAACTCCATGTGTATCCTGACTTTCCCTCTGAGTCTTGGGGGTGGGGATGGGAGTGGGAGTGAGAGTGTGGGGGGGTTGGTCTGCTCTCAGGTATTGCCAGACTGAGCAGCAAAAAGAATTTTAGGTCAGACGAGAGGATGCGATGAACTGAAGAGTATCTGTGGGAGAGCATCCATGAGGGTCCCAGGATTCACTGTATGTGGGATCTGGGGTCTGTGAAGTCACCTAGTCTACAGCTAAGCCTAGATATTAAGGGAGGGATATGCTGGTCTATCTGCTCACCTCTTCCTTTAATCTATAGAATGCACTCCTTGAGAAGAGCACTGAGCTAGACCCCTAGCTTCCTATGAAGTTTTTATCCCTATTAGAACTGTAGGGATAAAAACATCAGCCAGACTCCCTTACTCACATAAGGGCCACAAGGAGGTGGAAGTTGAGAAATGACTTATTAGCTGTTTTTAGAAAATGGTTTCCCCCTTTTTCTTTTATTCTTGAGAATTTCATATAGGTGTACAATGAAATATGATCACATCTATCTCCCAGTTTACTTCTGCAACTTCTTAAAATCTCAATGTCACCTTCCCAAGTCCACGTCTTTCCTTCCTTCCTTCCTTCCTTCCTTCCTTCCTTCCTTCCTTCCTTCCTTCCTTCCTTCCTTCCTTCCTTTTATTTTGTTGCAGGGGGTGGGCATGATATTTGTCTCAATATGTTTCTCTGGCTTGAAACATGCTACCAAATCAGGCTAGCTTGGAACCCATAGAGATTCAGCCTCTGCCTCTGCCTCTGCCTCTGCCTCTGCCTCTGCCTCTGCCTCTGCCTCTGCCTCTGCCTCTGCCTCTGCCTCTGCCTCTGCCTCTGCCTCTGCCTCTGCCTCTGCCACATACTCAGTAGAAAATGTTGTTCCTTCCCCCGACAGCAACTGACAAGTGCCAACAGTTCCTCAGTGAGGGGCTGGGCCTGGAGATCATCTTCTGCATTTATGCCAGAATTCTGGCTGGCTTGACCTTGTGCAGGTGACCACACTCACTGTGAGACCACAAGAGCTGTATCCATGTCATGTGCAAAAGACAAAACTCCTCTCTGCCTGCTGGCTCTTGTGTTCTTCCCATCTCTCCCACCATGTTCTCTGAGCCACGGGTGGCTATTGGAAGGCTGAGCACTGAACCTCCTATTCTCAGTTCTTTGACCTCATTAGACATTTTGACAATCTCATTGGCTATGTGAAGCAGGAGAGTGAGGGGTTCCTATCGTCCCTTGGGTCTCCTCTGTGACTTGCAAATAGCCTGCTATTGGAGCACCTCACCAGTGGTTGGTGTAGGATGACCCCAGCTGAGGACGATGCATTCTGCTTCCCATGGTCTCTTGTGCTCTAGGCAGGCAAGTCTGGGCTTGTGCTCTTAGGGACTGGCAATAAACATCCCCAGAGAATGTGGAGTCAACAAGAGCTCCTGGAACCACGCCTCAGGGTAGGCAAAGCAGGACCATCATTTCCACCTTTCATCCAAGCAGCAAGCAAGTGGCAAGGCCAGTACAAATCCAAGGAAGTGAGACAGAATTTCACTGCATGTAGTCCATGCTGGTCTCAGAGTAATGTTAAATCTTCAGTCTCAGCCTTCCTATAGCAGTGGAAGTAGGTGCAAAGTCACATGGTTGGGTAGTGGAGGAGTGGAGGAGCAGGCACTTGTAGGGATGGGGAAGGATGGCTCTTTTTGCATCCTGTAACACTTGAGTCTGAAGGGGCTTGGGATGAGGGTATGGGTGGTCCTTGCATGACCATTGTCCCATCTTTGTCCCACCTTGTCCCCCAGGCCTATTCAGTGGCGTGAAGTTGGTGGTGGAGACGACGGAGGAGTCCCTGTTCAGTCACCAAGGAGCCAGCGTGACCCTGCCCTGCCACTACCACTATGAGCCAGCCCTGGCATCCCCGAGACATGTGCGTGTTAAGTGGTGGAAGTTGTCAGAGAATGGAGCCCCAGAACAGGATGTGCTGGTGGCCATCGGGCAGAGGCACCGCTCCTTTGGGGACTACAAAGGGCGAGTTCAACTGAGGCAGGACAAGCAGCAGGAAGTCTCGCTGGAGCTTCAAGACCTGCGGCTGGAGGACTCTGGGCGCTACCGCTGTGAGGTCATTGATGGCTTGGAAGACGAGAGTGGCCTGGTAGAGCTGGAGCTTCGGGGTGAGGCCCTGAATGGTGCCACTGGGACCCGAGGGAGGGGGAGAGGACCCAGAGAAGGCATAGACCTGTATTCTTTACACAGGTAAGCATGTTGAAGTCTTAAAACAACCCTAAAAGGAAGTTATTATGGCGTCACGACCCTTGTTTTCCAGAGGAGGAAATGAGGAGAGATCAAGGAATGTATTTAAAGTCATGTAGCTGATAGGTGGCAGAGCTGGGGTTTGAACTCGGGGAGCAACTTCCAGAAGCCACTGCTTCCTATTCCCTCTCATTTAGTCCTGTTCAGAAAGAGGGAAATGGGAGCTGGTTCCACAGCTCATAGGAGACAGAGCTGAGGTTCCAGCAGGGTTAGTCAGCAAGACATATGAACAAGACGGGGCCAGTGGGTGACAGTAGGGACTGGTAGAGACTGGGGCACACTGCTGAACCCCATGCCATGTAAAGAAATCCACTTAATTTAGACTAGTTGTGATACCAATTAGGAATGCAGGCCTATTGCTGTTAGATTTCCATCTTTAAGTATGAAATTTTGTGTGTGTGGTGTGGGGGATAAGAACTCAGGGTCTTGGGCATGCCAGGTAAATGGTCTATTAGTGAGTGATATAACCAGTCATTGGACTCTCGGGATTTTTATGTAAAAATCGTGTATTTTTAGAAGAAATTTAGTATTGTTTGAACCAGCCAGACACTATGAGCCAGGTATCTGGTGGCTCCAGTCTGAGACCTCTTTGCAGCTTGGGCTTCTTTGTATCTCAGATGGGGGAGCAGTGTGCTCCTTTAATTCCATTTCACCACACCCCAATTTTGGCCCCTAAGCAGGGCTCATTCCCTGGAACTGTGGGTACAATAAACAAGGAAATAACTGGGCAACTAATAGCAGTTCTTTTATTTCCTGCCTTTAGTACTGAGAATGAATTTGCCTCCTGGAAAAGATCACTACCCCTGCCACTTGCAGGGCCTAACCATAGCCAAACTCTTCATTCTGAAGTCTGGGTTATCAGAGGGAATGGCCATCAGGGCTGGCCTAGGGAGACAGGGAGCCCTCATCCCTGGGGCTGCAAGGAAGGAGAACTCAGGGTAGGACGGGGCGTACAATCACTAACTGCTGTACCTCCCAACTCCCACCCAGTTGGGGCCCATGAGCTTCAATGCTTCCTCAGCCTGGCTGTGCCAGGTGCCTAGCCTCAGGTGACATTTATTCAAGGTTCTGCTTCTAACCAGCACATGCCAAGGAGGGCCTCCTCCTGGACCCTTAGCTACATCTGTCTTGATATGGACTGAATGATACTTACACATTTTAAATTGGGCTGGGGATCTCCATCAGTGGTAGAATGGGATCCAGCATGAATGAAATTCTAGGTTCAACCCAGCTCATGACAACAAGAAGGAATATATAACCTTTTATAAAGTAGATTTCCAACATGCATGATAACATGTTTGTTTTGTTTGTTTCTTTCTTTGTTTCTGAGTAATGTTTCTCTGTGTAGCCCTGGCTGTCCTAGAACTCATTATATAGACCAGGCTGGCTTCAAAATCACAGAGATATGAGCCTGTGAATTAAAGGCCTGAGCCCTGGAATTAAAGGCCTGCACCACCACACCCTGCTCTGTGCTTTCCTTTTCTGAGACAGGATCTCATTGTGTAGGCCAGAGTGGTTTTAAGCTCATGGTAATCCTTCTGCCTCAGTTTTCTGAGTTCTGAGATTACAGAAGTGAACCACCATGCCCTGCTATAAGAGTAATTTTTGAGGGGAACATGTGGTTGACCTTCTCAAGAAGGAGGCCCCTTACCCCAGGGCATCCTTGGCCTCAGGCCTCTTACCTAAGGGCTCTTCCCCACCTTCTTCCTGCAGTTTTACATGCCCCTGTGTATGACCTTAAACTCATGGTAATCCCCAGTCTCAGCTGGGATTCTAGGCATGAGCCACCATGCCCAGCTCCTTTTATTCTCTCTTTCTCTCTTTCTGTTTTGGTTTTTCGAGACAGGGTTTCTCTGTGTAGCTCTGGCTGTCCTGGAGCTCACTCTGTAGACCAGGCTGGCCTCGAACTCAGAAATCTGCCTGCCTCTGCCTCTCAAGTGCTGGGATTAAAGGCGTGTGCCACCACTGCCCAGCCTTTTATTCTCTTAAGACATTTCCACATTAAGAAACCAGGCTTGGTGTCACAAATCTCAGTACTTGGAAGGTTGAAACAGGAGGGCTGCAAGTTTGTGGCCAGCTTGGGTTACATCGCAAGAGTCTGTCCATGTCTTAGGTTTCCTATTGCTGCAATGAAACACCTTGACCAAAAGCAAGTTGGGGAGGAAAGGGGGTTGGTTTCTGCTTACTCTTCCATAGCTCTGTTCATCATCCAAGGAAGTCAGGGCAGGAACTCAAACAGGGCAGGAACCTGGAGGCAGGAGCTGATGCAGAGGCCATGGAGAGGTGCTGCTTATTGGCTTGCTCGTCATGGTTTGCTCGCTCTGCTTTTTAAAAATAGAACCCAAGATTGCCAGCCCAGGGGTGACCCCACCCATAGTGGGCAGGGCTGTCCCCATCTTAATCACTAATTAAGATGTCTTACAGGCTTGATTATAGTCTGATCTCACTGAGGTTCCCTCTTCTCAGATGATTTTAACTTGTGTCAAGTTAACACAAAATTATCCAGCCCAGTTCTCCAAAGACCAAACCAACCAACCAACCAACCAACCAAACAAACAAACAAACAAACAAACAAACAATGTGTTCACTAAATGACATACAAACCTGGCCTTTCCTGTCTAGTCTGAAAGTTAAACTGCCTCAGAGGGGCCTAGGAGATGGCTCTTGTGGCCCAGTGGATAACGGCACGTGTGGCTAAGACTGGCAAATTGAGTTCAATCCCCAGGGCCCATATGATAGAAAGGGTGACTGATGGCTATGAGCTGTTTCTCGATTTTCATGCGCCTGCCCTTTCCCCAACAAACAAACAAACAAACAATGAATACAATTAGAGAGATGAGCCAACTCATAAATCAGAACTATGCATCTGTGCCCCCAAAGCAGAAAGTTTTAAAAGCCTAAGCCTTGAGCTCACTGCAGGTCCAGTGCCACATGGATCCATGAGGATGAAGGGATTTGTGGGCTTGGTGTCAGGATCTTAAGCAGTTAACAGGTAAATTAATGTATACTAGAGGATGTACAGATGTTGCATGCAGACACTGCTGTTTTATAAACTTACAGATACCTGTAGGACTGGGAGAGGAGTCCCAAGCCCAAAGCACAACAGGGTGGTCTTGTCTTCTATAGTCAGGGATGTCACTTGATAGATTGTACAAGTCAATACAAGTCTGGGAACTCTGCCCAGGTTTAGGAGGAAGGTGAGAGGCGGGGAAGGCTCCTCTTGGGCTTCGGTAGTGGACAGGAACTTGGAGGTTTGCTGTGCTATCTGAGCCAGGAGAGTCTATGTTTTAGATGCATGTACATCTTGGTGGAGGTGAGAAGCTCCCATTTCCTCCTTCCAACCCCTCTAAGACCTTCCTTCCTTCCTTTCTAGGTGTAGTTTTTCCCTACCAGCCCCGTGAAGGGCGCTACCAGCTCAACTTCCACGAGGCCCAACATGCCTGCCAGGAGCAGGGTGCTGTGGTAGCCACTTTTGAGCAGCTTTTCCGAGCCTGGGAAGAAGGCCTAGATTGGTGCAATGCAGGCTGGCTGCAGGATGCCTCCGTGCAGTACCCTATAGCATTGCCCCGGCAGCCCTGCGGAGGCCTGGGTCTGGCACCTGGTGTCCGCAGCTATGGCCAGCGCCACCATCGCCTGCACCATTATGACGTATTCTGCTTTGCTGCTGCCCTCAAGGGTGAGTGGGATGGCCAGGAAAAGGCTTGCACTGTTTGGTGGTTAGCTGAGGGAGGGACTGTGGAGCCCTCGGCTACTTAGTTTAAAAAGTATCTGCTGGCATGTGGTAGGAGCTCAGTAAAAGTCAGGTGAGTGACTGGTTCAGTCTGGGTGGGTGCCCACTCAGAATGCAATTGGGGCATACAGAAATGACTAGAGCAACCCCAGCCCTATGGCATTATGGTAGTGGGATGAGGCCTGCAAAGGTGGCCCTTCAAAGTGTCCAATACAGATTCCCATAAGGCAATTCCTCCCTGCCATGGTAGGCTCTTCTGCTTTCTCTGCTGGCTAGCACTTAGATGGTCTACTTTCCCACAGGGCGGGTGTACTACCTGGAGAACCCTGGGAAGCTGACACTGCTGGAGGCCAGGGAGGCCTGTCAGGAAGATGGTGCACAGATCTCCACGGTGGGCCAGCTCTTTGCAGCTTGGAAGTTCCATGGCCTGGATCGTTGTGATGCTGGCTGGCTGGCAGACGGAAGTGCCCGCTACCCCATAGTTTACCCTCGAATCAACTGTGGCCCCCCTGAGCCTGGAGTACGGACCTTTGGCTTCCCAGACCCCCACACCCGCTATGGTGTCTACTGTTATGTCCAGCATTAGCAGGGTGGCTAGCTGTACATCTGCCCTGCCCCTGACTTCCTGGGCTGAGTGTGTATCAGGTGGACCATTGTCCCTTGTGGGTTGGAGGATTGCTTGGATAGTTTTTATACTTCCCAACTTAAACATTTAAAGGTATTATTATTATTATTATTATTATTATTTTATAGACCCAACTCTTAATTCTCTCTCTCTCTCTCTCTCTCTCTCTCTCTCTCTCTCTCACTCTCTCTCTCTTTTGTTTTTGTTTGTTTGTTTGTTTTTTCGAGATTTCGAGACAGGGTTTCTTTGTGTAGCCTTGGCTGTCCTGGAACTCACTTTGTAGACCAGGCTGGCCTCGAACTCAGAAATCCGCCTGTCTCTGCCTCCCAAGTGCTGGGATTATAGGCATGCGCCACCACTGCCTGGCTCAACTCTTAATTCTCTTGGCATCCTTCTCTGGGGTATTTGAGGTCCATTGACTTTAAAAATGCTCTGCCATGTTCTGGTACAGCTGCCACTACTTGAGGAAACTGGTGTTCACCATGGACAATGGCTATGACTGACTCCCTTTCCTCAGCTTATAGGTGGCAAAAGACCGAGTGCTGACTCTTTAAATTTCTGCATAGACTTGTGGGTGAGGACTTAGGGAAGGGAGAATTTCCCTTCTTCTCCTGGTTCCAAAGAGTCTAGGTCTCTTCTCATACCCCCTGTTTAGGAGAGACTCTCTGGTTGTGTGTACCTTATTTGGCCAACAAAGGGTGCTATGATTCTCTTCCTCCCTTTCTAGCTGACCCCTGTATCTGACTCTTTGTCTCCTTCAGTCTCAGGGACTAGGGATCCCAGCCCTGGGCAAGCATGGAATAACTCTGTCCTCCATCTTCCGCTGGGCTGCCCCTGCATGCTGGTTTGGTTTGACCTTGTCTAACCTACAGCATACCTGCCTCAGGTTGCTGGTCCAGCTGCTGGGTACCTGGTTCCCTTCTTTACCATCTCCACCCCATAATGGCCCAGTTTTGAGGGCCTCAGGAGAAGTAGAAGGCCTTTCATGAAACAGGGGCTCCTGTGCTTTCTAGAGGGTCTCAGAGGCTGAGGACCTATGGAATGTTTTTGTTCCTCACCCTAACAATGCTTCAGGGAACCAGACCTGTATTGTATCCAGATGTCTCCTGGTGCTTAACAATCAGGTGTTTAGTCAGTTTTTCTTTCTTTTTTTAAAAAAATGTGTGTATGCATGTGTGCATATGTGTGTGTGTCTTTGTGTGTGTATGTATGTGTCTTTGTATGTGTATGTATATGTGTGTCTCTTTGTGTGTATATGTCTCTCTCTCTCTGTATGTGTGTGTGTGTGTGTGTGTGTGTGTGTGTGTGTGTGTGTGCATGCATGCGTGTGTTTGGGTGTATGGGCAAATGTGAACAGAAGCCTGCAGAGGCCACATAGGGTACTGGATCTCCTGGAACTAGAATTACATATGGGTTGTGAGCCACCTGACATGGACGCTCTGCAGGAGCAGCGAGTACTCTTAACCCCTTAGCCATCTAAGTCAACCCCAACCCCCTAAGATGGCTTCCTTTTTGGGGGAAGGTAGAGGGACAGGGATTGAGACAGTCTCACATAACCAGAGCTGGTCTTGAGCTTTCTGTATAGTTGAGGATGGCCTTAGACTCCAATCCTCTTGTTTCCCAGTGCTGGGACTACATGTATGCACCATCACACGTGACTAACACCCCTGGGAATTTGTTAAAAATTCAAGTTCCCCTGCCTCACTCTAGTGTGTTATCCTAGCCCTTCAGGTGACATGCTACCCCGTTTTGCTAATCGAACCTAAGGTCTTACATGTCTGTTAGTCAGGCGCTCGCACACCAAGTATTCAGGCTATCTCATCATCCAAGTAGCTGGGATTACAGGCTATTCCACCAAGCCTGATACATCTAGTCTGTCTTGAGTACTTCTTTTGTTGTTTTGAGACAGGGTCCTACTATGTAGCCCAGGCTGGCCCGGAGCTTTCAGTGCTCCTGTCTCAGCTCACTGAGACATCATGCCTTGTCTTAAGTTTCCATTGAGCCCACCTGCAAACCTGTACTCCGAACCTCAGAAGGACACAGGGGGACGAGTGCATTCAGGCGTGTACACACACAAACAGGTCATATGTGTTCACACAAACACGCTGTATTCACATGCACTCAGGGACCGAGACAGGGTCCGTCAAACGTAGTGTCATTCTTACAAGGCAACTAGCTGTTACTGAACACACAGGCCTCACACACCATTTTAGAGTCATGTGATCAAAGTGTGACTCCATAGAGGTCCCAGATCATGGTCACGGTCACCTTTTACTTAAATAAGATTAGATTTTTAAAAAATAAAAAAATAAAGGAAAAGAGAAGAAATAGATCTCTTCCAATGTCTTTATTATTATAATTATCATAATCTTTAGTTTTCAAAAATATAAATAGGTGCACGGAACACTGGTGCCTGCACCGTCCCGGGGTGGGGAGAGGGA
This sequence comes from Mus minutoides, assembly GCA_902729485.2. Classification (NCBI taxonomy): domain Eukaryota; kingdom Metazoa; phylum Chordata; class Mammalia; order Rodentia; family Muridae; genus Mus; species Mus minutoides. The sequence goes on from LR753313.1 coordinate 543,276, forward strand.
AGGGGACGGCAGAGCACCCCTGGGAAGGACGTGCTCCTACCCAGTCCAGCCGAGAAATGACACCTGCTAGGGTGGTTGACCCAGATGAAAGGTCCCTAGGAGAGGGCTCTGCCTTCCCTTCGGCCAGCCTCTCCCTGCCCCAGGCTCCTTCCCTCACAGATGGCACAGACCTCGATTCCTTTTGTCCAACACACTAAGCTGTAGCTGGCCTCTTCCGAGTCCTCCAAGCTCTGTGACCACCCTACTCCTCCTTCCCTGACCCTGTCTTCTTTCAGCTCCTCCTCCGGGCCCCCTAGCTCTCCGTGGAGGCAGTAACCAACCATTGTACTGTTCTTGGGCAAAGTCAGGAAACAACAAAAAATAATCTTCTTTATTTAATTTAACCCCTTACTTCTCACCCTGTCCCTGCACTGGTCCCTGGAAAGGCACGGTGGGAAATCAAAGAAGTGTCTCTAAACTCAGTCCACGGGTTACAGTGAATTGCTTTGGCATTTTTCTTTTGGGGGAGGGGGATAAATTAGATGCAGTTTGGGTGATGCGGGGAGTGGGGCACACACAATGTGGGTTTTTTTTCCTTCTTTAATGGATTCCTTATATGACAAAAAGCGACAAGAAGACACCATGTGGGTGGGATGCACGGTCAGCCTGGCTGGCCGCTGGGCTCAGCATCCTGGGCACATTATGGAAGCTCCTCTCAGTGGGCCATGCTGCGGCGGCTCCTCCGTGTGGGTCTCAAGCTTCGCTTCTGTAGCCTGTGCTTGTAGGTGTTGGCTGCAGCGAAAGGGAGGTGGGAAATCCACAGTGAGAGGGGAGGAGGCAGGGCCAAGCTTAGGCTCCGCCCAGCCTTTCCACGTGGACAGGAGCCCCTCCCTGTGCATCTTGGGCTTCCGGAATGTAACCCAAAGCTGCTCCCTCCCTGCTCCCCTGGGTTAGATTTCTCATTAAACTTCCTTAGGCTCAGGAGTCAGTCCCATCCCAGGCTACCAGCTTTCTGATCTCCTGTCAGGGAAGAGCAGCATTCCCTGTGGTGGAGACCAATGTTTCAGGGATGGTATCCCTGTGTGGCTTAGCCCCTAGCACGGTTTGGCACCTACAGAGCAGTGCCAGATCCCATGATGCTCTGGGGAGAGCGAGAAGGCCCTGTTGGTAGAACCTGACTCTGAGCTAGGTGAGTGAACAGGGGGACAATGCTTACGGTCTGTGCAGGTGATTCGAGGCTCTTCCCAGTACCCGCTGGGCTGGCACCGGATAGTGGGCACGTGGCGCTGGACAAAGCCCTCAGTACACTGGTACCGTACCAGGGAGCTGATCTCGTAGCGATCCTTCTTCTGCCCGAGGGTTCTGGCATGCTCCACCACTGGCGGTTCTCCACAGGCCACTGAGGGACAAATGCCTTTTAGCAAGGGGTCTTCTGTGATAGCCCATGTAGGCAGAGACAACGTTACCCCAGAGCCCACAGTATGATGAGAAAGGGATTGGGCTGTGCTACCCAGTGGTGAGCCTGGTCTGCTGGAAAGATGCAGGGCTAAGAATCCTGAGATATTCAGTTCTAACATCCGGATTCCTCAGTGGCACTGGGAGGCCAGAAGGGAATATAAAGATGGCCTTGAACAATGGGGAGAAGATAAATAAAAGGAGTGGGGGAGATGGGGAAAGAGGACCATCTGGTAAGACATCTGTGACTTCTTTATGAAAATGTCTAAAGCCATGGAAAGTGGGGCCCAAAAAAGGCCAGGGGACACAGGCTCTGAGTAGGAGCCAGGCCAGGTTCTCTAAACACTGTGAAGCCCATGGCCTTAAAGCTGAAGCATCTAGGCCTGACAGCTTTGATTCTGTGATTAGCAATTTTGGAGCCCCAAAGAAAGGGTGGTTCCCCCCAGGGGCCATTATGGGTGATTTTCTGTTGCTGACATCCAAGGGACGTCATGCATGGTGTTGAGGATCCTGTCCTCTAGCCCATGACTTTCATCTCCTCTTTGTCCCTGTGAAAGGTTCCCAGGGGTCATCTTGTTCTTGCCCCTGGCCTTGTGATGCTGGTGCCACGAGAGGCCCTCACATGACATTCATGTACTTCTTGAGGAGGCCCCCATAGCCCCCAGTAGCTAGGAGACAAAGGAACTCGCTCAGGTCACATAGCAAGTGGCTCCCTTGCAGCTGGAGGTCTTATTCCTCCCTCTGGACCTCCTCCCAAGCCTCTCTTACCGGTGCCCTTTTTACATGTGAAGGGCAGCTGGTAATTGCAGGGGACATCATTCCATTCGCCTCTCTCATGCCAGATCATCACCACACAGTCCTCTCCGGTGGCAAAGAAGTTGTCAGGCTGGTTTGGACGCCACTTCTCAAATTGCTGTGGACAGAAGAGGCAAAATGGTAAGGGGAAGGCTGAAGCGGTATGGCTTGGCTCCACCACCCCACTTTCTTCCCAATCAGCTCCCCCATCTCCTTTTCTCCCTTTCTTTTACCCAACATCTGGGTTGTAAGGCACCCACAAAGGATGCTGGGAATCTGATCAGATCAGGGTCATTCTGGATGCTATGAATCCTAGATTAGGGACCTGGTTACATAGCTTGACCCTGGTCCCTTTTCAGGAGCTCATAAACCTCAAGGGTAGGGTTCAACTTTTCATTGACCGGCGGCTGACTTCTTACACTGTCTAGAGATCTCTGTATTTTATGCTTTGAATAGACACTAGTCCTTTGCACAAAGGAAACTCAAATGTTATACACTTTTCATGTGCCTTGCTGTCACACCTTAATTTCCTTTTGGTTCCTTCTTCCATCTTGTGCCTTCCCTCATGAAGTCTATCCAGCCCCAGGCCAGCCTCCAGAGACACAGGAAAGAGACAGAACCCCTTCCCTACAGTGTTCCTGCTCACCCTTGTCTAGTAGCATCTGCTTAGAGAGTTTGCATCCGACTCGATGCATGCTGTTCTTGGGGCTTTTCTCCCACTCCTTATTCTCTGGGAACTCACCAGGGAGTGTCCATCAGACCAACGGAAGTCCCCTTCGATAGTCCTGTCATTCAGACCGATCCACTGGTAGTCTTGAGCATTTTCTGGAATGGGAAGATAGGCTTGCACTTGATGTTGGGTACCCTGCACTGTCTGGGGGCTGGAACTCAAGGAGAGAGTGGGAGGCAAGCGGCCTCCAGTAGCATGCTTCTAAGGACCTTGCAAGGGTCTCAGGACATGCATGCTTGTGGTATATGCTGGAATACCTCCTCAGGCTGATACAGGCAGGAGATAGCTACAGGCTTAACCTGGGAAGTCTCTGACTGGCAGGGTCTGCCCTGGGTCTGCTGTGACCTGTATCTTCTCTGAAGAAAATGTGGGAATGTTTGACCTTATTCCAGCTCCCTGCCCTGCAGTGTACCCAACCTGCACCCTCTTTCCCTGTCTCCCTCCCTCCCTTTCTGCCATGCTGGACCTCGTACACGCAAGGTACACGCTGACCGCTAAGATACAACCCTGAACTCAAGTCTGCTCATTTCTGAGCAGCAAGGCTCTTTTCTCTCACCGCTGTATCCCGTCCCTCAGCTCCTGCCACACTCACTGTTGACGAACTCCTGTTCCTCAGGAGTGACAATGCTGCTCAGATGTGACTGCTGCTCCCGACACCGTCTCTCTGCATCCACCCAGGTCTCTCGGTCAGGAAAGTGGCGGTAACAGTGGCCCTGGAACTTGGTCCACCCCTCCTCACATTGCTCCTGGTCTGCAACACAGGTCAGGAAATTGAACAGGGGGCAAAGCTGGCTGGGAGTGTGGTCACTGATAGTCTTGTGGCATGGGGCAAAGCTGGCCCGGAGTGTGGTCTCTGCTGGCCTTGTGGCATGGGGCAAAGCTGGCCCGGAGTGTGGTCTCTGCTAGTCTTGTGGCATGGGGCAAAGCTGGCCCGGAGTGTGGTCTCTGCTAATCTTGTGGCATAGGGCAAAGCTGGCCTGGAGTGTGGTCTCTGCTGGCCTGGTGGCATGAACTTCTATGCTTAGTTTGCTGTGCCCTGCATCGTGTGGCATGGACTTCTTCTGTTTAATCTACCTTAAATGCTGTGCCCTGGAGGGAGGCAGCAGACTCCGCTAGAGAGAGGCTCAAGTAGGAAGCCAGGAACATCTGACTTTTGCAAGCACCCCACCTGGGAAAGGATCGTTACTTTCTCTGAGATAACACCCTGGCTCCCAAGATTTCCTCCTCTGCATGGATTCATGCCCTCTGTGTATAGGTGGAGGTCTGGTAGGGTCAAGCAGGCTTGGGGGACAAAGGGACAGTCTGATGGAAAGTTTTGAAATTTAAGGCAAAACATAGTTCAGTCTCTTAGGGATTCTGGGAAATTTAAGAATTCCCTAAGGGATTCTGGGAAAAAGAGCTGTGGGCATTAGGTGGAGGTCGGAGAAGAGGATGGGCATGGTGGGACTGGTACCCTCTTCCCCACTGATTCTTGTGTGAGGCCAGAGACCCTCAAGAATAACTCTTTTGGGAGTCCAAAGAAGACCAAGCTTTAGGCCGTGGACCTGAGCTGGCTGCCGTTGTTAGTAGCTTGATTCTCATTGCTTTGTGCGGCACTGGGATGGAATCTGGGACCTCAGGCATGCTGGGCAAGTGTTTCTGCCCCAGAGTCCTGAGTAGGCTCTAGAAGAGCCCCACCATAGCCTCATCTGAAACAGATGCTGTGTGCTGGGGGAGGGCCTGGTTCAAAGTCTTGGAGTGGTCTTTAGGGACAGAGAAGGGGACATCTTGGAGTGAGATCATCAGGATCAGGGGAGGACATGGTGAGCTAACCGCCTTCAGTGGCAGCATGTGGTTGATTGTCGGGTGGCCCTGGTGGAAGGGTTGCCACCTCCGGACTGGAAAGAAGCCTCCCGTCGGGACTCCCTCTCCTCTGTGAGTGCCGGTAGTTAAACATCTGTCAGTAGAGCACTGGACAGAGGGAACTCTAAATCCATCTTTTCCCTTCTTTGCCTGGAGCCTCCATATGGAGGGGGAGCACCCTGGGGCTCAGGGAGCAGCCACAGATATCTCAGGATGAGTGGCAGCTTCCAAACTAGGTGGTTTCAATAGTCTAGCGGTTCCAGGAAGGACAGGGAGTTTCCGAGGGGAAGGGATCATCTTTGGGCTAAGGGGTGGGTGCTTGGAAAGAGTGGAAAGGCAAAGAGGGGGAGCAGAAGGTCGGCTGCTGGAGAAGAAAGAGGCAGAGTAGAGGGCAGGACCAAGAGGGTCCTCCTCATACCAGTGCCTTCCTCAAGGGTCAAGATAAACATCTGGAAAGAGGCCAAGGGGGCCTCAGAGGATGCTCAGCACTGAGTCAGAGATGTCATCCCAGGCCTGTGGGCCAGGGCTTGTGACACCTCAGAACCTGAAGGCTGAGCTGGGCAGGTAGGGTCAGGGAATTAAGGAGCTGGGCATGTTGGGAGGACCATGAGAGTAGAGGCAGTGAACATAAGACAGACTCCCCAAACGTCTAGAAAAAGCAGTGATACCCGAGACAAGCAAGGCACAAGATCCCATGAGGCATTGCATCCAGGTTGTGACAGAGCCTTGTCTTGCTGGGCACTCAGGCCTAGGGCTCAGGTGAGTGGCTCTGGAACCACTTTCCTGGTCTATAAGGATGCATAGCCCGGCCCCTGTTGCACCCAGTCCCTGTTGCAGCAGAGGCTCTCTTTCCCAGGTGAGTTCCAGAGCTGTTGTCTGTGTTGATGTTCCAGACCTTTCTCCCATGTGGCATCTTGGAGGGGAAATCCTTGTACTCTATTCCTGCCTGGCTGAGACCCCATACACCTGACTTCTTGGGGTGTAGATAGATGGCAGGAGGCCACAGGGAAGATGAGTATCCCAGCCTTACTACAGAAGCCCTAAGCTTGTCCATCAGCTGTACCCTTGGCAATGCCTCCAAGGAATGTGTAATTCTTATTACCTTCTCATACCATTCAGGCTCAAAGGGAGATTTACCAGGAGTTTCAGCTGCTTTCTGGAAGTTTCTCTAACAAGCGTTTGTTGAAAAGGGTTTTGAGCCCATGCATACTTCCAACTTTCTATGAGCCATTGCTACCAGCACCCTAATGCCTCGGGCCTCCTTTTTTTGCATTAGGAATGCCCGAGGCCAGAGAGGCTGGCAGGAGCTTAGAAAGCACCATCAGTGGAGTGCCAGGTGTCAGCCTGGTCCTGTCTAGGGCTCCTGGCTGACAGATGGCAGAAGCAGAGATGTTGACAAGACCCATCAGAGGAAACTCAGCTCTTGCACCTTGCAACAAGACTGCCCTGCCAGGCTAAACTTTTGCTTTTGCACGAGGATCAAGAAAGAAAGAAGGGACCAGTGTAGCATTGGGAAGGCAGCCACCATGGTGTGATGGAGAGAGGATGACATGCACAGTCCATGTTCATGCATGATTGGAGCATTCCGGTGACATAAGTCCTCTCCAGTGACCAGCCACAGCCCTCATGCCAGGAGAAGAGGAGGATAGTTTGGTTAGCATGGTATTGTGGCTCCCTAGGGTCGTGGAAAGGACATGAAGCTCCCACAGAGGACACAGCCCATGATCATGCTGAGAAGATCTGTGGCCATCGGTAGAGTGAGAACCCATTGAGCCTACCCATATTTTCCTTCAGGACCGATGCTGTGTCATTCTAGTGGGAGGCATGCACTGAGCTCTGTGGTCCCAGCTGCAAGTCTGCAAGCCCTGCAAAAGGTTAGTGTTTGCCACGCTCCCTGAGCGTATACATGTCTCCTGCTGTCAGATCAGCCAACATTTCAAGGTTTCCAAGAGGAAAGAGCAAGAACAAGAGTTAAAATCAGCAGTTGGGGGCAGGCTTCTCAGTTGTGTCCCAAGAATGGCTCTCCAGGTAGACTTGTGGGCCCCAGCCCCGGCCTGGAACCTGTGGTTAGAAGGAAGGGGTGAGGTAATAGGAGTTCAGCAGTTAGTAACGTTAGCTGAAGCCGAGACGGCCGTACCGATCTCACACAGGTCCCCTCTGTAGCTCGGAAGGCATAAGCATGTGAAAGCGTCCAAGGCATCCACGCAGGTGGCTCCATTCAGACAAGGGCTTGAGAGGCACTCGTCAATGTCTGCAAGAAACCAAGGGCCACCATTAGGACCTCTGCTGGCAATTCATGAGCACCAGGGCTTCATTACAGGTGGCCAGCCCTGCTGCTCTCCAGAGGCTGGAAGGGGCCTGGCTGGATCTCCTGAGAACTGTTGCTGCTGCTGCTGCTGCCACCGCCGCTGCCGCTGGTGCCACCATCTTGGGCTGTTGAACCAAAGAGTCAGACAGTTTTCCTTGGATGTGTGTGATCCTTGATGGGCAATCTTGGAGCCTTGAAGCTGTTTTTCTGTGCTGGAGAGATCTGGTGCTTCTGAAGCCAAATGCCCTTTGAGAGCCTGCGAATGGACGTCCCTCAAGATACCTCCTCTTGTGAATATTTTTCAAGAAGCCGGATGTGTGAATTGGCCATGGCCACCGTAGTAGGCAAAGAAATTGGAAGTGAAATCCTGAAAGCTTGGTTAGAAGTGTTGCTTCTCCTGGTTTCCTCTATAGCTGTGAGACAAGGAAAGCAGGCAAAACCATGTTCCAGAATGAGCCGTTTGGAAGTGGTCTGAGGGAACCATATGAAAATGGCCGTATGGGGTTTTTTGCATGAAACTCATTAGAGTTCCCAGGTTGTAGATAGTGTCTTTATTTTCAGTAAATAAGACTTGAGGGTATTTGTGAAAATCAAGCCTGAGTTCTTTTCTTTTTTTAGGTGGGTGGGGGAATGGAGAACAAAACCTTGCCCAACATTTTCCCTTGTGATCTCCTTCCAGCTTAAAGCTTCAGGTGGGCATCTTCAACGAGTTCTACTTCCTAGATGGGCATCTGGCCAAACACGGGAAGCTGGCTAAGTGCTGGCCAAGATTATCTAGGTTCTCAGTTAGTGAATGCAGACTCTAGGATTCAGCTGGGTGCCCGGACCTCTTTGTCTGAGGCGGGCACGTCCTCTTTTCTGCTCTTCTGCTTCCAAGGCATTCTTTTTGGATGAACTTCTTTGCAAGACTCAAGTTAGTAAGTCATTAGTGTTTGCCTTAATTTATTGACAGTTAGCCACAGTGAGAACTGAATCTCTCAGACTTGTCTTTCTACACCTTTCTGGGAAGCCGGGAGGCTTGGGATAGGAGATAGGGCTTCTGCTGTCTTCATGTTTATAACTCAGGAGCGCCCTTGAGCTTGCTGCATAGCCGATCTTGAACTTCTGATTCTCCTGCCTCTACTTCCTGAGTTCTGAAATCACAGGTATGTATCATCACACCTGGCTTACGTGGTGCTGGAAATCAAAGCCAGGCCTTTGCATATTCTAGGCAAGCACTCTGTCAACTGAGCTGCATCTCCATCCTGGAGGAGGCTAATTCTTGGTACATGTAATTATGTTTACTTGAGATCCAGGATCCAGTAGTATGCTGATGGGTAGCATCCTTAGGATCAGCGAGAGACTTGGCTTCAGAATAGGACTTTAATTCATCCTAGGACTTAGATCTTGATGGCCATAACAGCAATAGAGACTTCTACATCAGTTCTATGCTAGATAGCAATGCGCTTTCCTCTGGGTCTTCTTGGCCAAGTCCATGCAATTTGTGTCCTGAGCATCCCCGATTCTTAGGTACCTTGCTCAACCTGTGCTGCTTCTCTTCTCCATACTGCTGGCATCTCTTCTCTCCTCATGAAGTCCTTAGCTTCATTTCAAGAAGCACACGCCATGGATTAGAAACTCACAGTTCCAAGCAACCTCAAAAATGCGTGGAGGAACTGACTGAAATCCCGGCATGCACTTGGTTTCCCAGCATGCACCAGGATTCCCGGCAGCAGCAGTAGCAGCAATAGGTCAGGTCAGTAGGCAGGGTGGAAGCTAGGGGCAGCTCTCCAGCTTCAGGAAAGCTAATTGTGTTCTCTTTTGTCCATTAGCTTCATTATGGGAGACCGGAAGCACTAGGGCAGGGGGGTTAAGCAAATGGAGGTGCTAAAGCAGTTGTATAGAGCAGGGATGGTGTGGTCTCAGAGGAATAAAAAAAAGGCAGATATCGACTCTGGGGTCCTTGGCCCAACCTTGGCACAAAGGGTAGGAAAGGAAGAGGTCTGGTGGAGGCCAGACCAGGTGGCTTCTGGTTGTCCCAGAAGCTTAGAGAGGGCTCTAGTCTGGCCGGGGATATGGGCAGTTGTGTTACTTTCCTTTTGTGTTTGGGCAGGGTATGAAGTTTGAGAATTGTTTCAGGCCTGGATACCAAGATGAGGAAGAGTCACAGTCCTGAGAACTGTATAGTACCAGGTACTTTAGAGATGCCAAGTGAGCTTTACACTGTAGAGTAACAACAATGGGAGAGTGTAGCATTCCATACATGGTTTTCTAAGAAGCACTTGAGCACCTTGCTTCCTCTGCCTCTTCTCACAAGAGCCATTCTGGACCTGATTGCATAGCTCTCTCTTTACCGGGCACTTGGGACATCTTGGTTATTGGACTAAGAGGTAGCTAGGACCTTCTAGGACAGTGTTTCTCAACCTGTGGATCATGAGCCTATTGGGGAGTTGAATGATCCTTTCACAGGGGTAACAAATCAGATATCCTGCACACCAGAGATTTGCATTACAGTTCAGAACAGTAGCAGAATTAAAGCCATGAAGTAGCAATGAAAATAATTTTATGGTCGCAATCACCACTACATGAGGAACTGTATTAAAAGGTCCCAGCATTAGGAAAATTGAGAAGCACTGTTCTAGGGGGCTTTGGACAAGGTGGTAGCAGGTGTGGGGAGGGATGGCTCTGGATAATGGCAGCCTCTATGGAATAAGAAAGGGAATGAGGGAACTGATATTTGGTGAGATTGAATGCTATGGACCCCCTTTTCAGTTATGATTCTCACAGTGTTGTGATATGGACACTAGTATGCCACTGGCAGGCAGGAAAACAAGGGGCTCACCCACATTGGCAAGTTTGGGAGAGAGAGTGGAAGAGATGGAGGAGAGGCAGGAAATGAAATAGGAAGTGGAGTGACTGTCCCAGGTAGAAGGGAGACCCGGCTACTGGACTGTCAGCATCTTGTTACAGTTTATGCTTCTGTCCCCAAGAGCTTAGGCATAGCCAGTGAATATAGAATTGAGCGGGATAGCTCTGTTTGCCTCGAGCAAGGTCCCCAAGCTATATCTCTAACTAAGGAGAGACAAAACTTTGGGTGTCCTAGTAAAGCCTGAAAGAGACAGACTTGCCAATGACCACTTTAGCATCTAACCCAGACACATTAGGCCACCATTTTGAGTCGGTCTTATTCAGAGTTCATGATCTCTAAGTAACAAGAGGTTTTATGACTCATGGGAAGTGTTGAATGGAGAGTGACAGCTGGTGGTTTTCCTCAAGTGACAGCTCAACTAAATGGTTCATCACTCAACAGACAAGCAAACTCCTATAGTAGCTACAGCACTCTTCAAGTTACTCAGTGCATAGCCTGTACAGTTGTGTTGAATGATCCTGGGCATAGCTTTCCAGAGACAAGAATGGGAGATTTATCAAGCATAGAAAAAAAAATCTGACCCTGATAAATATTCTTAGATTCTGACTTTCTGGTTGGCTGTCTCACACAGAAGAGAGAGAGGATCATTAAAATGTATTTGTCAATCTCAGTTTGCATTTTAAAAGAATGATTTTTTACCTTTAAAAGTAGGGTATTGCTACTTATGCACTTCGAGAGTTTCAATATTTTAAAAGTTGATCTTAAATGTCTCTTTAATATGCAGCTTGTTCAATTCATCTAGTTGCTAGCTGAGATACTTAATAACTGCCTAGGAACTTCTTAGGTACATGTTATTACATCTCTGAATATATTATCAGTCATTATACCTATTTTTTGGGTGTGGTGGTTCACACCTGTGATTTCAACTCTCAAGAGGCTGAGACAAGGAGGATTGCCCTGAGTTCGAGGCCATCGCGGGGAGCACAGTGAACACCGATGAGAAATCTGGTTAGAGCAGCAGTTTTCAACCGTGGCTACATTGTATAGCCCCTGGAGTAGTTAATTTTTCTTTTCAAAAGTCTTTTGAAAAGACGCCAGTGGTGGAGTTGCTCTCCAGACCAACAGCCTCAGCACAGCTTGCTGTGGGACCCAGGCAGGATCTGTCCTGGGAGCTTCTCAGGTGACACTAAGCTGCATTGAAATGGAGGCCCCAGTCAGAAGACCACTTCCTTCGTGTGGGCACCACCAGGAACAAGGCGGGGAGAGGCTTCTGGCTTTTATTACACTTAATTAATTAGCGTCTGTGTGGTGGGGGCAGGGGCTCAGTATGGCATGAGTGTGGAGGTCAGAGGACAACTTGTCTGGGTTGGTTATTTCCTTCCACCAGGAGGGTCCTGGGGATTGAAGTCATGTGGTCAGTTCTGGCAGCAAATGTCTTTACCTGCTATGCCATCTAACCAGCCCCGAGGCTGCTGATTTTTAACTGGACCAGATTAAGAACCAGAGCATTCATGAAGCTAATGCTTATTATTATTATTATTATTATTATTATTATTATTATTATTGTTATTGTTATTGTTATTGTTGTTGTTGTTGTTGATGATGATGACCTTGAACTTCTGGTCTTCCTGCCTCAGTCTTCTAAGTACTACTATCATAGGCATGTATCACCACACAAGGTTTTAGATATTTATTTTGACGTCAAAAGTACTGGTTCCTAATTTATCAAGAACTTGTTTATGGACAGAATACCAACTAAGCAAGGTAACAGTTACTACTGAATGTTTTCTTTTAGAACTAAATCCAGTTTCTCTCCTTGGAAGAGGATCCCCTGGGTACTCAAATATCATAGGAATAACGTTGCATCTTGGTACCTGTGGCTCTTGGAAAGATCTGAGCAGTGGAGGCAGAGTGATGGAGATGCAGGTAGCCAGGAAGGCTGTCCTTATGGCAGATTGCTAATGTCTACCTTTTTCCTTCCTTTCCTCTTTTCTTTTATTTAGAGACAGTGTCTCATTCCATAGCCCAGGCTGGCCTGGAACTCTAGGATATCCTCCTGCCTCAGCCTCCTGAATGCTAGGACTGGGTTAACAGATAAGAGCCATTACCCTGGGAAGAATAAAGAATTAAGAGTAAGTTCTATTGCTGCTCTTACTAAATTTGGAGCTCCTGAGGTCCATTCTGTCTCCCCCCCACCCCCGCCCCACCTCTGGCCAGAATCTAACTATGTAGCGGAGGCTGGCCTCCTCCTCCCTCCCCTTCCTAAGAGCTAGGATTACAGGTGTGCACCACAATGCCCAACTAAGGTCACAAGTCTTTCTTGTAACTTTTACAGGCTGGAAAGAGTTACTGAGAGTGGTGTGACCATGAGTAGAGGGGCTGGGTCACTTAGTCATTAGAGCCTTATGGCCATATTGTTTCTTGGGCAGGAAGAAAAGTCCACACTCTCTGTTCCTGGGGTTAGGTGCCTTTAGGCTCTGATCTGTAGAGAGTGACTCCAAAGAGGGAAGAGTAGAGAGCCCGAACTGTCTGTACACACATGTATGTACTATGTTCATGCTAAGTATGAAGCATGGTCCCTATGTATGAGGCTGTACTATACAGTGAGGTATGTGCTTGTATATTACTATCTAAGAATACAGAATCTTCCGTGTCTGATGTAAAGGCTTCTGAGGCTTGGGACCTGGCCAGCAGTGAAATCTAGTTGGATTTCTTCTAGGATTCATTTCTCCATTTTTGAATGTGTCCCAGGCATAAAGCTCCTTTATGAGAGACCCTGCCTTAGTAGAGAGAGGCTGCTTCTGCCTGACTACCCCTCTGGAGACTGCAGGAGTCAGTCTATCACCTGTCTGCCCCTCATAGCTAATGATAGCTTCCCTATGTCACAGTGGTTGCCATTGTGGCCAGTGGGCCACAAGCATGTTTCCACTATGTCCCTGGGCTACAGGGCTCCTCTACACAAAACCTAGAGGATAGGTGTCAAGAACCCAGCCGCCAGCCAGGCGTGGTGGCGCACGCCTTTAATCCCAGCACTTGGGAGGCAGAGGCAGGCAGATTTCTGAGTTCAAGGACAACCTGGTCTACAAAGTGAGTTCCAGGACAGCCACGGCTACACAGAGAAAACCTGTCTAGAACCCCTCCCTCGCCCCAAAAAAGAACCCAGATGCCTAGAGACCAGAACAGCCTCTGAGCTCCCATGCCTGGGTAATGAGATGCTCTAAGGCCTTGAGGGTGGCTGAGAGTCAGCTCACTTCCTAGGGGTTCTGCCTTCCTATGTGGGCTATTTTCCCTCTGATTGTGGAAAGTGTCCCAGTACAGTGGAAGGACCAAGATGTCCCCCAAATCTAAAGCTGCTGGAGTTTGGTATCTGGGAGAGGGTGGAGGTGAGGTGCTGGAACAGCACCGGGAAGTCCTGGTGGCCTGGGACAGGTTGGGAACACAGAGTCAGGACAGAGCCAAAGTGAGACTTCATAGTTCCTTAAACTGTGCAAGTTTCACCCCCCTCCCCCACACACAAAATAAATATTTGGACATAAATCAGCAGATGTACTCTGTCATTTCACATTTACTTGGGAACAGGTTTGCAAATATAATTTTTATCTCTACCTAAATAGGCACTCGGGTGACGCCCATGAGTGAGTGTTTGTGGGATCTAACCCCAGTGAAAGAGAGTCACTCATCCTCACAAGGTCATGCTGTGAACCACACAGTTCTCAGAGCCTGCTTTGTTCACGTCTATATCCTATTTAGTCTTCTCGGGTACTATTCTCACTTCATGGATAAGGCTCAGAGGGATTTGGGGTATTATCTGACATTGTCCAACTGAGCTTTGAATTTTAAAGCTATTGTGCCTCCTTCTGGGTTACACTTGCCTACATCCCAAACATGTTTAAAGAGAAAATAACTCCATACCTGCCACGGTTGACTCTGTTTCCCCCGACCCTTCTGAAGAAGAGAGGGTGGGGATGTCTGTCAGGGACATGGTTGTTTCTGCTGTTTGGGTCTCCTCTCCCGAGTATGAGGGATTTGGGGATTCGATTTCTTGAGGTGTCTCTGTAGGGTGCCGGGTAGGCTGGGGCCACTCGGACTCTGCGATGGTGCTGCTGCTGGCAACATTCACTTCTGAGGTGTGATCAGACCATTCTCCACTGATTTCAGTCCTGTCTCCAGAAGCCATGGGTGTGGCAGAAGGCACCCCTGAAGCGCCTGTGTCTATGTCGGAGGTAGTGCTAGATTCTCCACTCTCTTCCTGAGCAGCCGATCCCTCCCTGGCGCCTTCCTGAAAGGTCCACGGGTTGCTGCTTACCTCTGTGCTTGGGGTTGTCGTTTCCAGATCTGTTTCATGGAAGGCAGAAGTGATTCCATGCAGATCTGGGAACTCAGACAGTTTACTGCTGGCCTCAGGGGCAGCAGACACTCCCACGCCAGCCTCGGGGTAAGCAGATGGGTCACTGCTGGCTTCTGGGACTGAAGCTTCTACCCCAGACCCAGTGAAGTTTGTTACGATGCCACCAAGGTCCCCGGATGCTGAGGCTTCCCCACTGGCCTCAAAAAGCCGTGGAGTATATGTCATAGAAGGACCATGGCCAAGTTCCTGGGAAACAGTGGGTTCAGTCACGCCCTCCACTAACTCAGAAGTGATTAAAGTGACTTCCGGAAGCCCTGAGCTTTCCCCACTGCCAGTTGTGGCAGCAATGGATTCTCCACTTATGTCAGTAGTGCTGGCAAAGTCTCCGCTAAAATATGGAGAGCTTGGTGTCTCCGTGCTGGGTTCCATCTGCCCAGATTGCAATGTGCTTAGGTCCGGAGACCCAGAAAGCTCCCCAGATATGTCTGGTGTTCCAGAATGGGCACCACTGAATTCCAAAATGCTCGAAGGTCCTTCTCCAGCTTCTTGAGCAGTAGGAGCCTGGGTTATAGATTCCACCAAAGTTCTGTCGATAAGAGACACAGTGGGGAAACCTGAGACAAGTCCACTGCCATCAAATGCTCCTGAGGGCGAGCTGCTCCCAGTCTCAACTCCAGAGAATTCTCCACTGACCTCAGCCACTCCACTTGGGAGGCCACTGAAATCTGGAGTGGGGGATGTGAATCCACTGGAATCGATTGCTCCAGAAGATTGTCCACTGACATCCACTGTCCCAGACGTGCCTGACAGATCTGTCTCCCCAGAAGGGAAGCCACTGAGTTCCACAGATCCTAACCCCTCTTCTTCCCTAAATGTGGTAGGGGTCACTTCAACAAAACTGGTGTCCACAAATGTAATGCCAGAAGACTCTCCACTGCCACTCATGGTGCCAGAAGCCAGGCCAGGGGTTCCGGGTGCTGTTCCGCTGAACACTGGGAACCCTGAGGGCTGCCCACTGAGATCAGAAATCCCAGAGGTTTCTCCACTCACAGATGTTATGCCAGAGGACTGGCCACTGCCAAAGAGAATTTCAGACCCATCTCCACTGACATCTGTTTGTCCAGAGGACAGTTCACTAAGCTCAGTCACTCCAGATGTCACAGTGGTGTCAGGAGTCCCTGATGGCTGCCCACTGATTTCAGGAATCCCTGATGTTCCCTCGCTGATGCCAGAAGACCCAAATGGCTGTCCACTAACATCAAAAATTCCAGATGTTTCTCCACTGATATCAGGAGATCCGGATGCTTGGCCACTGAGTTCAGTTCCTGAAGGGAGGCCACTAATGTCCGCACTACTGTCCAATTCACCCAGGGGCAGCCCTGATACTTCTCCTGCACCACTGATGTCAGTGGTCCCCCTTCCTTCCAGCTCACTGGAAGTGGTGGCTGTGATCACCTCCACTAAGGTACTGTCCACAAGGGAGACAGTTGGGAAGCCAGATGGAAGTCCACTAAAGTCAGGCAGGCCAGAGGATGGGCCACTTCCAATGTCCACTCCAGAATACTCACCACTAAATCCAGAGGGAAAGCCACTTGCTTCTGGAGTTTGACCACTTCCTAGAGTCCCAGAAGGTAGCTTGCCAAAGTCCAAGGCCCCAGAAGCAGACCCTACCAAGTCTTCTTTTCCAGAGGGCAAGCCACTAAGGTCCTCAGTTCCAGAAGCTGAGGTCTCTAGGCCTTCTTTTCCAGAAGGAAGTCCACTGAGGTCATCACCTACCCCAGAAACAGAGGTCTCTGGGTCCTCTCTTCCAGAAGGAAATCCAGTAACATCTACTCCTGAAGCAGATGTCTCTAGACTATCTCTAGTAGAAAGACCAAGATCTTCCACTCCAGAGGCAGAAGTTTCTAGACCCTCTCCTCCAGATGGAAGACCACTCACATCCTCTATCCCAGAAGCAGAGGTTTCTGTACCATCTCCTCCAGAAGGAATCCCACTAACATATCCCCCAGAGGCAGAAGTGTCTAGACCTTCTGCTTCAGTAGGAAACACACTAATGTCCTCTATTCCAGAGGCAGAAGTCTGTAGACCTTCTCTTCCAGAAGGAAGTCCACTGACATCCTCTACTCCAGAGGCAGAAGTTTCTAGACTTTCTCTTCCAGTAGGAAGCACAGTGATGTCCTCTACTCCAGAGGCAGAAGTCTCTAGACCTCCTCTTTCAGTAGGAAGCTGAGTGACATCCTCTGCACCTGAAGCAGATGTTTCTAGACCTTCTCCTCCTGAGGGAAGTCCACTCAAGTCTCCCACTCCAGAAGCAGAAGTTTCTAGACTTTCTCCTCCAGTCGGAAGTACACTGATGTCCTCTATTCCAGAGGTAGATGTTTCTGAACCTTCTTCTCCAGAAGGAAGTCCACTGAGGTCCTCTACTCCAGAGGCAGAAGTCTCTAGACCTTCTCTTCCAGTAGGAATTCCACTGACGTCATCTACTCCAGAGGTAGAAGTTTCTAGACCGTCTCCTCCAGAAGGAAGTCCACTGGTTTCTTCTGCCCCAGAAGCAGAAGTTTCTGTAATTTCCCCTCCTGAAGGCAGCCCACTAAGTTCTCCTGCTCCAGAGGCAGAGGCAGAGCCTTCGGGGCTCTCACCTCCAGAGGGCAGCCTGCCAACTGTGGGAGTATGGGACCAGGGGACTTCTCCATCTCCTGAGGCGGACCCACTTTCTACAGGCAGGCCTGAGCTCACTGTGGGACTAAGGCCACTGGAGTCAAGGTCACCTGAGGGAAGACCACTTTCAATGCCACCTGAAGGCTGTCCACTGGAGTCAAGGCGTCCTGAAGCGTCTCCGCTGCCTGTGAAGTCACCACTGAGGTCAGGTGCCCCTGACGCCTCCCCTGAGCCTGGCAGCTCTGTTGTGCTCGGCACTGCAAATGAAGATGTGTATGGCTCCTCTGAGGTGGAAGGGACTGCTGAGGCAGAGGGGCTTTCTGTGTGTTCCTCTGCTTCTGGGAGGGTGGGAAGCCATGTGGGAGGGATCCCTGGAGGAAAGAAGGAAGCCAAGGTGAAGTGTGGAATGGTGAAAACTCTGCTCCATTTCAAAGTCATACCCTTCCACAGAAAATGCCTTTTAAGAGCGTGGGAACATGTCAGATTATCACTAAGGGATATGATTTAAGTCTTATGACAAAGGAGGTAGAAAGGTGAGAGAAGAACGAAGGATAAAGAGATGGAAGGAGAGAGGAAGAAAGGGAAGAAAAAGGAATGAGATGGCCTGGGAAGCCTCCTTTACAGCCTCAGGGACACAGGCTATAAGAATTATGCTTGTAGGACTCCAAGGGCCGACATTTACCTTGCCCACTGGAATTGGGGAGGCACCCCTGAAAAAACCAAGTTCCCCCTTCAAGTGCTTCCATATCCAAGAGATAAAGTGTCTCTTGTATCCACCTCAAGGGTTCATATGTGGGCTAGTAGGGTCTTGGTCCACAAGCGAATTCCAAGCGCCCAGCAAAGCCCAGTGCTGGTAGAGAAGCTGGTTGTTCTGGCTTAGGGACCATTTGCACAAGCCCTCCTGGTGATGCTGGTGCTGCTAGAGTGGGAGAGCCCATCTCTAGGTCATCAGGGCCAGATGGTGCTGTTTATAAAGATGCTTTGGTTTTTAAGCTGAGGTCCCTGTTCCAGAGGACCTGAGAAGTAGAGCAAGCCAAGCATCCCGCTGTTTGAAACCTCATCACACCCCCCTTGTCTTGTTTTTGTTGGTATTTTCAATACAACTTAGATCTAGGTTTGGTGGTGCAGAGGCTGAGGTAGGAGGATTCCAAGTTTAAGACCTGCCTAAGCTATATAGTGAGTTCAAGCCCCCCTTTCCCTGCCCCCCCTCGCCTGGGCATTCCATAGCAGGCAGGAGTGTGGGGTTAGTGCACGTGGCTTCAAGGTATGTCTCAGAACCCAGCTATACTCACCTGGCAGTGGGGATGTGCCCACTGGGGTGTAGGCTGGCTCCCATTCAGTCTGTTTTTCTGGCTCAGTGGTGAAATACGGCACTTCTGTTGTCTCTGGCTCTAAGGGGACAGCATCCACACCAGGCCCCACCCGAGTGACAATCCAGTCCTCTATGTCAGAGGGTGATGTGGGTGTACCACTTTCTTCTTTTCCTGGAGAGGGCGCCTCTGACACACCTGTGGAAGATTTGTGGGAAGTGAGAAGTGAGCTTCTGCCCTTTGACCGGAGTCCATTCTGCCTTGTCCTTCAGGGACAGAGGAGCAAGGGGACCCTGAGGTACACCTGTCCCGTATAAGAACCTTGCTAACCCACCCCAATCTCTAAGTCATTGAGACAGCTGTTTGCCATTTGTATTTACTGGACAATGGCACCATGTACCCTCTACCCCAGCAGCTTAGGGCAGAGTGCTCTGGGGTATCTCTTCCCCACAGTCTACCATATACGCTGGACCTAAAATCTTTATGCTTATAAATATATTTTACCATAACAGAGAAGAGACTAGATCTAACAGGTGGTGACTTGTTACTGTGACTTGCCCAAGGTCAATGGCTTAGAAGTACTGGGGCAAATTTCTCAGTTCAAGATCGATCATGATCCTGTCTACCTTGAAGGCAGAGCTAGTTCTGAGTGTCAGTTCCCTAAACAGGAGGCTCGTCTCTAGATTCCACACAGCTATCATGGTATGTGCAGTGAGCAGGATTCATAGACAAGGGATAATTTCTGATTTGGGGAAAGTCAGCAACCTAGAGAAAGTCAGGAAGGAACCAGACTTCTCTACAAAGTGATAAAAGGTTTAAAGCCTGGCATGATGGCACACCCTTTTAATGTCAGCACTTGGAAGGCAGAGACAGGCAGCTCTCCATGAGTTCGAGGCCAGCCTGTTCTACATGGCAAGTTCTAGGACAACTAGGGCTACATAGTAAGACCCTGTCTTAAAACAAACACAAACAAATAAAAAAGAGGTTTTAGTCCATTGAAGGTCTTGGGTAAGGTGGTGGGAGTTATGGTTTACTAGGAGGTGTACTGGTTTAATCTCTAATGCCCACCGTAATGACCTAGTCTGGGGCAAGGGCATCAGTAACTCCCCTGGGAGAGGATTGGCCCTCTTAAATGAACTTTTGGGTTTTAATTAATTCATTCATTTTTTGAGGTAGTATGTTTCTATTCAGCACAAGCCACCCTCAAAGATGTGGCAATCCTGAAGGCTTAAAGAGAAGTTGTGCTAGCTGGGCGCTGCTGGCGCACGCCTTTAATCCCAGCACTCAGGAGGCAGAGGCAGAAGCAGGTGGATTTCTGAGTTTGAGGCCAGCCTGGTCTACAGAGTGAGTTCCAGGACAGCCATGGCTATACAGAGAAACCCTGTCTTGAAAAAACAAAACAAAAAAGAATAAAGGAAAAAGAAGTTGTGCTTTATTTTGGCATGTTTTATCTGTTTGGTCTTTTGTTTCTTTGCTTTGGTTTTCATTTTAGCAGTTTTTATTATTTGTTTGTTTATTTTTATTTTATTTTTTTTGTACATTGGTGTTTTGTCTGCAAGTACATCTGTGTGAGGGAGTTGGATACACTGTATCCAACTAGAGTAACTAGAGTTACAGACAGTTGTAAGCTGCCTTGTGGGTGCTGGGAGTTGAACCCCAGTCCTCTGGAAGAGCAAGCAGCCAGTGTTCTTAACCACGGAATCATCTCTCTAGCCCTATTGTTTCATTCGTTCATTTTTTTTAAAGAGAGAGAACAAACATAAAGTCAGGTGGGGAGGGAGGTGGGGACGGCCTGGGAGGAGAAAAACATGATCAAAATATATGATAATAATTTTTAATAAAAAAACAAAGACAGGCAATCAGAAAAAGATAATGCATAGTATGTTAATTTTAAGTTTTTAATTAAAATTAAAATGTTAAAATTATGCACATTAAAAAAAAATAAGGCTTCCCCACTACCAGGCCTGGTGTCATGTCACATGTCTGTAATCAGAGCACTAAGAAGTGAAGGCAGGGGGATCAGGATTTCGAATCCAGCCTTAGCTGCATGAGACTCTTAAAATACAAACAATCAATAAAGTAAAAAGGTGTCCCACTAAGACAGAGAAACTTGGAGGCCTTTAGATAAAAGCAATCCTTGGGCCTGGTGAGATGGCTCAGTGGTTAAGTGTGTGTACCCCTCTCACAGATGACCTGAGTTTGAATCTCACAACTGCCTGAACTCCACCCCCTCATGGAGGGGGAGGGTCTGTTGCCGCTGGCTTCCAAGGGCACCTGCACTCTCATGGACATGTGCCCCCCATACACATAATTAAAAATGGTAAAAAAAAATTCTTAAAAAATTGAAATAATCCCAGATTCACAAAAAGTTGTATGGACATTCAGTTTGATGTGTTATGTTGAAGCCACAGTTCACAGAAGTCTACAATCTCCATTCCGGTGGGTGTACCGTTACCTTATATGGATGCTGTGAGAATTGAACCAATCAGAGCCTAGAGTATCGCTCTCAGCTGTTTAACTGGTCAGGACGGTGGATACTATAGTGGTAGTGCCTGCACAGTGTGGGTCAATTAAGCATGTAGCTGGCTGGTGCTTGACAAGGGACACCAGAATTATTTGATTACACTTATTGCAAAGATATTTACAAGTTCAAGAGAACTGACAAGAAGATACAAGCAAAACAGTATATAAGATTGCATGGAAACACATATGGAGGAGTGTCTCAGATACACTACTGCAATTAATATTTGTATGTAACTTCCTTTGAAGTAGGAACCACCTGCCGCGGTTACAGACAGATTTGGTGACCACAGTACCTCGGAAGCAGAAGGCATGGTGCTTTGACAGTGGGTCAGGGAGGCCGGTCTGGTTAGGGTAGAGGTAGACAGTTCTCACGCCAGGTTTGTCCCCGCCACAGGCAGGCCGAGGGGTGACGATGGGGTATCGGAGGGTGCCATCTGCCAGCCAGCCAGCATAGCACTTGTCCAGGCCCTGGCTCCAGGCAGCATAGAGCTGGCCAGTGGAGGCCAGGGTGGCATTTTGAGCTGCACAGAAGGCCCGTGCTTCCTGGAAGGTGAACTGCTCGAGGCGTGTGGCGAAGAACACTTCCCCTGGGGACAGAGGCAATGGCGGTGTGATGATTCAATGTGTGTCATAGTCCCAGTCCCCCTGCTCTGAGGTAGAGTTCCCGGCACCCCGACCCTGATCACCAGGGCTGTTCATATTCACCATAAAGGAGTATATGACAATACTCCTCTAGGCCCTAGGCTTACTCAGTCACCTGCTCCAGCCCCAAGGCTACACCCTTAGGTCTCTTTGGATCCTGGGCAGTAGAGACCAGATTCTCAACTTTGTACTGAGTAGGGATTTCCTGGGACTTGGGACATCACTTACTAAAAAGAGAATATCACAGCTGAGCTGGGCTGAGCTAGTCTACCTATGAGAAGTTAGCTTCTACCCCCGACACCCCCTTTTTAGCTTCTCCACTCACACCTATGCTTCCTTCCCTTGACTAACAATGATGGTTCAGCTGGCAACCCAACCTCCCCAAGCTCTCTCAGCTCTCCGCTCTCTCATGGAGCTTGGTGACTGCTGTAGACCCGTTTCCCGTTCCTTTGGGGTTTCAGCACCCACATATTACCCAGGGCCCTATCTGGGTTAGGGAGATGGAAGGTCATATCTACCCAGCGTTTGTGTGTGCCAGGCACTTTTTAATGTGTCTCAACTAGTACTCAGAAGATCCTCTGATGTATTAAGCAGACATGTTTTACAGATGGGGGAACTGAGGCTTACAGGGTTTACATGAGCGGCCGTGTCGCTCATGGCAATGTAAAGAAACGAGACAAAACAGGTCTGCAGTTGAATATGCTTGGGCAATGCTGAGTTGCCGAGTTAAAGAGGTTTCAAGCTGCAGGACTTCTCGGGCGGGCCCTTGGACTTGCTCATGGGCACTGGGAGGGGATGCCTAACATTTATTGATAATAAATTGATCAATTCAGCCACTGAACCCATGGCTTTCTGAAGGACCAATGTCACACTACAGCAGAAGGGGGACATCCTATGAGCCTTTGGCGGAGAGAAGGCATTTGAATTGAAAGAGGTGAGAGGCTGGCCTGCTTTCCACCTGGTAAGCTGTATGGGAGCAGGCCAGCGTAGGTGGTGACAATTCTATCCCTCCCTTCTGTGACTCTCCCTTAGTCCCTGCTGGCCTGGGGATGCAATAACGTGGCCTGTACCCTCAAGCTTGTCCACGTAGCAATAGACATCATAGGTTTCTGATGATGGGCGCACGCCGTAGGTCCTGACTCCTGGGCTGCTGTCTTTGTCACCCACACATGGGGTTCGTGGGCTCACAATGGGGTATCTGTGAAAGAGAATGGAAAGAGGGTGTGGGGCCATCCTGGGGGTAGGAAAGGTGTATCTTACCCCTTGCTAGTGAGCAAAGTGCTGGTTCCTCGCTCCCCCGCCCCCGACCCCCCATGCCGTGTTGAGTGTTGCCTCAGGCTGGAGGCTTCCTGGTTGGGGCTGGAAATGGCAGGTTTGTCTTTTACCTGACAGTTTGATCCTGCAGCCACCCAGCATCACACTGCTCATAGCCTGCCTCATAGGCAGCTTGGAGCTGCTCAGGAGAGGCAATGACTGCCCCGGTGTGCATGCAGGCCAGCTGTGCCTCCTCAAACGTCAGAGAGTATCTGGTGGAGCCCGGGCGATAGTGGAATACAACTCCTGGTGGGGGAGGAGAGGGGAGAAAGAAACAGGTAAGACGGATGCTCATGCCATCTGTTCCTAAGCTTAGCTCCTTCGTTTAGACATAATAGGTAGATCTGGGCGATTCCACCTGAGGTTCGACTTGGTGATATCATGAAAGTCATGGCAGATGACAGTGTCATCCCATGGTGGGGACACCATCAAGACCCTATACCAGAATATAGATTTGCATTCAGGGATCAGCTGGGCTCTGTGCTGAGTGACATCACTGCCCGAGTATAGAGAACCTCACCCACCTAAATCTAAGAGCTGCAAGTGTTTTCCAGAGAGAACCAGCTAACTGTATCAGACTTTTCTTCTTCTTCTCCTTCTTCTCCTTCTTCTTGTTGAGATAGAATCTTGCTATATAAACCAGACTGGCCTTGAACTCACAACTCTCCCACCTCCCCCTCCCATTCTGGGATGCAGACTGTAGCATCCCTCCTGGTCTCTAGACCAGGCTTTGTGGGACAGTGTGATTTCATTCAAGTGCTAACTCAGCCACACCTGTCCTAAATTAGCCACAGACAAAGTCTTAAATAATCGGATGCGCCTTCCATTCAATCAAACTCTATTCATGGGCACTGGAATTTGAACTTATTTTTGTTACATAATTTTCACGTATCACAAAATACCTTTTAACTCCACCCCTTCCTCAGTTATTTAGTACTGTGACAGGCACTATCAGGTCACTGCTCCCTCAGGACAGCTGCGCTTAGCCTGCTCACTGAAGTTGGCTGATTTTCTATTCTGGTGGTCGGGGGACAAGGCCAGACAAGGCCATGGGGTCACCCAGAGCAATGGTTTCAGGTGGATCTATTTTGTGGTTAACCCTGTGGTACTTTCATCTGCTTGATCTATACCCTGTTTTCCATAGGTGACTTCACTCGAGGTTAATGATTTGTGACCAAAGAGTGGCCACAATTGCCCTGCCTGTTCCCCAGGAGTGTACTTACCCCCTGGCAAGCGGGGCTGACCAGGGACTTCAGCTGCACCTGGAGAGATGGTCACTCGCACCACCAGGTCCTCACTGGCGAAGGCAGTGGCAGAGTCCGGCCCACGTGTGACTTCCGCAGGAAAGACCCAGGGCCTGGTGGCTTCTCCAGTTCTCTCCTCAGCCTCTGGAAAGGCTGTGCTCCCCACTTCAGGAGCCAGTGTGAGGGCCTCCCCGGGCTCTGAGACAGTGGGGGACAGGCCAAAGATAGGCTTTGCCGTGAGGATCACACTGCCCAGGGCCTCTCCCTCTGTGATATTACGGGGCAGGGGCAGCTCCAGGTCTGGCCAGGTCACCGTCTGGATGGTGATGTCGTCTTCACCACCCATCCCAAAGAAGTTTTCTGGGATGTCTACAAAGTCTTCACCTGGGACAGGAGGCAATGACAGGCTTTAGTGCTTAGCTCAGGGCTGCTTTGAGGGGATGAGAGCTGAATGTGCCCCATTTCCTTCTATTTGGCTGGAGCCAGGCACCTGGCCCTGCCCACCACAGGGGAGTCAGGTATCTGAGTTTTGTGGCTCTTCCTTTCCCTTGGGCTTGCTCCAAGCCTCCCGCAGATGCCAAACTCTGAGAATGCTAAAGTCCCTTATATAACTTCTGGGCCACTGCTGGAATCTTATATCATTTTTTGGTTGCTTATAATTCCTCATAGAGTGTCTGCGCCATTTCGATAGCTAGTAACAGCTATTATCAGTTGCATAACGATGGCAAGACAAATTCTGCACCTATTCAGTATAGATGCAATTAAATTATTAACAGGAATCTGAGGTTGGCTGAATTTGTAGAAGCACTAGGCTACTCCTGGTATATTGATCAGCTAGCTCATTGCTTATCAAATAAAATCAGTTCCTATTTCTGCCTCTCCACCAGCTGCTACTTTGTCCACTTCGTGTCCAATGGGACAGTGTGAGCAAGGGGAAGCCTGAATCTTGCAGACATGCTTTGTGTAATTGATGCAGGCATTGTTGGAGGACCGCCTGTCTCAGAGTCCTGGACAAATGAGGGACTGGCAGACATAAGGTAGTTATTAATAAAAATGAATATTAATGAGGGTGACATTTCCAAAGAGTGGTCAGATTATCAAAAACAAAACAAAACAAAACAAAACAAAAAAACAAGAGAGAAGAGAGGCTTTTGGTAGAGAGGGTGTCCCTCTTCACATAAGGTTGGGCTGTAGAAGTGAAATATGAAACGAGCCATAGCTGTATGGAAGAGCTGGGATTCAAACCCTAGAAAACAGCGGCTCCGAAGCATCCATTGTCTCTACATTAAGAAGCAGTGAAAACCCAAGTTCAGAAACCCAGTGATCCCGTCCCAAGACCTTACTGGGATCTGATATGGGTGGTGAGAACCCCCTTCCCACCTTCAGCTCCAGCCCCACCTGTGTAACAGATGGCGTCATAGCGGGATGAGGGATCCGGATAGCCTGTCTGGTTGGCATGTAGATAGACAGTCCTTACACCCAGGAGGTTGCCTCCGCAGTTGGGCCGAGCCTTGGAGATGGGGTAGCGCACGCTGCGGTCCGCCAGCCAGCCAGCACTGCACATGTCCATACCACCCTGCCAGGCCAGGTAGAGCTGGCCCGTGGTGGCCAAGCGTGCCCCCAGCCTCCGGCACTCGTTGGCGGCCTCCTGGAAGGTGAATTTCTCTGGGGATGTGGCATAAAAGACCTCGCCTGTGAAAGGACAAATCACACTGGGTGAGGGTTTCTTGGGAGGTTTCACATCCCAAGCTGCCTGTGTCCCCGAGAGGTCCACAGCTTTTCCCAGAGGTTTATAATTTTATCCTTGGTTCTGCGTTAGATATCTCACGGCTTGTCTGTCACTCCACATTCTTCATTCTTTTCAGAACTTTTGGGTAGGATGACACCAATCTCCTAACAAGGACCTTCTCCTCCCCCAAATTTAAAAAAAAAAAAAAAAAAAAAAGCTACCCAAAGAGCAATGGGTGGAGCAATAGCAAAATTAGAAGCCCAGCTGGTTGCTATTCACCCTCCCACCGCTAGGGGAGCTTTCCTTTAACACGGGCACTATCTATTCCTAGGAAACTATCCCAAATTGAAAATCTGCTGAGAAAAGCAGGTCTCACCTTTTGATCCCTTATAGTATTGCCTTCCAAACCAGGGGCAGTAGTACCCAAAGAGGCCATTAGAGGGTAATTTGGGATCTGCTAGCTTTTAAACAATATTTCCTAAAACCTGGTAAGGTTGTGTTTGAAGATGGGGTGGAGTTGTAGGCAGTCTCTGATAACTTATTGGGTAGTTTCATGTGTCCTTGCTCAGTGGATGCTCAGACAAAAGGACTGTTGTATTTGTCTTGGGTTAGTCAAACATGGGGACACTTGGTAAGAAAGGTGAGGTGTATCACCACCAGCTTTTCTCCCAGCTGGAGGAGCTTGGTAGCTATGAGAAGGATATTCAGAGAGTGTGTGGGATTTCCAGAGAGGTAGATGGGAAAGGGGTGTCATCTACAGGCCAGGGTAAATCTACATTCAAAATTAGTACCCTCATAAAAGAAAGAAACAACCCAGGTTTCTCCCTCAAACAACTCAACAAAAGGCCCAGGGTAGGACTTCAAGCTGGAGATCAGGAAGTGGAGAGAGGGTAGCTGGGAAGTATGTTTGTGTGTCTGTTGTGTCTGCCCTAGAGTGGCATAGGGATGGAGCCCAGGGTCTGCCACTGAGCTACACCCCAGACCTGAACATGGCTTTGATGGCACTGTGGACCTTAAGACAGGAAGGGGTTGGCCAGAGATGCCGAGATCCTGAATAAGAAGGGCAGTCCCAGGGGACTTTGGAATTTGGGGTTTGGTGGTAGCACCAGATTGTTTTGCCTGTGGCCACTGAGAACCCCTTCAAAGTGAATAGCATGGATTCCAGCAAGAGACCATTGCTGTTCATGACAGGAGAGGACTGAGGGAGGGTGGTGGCCCAGAGGAAGACTTGTGTAGCTATCCCACATGTGATCGTGGTGGTGGGGATGGAAAAGGCATCTTGAAGGGAACCGGCTTTCTCACCCTCCATCTCCTCAGCAAAGCAGTACACATCATAGGTCTCATTGGTGTCCCGGATTCCATAGGTTCTGACTCCAGGGAACTCGTCCTTGTCACCATAGCAACCTTCCCGGGGAGTGTGGATGGGGTATCTGTTGGGAAGTCAATGTGGGAGTGTGACACTAGGAAGAGAGGGGGACCCCAAAGTCACTGTCCTTGTAGCCATCACCTCCATAGGAAGAGACAGAGGCATAAAACTACCTCTGTCCAAGTCTGCTCTGCATGCCTGCTGCTCTTCCAGTCTCAATGCTGCTCGTGAATCTGGCTGCCTCTGCTACCAAGTGCTCTTGGTACCAAACACTCTCTCCCCCAAAGATACACTCCACGTAAAAGGCCAGAATCTTGTGGGTTTTGCAAACCGTGGGCCGCTGTAGTGATCATCTGCACTGCAGCAGCGCTGAGCAGCTACAGGCAATGTGTAATCGAGTGAGCATGGCTAAGTTTCAGCGCAACAATATTTACAGAAGAAGGAAAGGGTTGGTTTGGATTTGGCCATGGTGCCAACTTGGTACCACTTGAGTCTTATGCCTACTAAGTGTAGCAGGAGCTAGATTCTCTTTACACCCAAACTAAGGCCCAGAAATGTGAACTGATCTGTTAACAGACACACAGCTTCCAAATTCCAGGTTTGGAATTTGAGTCTAGCTCTTCCCGAGGCCAATATGTGGACTCTTGCCATATTAGACTGTTATGTTACTTATTTTTTTTGTTTGTCTACTAATTTTTGTTGAAAGGGCCAGTCCCAGTTAGCTTCAGCTGTTAATTTGACACAGTCTAGAGTCATCTGAAGGGGTCTCTACTGAGGGATTGCTCAGATTAGCTTGTGACCAGGTCTGTGAGGTCTTGAGCTTTGATCAATGTAGGAGAGCCCAGCCTACCATGGAAGACATTATCCCTAGACAGGTGGGCCTGGAACGTGTAAGAAAGCGAATTGAGTGTGAGCCTGTGTGTATATATGACAAAGCAGTATTCTTCCATGGTCCCTAATTGCAAGAGTTTCTACCCTCACCTCAGTGATGGACCATAACCTGGAAGAAGCTGGAATAAATTGTTTCCTCCCCAACCTGCTTTTGATTAGTGTTTAATCTCAACAGCAGAGTTGAAACTGTAACAGTGCTGTGAGAATTTGTGACTTAAAATCCCCTAGCCTGTTGCAGCTTGTACAGCTGTCTTCCTGAGGCCTTGTGGACCGGCTTCGGGGCTAGCCTTAAGATGCACATGAGGTGGATAGTCTGCCTTCACAGGCTTGCGGCACTGTATTGGGATGCTTCAGGCAGGCCTCTGTCTGTTCTACTTTGCCATTTGGCTCCTAGGATTCACTCAGAAAAGATGTTTCTAGACACTTGATGTATGTATGTCTTGTCTTACAAAAAAAAAAAAACAATATAAATAAGCAGGCAATATAAACATATTTATATAAACCATGCAATATATAATATATTGTTGTAATATGTGTTATAATATTTGAACAGGCAATATAAATATAAAAATATAAATATGAAGGCAGTAACTAAAAATAAATAAAACTCCCAGTTAAAAACTGACAAACAAACCCGAAGCAAAGAAACATCAGGAAGAAAAACAGGCAAAGAGGTTAGTGGAGCTCAGAACAAGGTCACTGGTATTGTCTTCTCCTGGGAGAGTGAATAAGGGGCGCCTGGGATGGGACACTGGGTATGTATGTTGACAAGGCTGGACCCTAGACTGGCCAGAGGATCATGTTCCTACCAGCTCAGTGTAGGTCATTGTCCCACTCCATCGTCTGCCTCATTCTGCTAGGCCTCTGGTACTTGGTTCTCAGCTCTGACAGTTTTTCCTCTGGGGGTCGGGGTCTCACCTGACTGTCTGGTCAGCCAGCCAGCCTGCATCGCACTGGTGGAAACCATCCTCATAGGCAGCCTGCAGTTGTTCTGGGGTGGCGATGATGGCGCTGTTCTGTAGGCAAGCCCGCTGTGCTCGGTCAAAGTCCAGGGTGTAGCGTGTGGAAATAGCTCTGTAGTGGAACACAATACCTGTGGGACACATGGACCAGAGGGAGAGCAGGTTAGGTGTGAGCCCTTGAGAAATGGTGACCAGGATCCAGGGGACCTTGGGCACTGTCTGGTCCAGGCTGACATAGTTTATTATAATCTTTTTAAAATTAATTTGAGAATTTCATATATACTTAAAATGTATTTTGATTATATGTACCCCACCTTCTTTCCCTGGCCCCTTCCAGCTGTACCTCTAACTGTCCACCTCTCCCATTGAGTCCAACATGTGCTGCCTGTGTATTCTTGGGTGTGGGGCCATCTACCAGAGTGCAACCAACCCACCAGGGGCTGTGCCCTTAAAGAAAACTGGTACTTCCTCTGCCAGAAGCAGTCAGATCAGCTGTCAATAGATCCTTAGCTACTGAGAAGTTTGCTCTTGCTGGAACCCTGTTTTCTCTCCACTCTACCCCACCACCTTAACAGGGTGCTCACCACCCCCTCGTAAGGCATTCCCCTTAAAACACATTTAATAATTCTGACAATAAGAAAGTTATTGACACGAAGGCAAAAAACTGTCTCCTTGTGATTTTCTTTTTGTCACTCCAGGATGCTCTAATCCCTCCTCCCTATCACCAATCTAGGGAATGAGACATGAGGGTTCCAGATCTCCAGAAGCTCAGGGGCATCCTGATGAGACCTCTTAGAGACAAAGGAGAACAGGAAGTGAATCTTCCATCATTTCTTTGGCTTCTGAAGCTGAGAATAAAGGGTTGAGGAGGGGGTGGGGATGATACCTGGATGACGTGTTAGGAACCCACTTTCACTCATCTCTAGGGTCATGGCAGACATGCCATTTAACTCATTTGTTGAGGTGCAAAATGGGCACACTCACAAGGCTGCTGTGAGGTAAGGAGACACACCTGTGGGTTTGTCTGTGAGGGTTTTACTGAAGAGGGAAGACCCACCCTGAAGGTAGGTGGTACCATGCCATGGTCCAGGGTCCCAAAGTGAAAGAAATAAAAAATAAAAAAGAAGAGAGTGATCTGGGTGAGCACTGGGATTCATCTTTCTGCCTCCTGACTGCCTATGCAGTATGATCAGCTGCCTCAGACTCCTACCGCCATCTTGTCCCCACCATGGTGGACTGTATGCCCTCAAACTGTGAGCCAGAGTAATGCCTCCCTCTCTCACGTGGACTCTTGTCAGGTCTCTGATCACAGAAGCAAGAAACACTGATATACCCAACAAGTGAAAGATTATTGGCAAACAAGCTGCCAACACCAGGATATATTCATGTGCCCCACTCCTAGAGTCCCATCCTACAGAGAACAGCATTTGCCAGGCAGTCCTACAGTAGGGCACAATAAGGAGAAAATGGGTATGCAGAGGAACTGAGTAGGAGAGCTGGTCTCCAAGGTGCCCACTGCTGAGGACATCATTCTAGCTCTTTCTACAAGGCAACATGGCGCCCCCCGGTGGGAGGCCCTTCACCTTTCACTATGACCTCCAGGGTGGCTTCGCTGTCCTCTATGCCATGCATCACTTCACACCGGTAGATCCCAGAGTCATTGGAGCGAAGGTTCTGGATCTCCAAGGTGGCATCGCTGGGGATGGCTGGATAGTTGGGGAGTGACACCTTGTCTTGGTAGATGCTGTTGACTCGAACCTGTCCTTCGGTGGCCACCAGCAGTACCACCTCCTTTTCCTTGGAAACACGGCTCCATTTGATTCTTGGGGTGAGGGGGGCAGTGGAGGGGGCAGTGGTCACAGGATGCATGGGGTCGATGAAGTAGCAGGGGATGGTGAGGGAAGACCCTAGGA
This sequence comes from Mus minutoides, assembly GCA_902729485.2. Taxonomy (NCBI): domain Eukaryota; kingdom Metazoa; phylum Chordata; class Mammalia; order Rodentia; family Muridae; genus Mus; species Mus minutoides. The sequence continues at coordinate 574,133 of LR753313.1, forward strand.
GGACCTTCAGTGGGGATGGCTGAGGGATGCTCACGCTCAGTGAGGTGTCATGGTCTGTGAGGGAAGGGGGAGGGACAGACAAATGCGTTAGGCATCATAGAGACCACAAGTCTCTGCCTCCCTCCTCCCAGGCCTGGAAATGCAGCCACCCAAGAGGCCCTCATCTAGCCCACCATGTGGGAACCTGGGGATTCTTCAGGTGTCTCCCCACCCGAAGACAAAATTCAGAGCCCAAATAGAATTCCAGAAGAGCATGAGAGAAACCTCAGACCTTAGACACCTAGAGGGGATGCCAACCCCTAGATAAACAGGACCCTTGTTCTTAGAGTAGTGATATGCTTGATTCACAGATTTTAGAAAAATATATTGAAGTATTTATTTTGGATATCATGAGGTCTCCACAAAAGGTTCATGTATGGATGGTTTGACAGTGTTAGGGAGGTGACTGGATTGGGATATACTGCCTCATTGGAGGGAGATAAATGACCACAGATGCAACTTTGAAAGGGGTATCTTGTTCACAGCCCCGCCCCCAGCCTCCCTGCCTCCCTGTCTTTCTTTCTGTCTCTGTCTCTCCCTCCCTCCCTCCCTCCCTCCCTCCCTCCCTCCCTCCCTCCCTCTCTCTTTTCTCCCTTTCTCTCTGTTTCCAGGCTACCATGAGGTGAATCTCTCCCCTCTACTGTACCTTCGGGCATGCTATTTCTGCCTTGCCACAGACAAGCTGTTTTCCTGAGACATTTTCTCATAGAGGCAGAGACTGTCCTACACATTGGGGGGTATTAATTGTTAGAATTACAAAATTCTCCACAGTCTTTAAATTTGAGACACAGGACTTCAAGATAGATATATCCCATTCTGGGAGGTCTGCATTGGGCTTTAACTGGACCTTGTAGAAGGGCAAGGCTTTTTAAGTCAAGTACGAGAAGACTGGGAAGAACAGGAGGTCTGACTCTTTTTTTTTTTTTTTCGGCCTGTAGAGTCAGAAATATGGGACTGGGTAGGACTAGATAACATAAAAATTATGGAGTGTGTCAATAGAGAAGACATAGGGTTTCCTAAATTCTGTTGGAAAGGGAGTGAGAGAAACAGCCTTCTATACAGCACCTTTCATGGCAGGTCATAAATTTTTAGAACCCTTCTTTTCAAAGGATGCTACAGGTTGAAATAAAAATGTTTAGGATAGTTGTGGGTGGTAGAGACATAGCAGGGGAGCCAGGAATGTCTGGAGTCCAGCCTGGACCTTTTGATGTCTGGACAGATTCCACCATCTCTCCACAAACACCTCCATCTGCTGCCCAGCCCTGACGCCGGTGGCCACAGCCTGGCTCTGTAGTAGTGGTCCTCAGGGGATAGCCAGAGGCCACTGTTGAGTCCAACTTGATGGTTGTCAAAGCTCTCAGCCAACCCTAGTGGACTGTTTCGCTAATGTGGACACATCTCCCGAGGTGATGGCTAGGGTCTGGGTATTCATGGATCTCTGAGCATCATTGGAGGTCCAGATAACCACATCTACATATTCAAAAGCTGTGAATCAGGCCAGTATGTGAGTGAATAAAATACTGAGTGTCTTTCCGTTTAACCACGGAAATTTTTTTTCCATGACCCTGAAGTCCTGAAGTTTTGCATTGGCATACAGTGGGTTGTGGGGAGGGAGGGTGCCCAAGCCTCTTCTTGTTCCCACCACCATGAGCAAGCCTTCTCTTATCCCCTCCCCCACACTGTTTGGGAGGTCTCACAGACTGTTCAGCCCTTGAATTCCAGATCCCCACACTATGTGTTAAGTTTTTCACATGTCCCTTGAGTCAGGGTTGAGGAGCTCACACCAAGACTGTGCCCTCACCTCTAGAGGAAAACCAGTCTTTTCAACATTGTTCCTCAGGATCTCTTTTCCTCTTTGGTGGTCCTACCCATGCTCCCCTCTGCTTCCCATGTCTTCTCTCTACCCTATTCACTGGGCAGTGGTTCTGAATGAGATCCCCAAGGGTTCTGTGAAGGAGGCTGAGCAACTCTCCTTGCTGAGGGCATTCAGCAGTAGATGCATTTGTAGTAGGTGTGTGTGTGTGTGTGTGTGTGTGTGTGTTCTTACTACATCTAGAAAAGGCCATAAGAAGGGCAGCAGGGACAGTGTCCCAAAACAAAGTTGTATCCAGTACTCAGAACCCAGTATCCACTGAATAAAGGAGCCATGCATAGAACTGTTCTCACCTGGAATTTCTTCTGAGATCACTGCAGCGATGACCCTCAGAGTCACAAAGACCAAGAGTAAAGTGGTCATAGTTCAGCTGGAAGAGATAGCAAATAGTTTAGGCACAGGATAGTTACGGAAGAGATACCGTAATAAAATTCATGCCCAAAGCTCTGAAATCACATTGTACAGCAGGAGGTTATCATGTTTGGACAGTGTTTTCACTAAGAATCCTTTCCTCAGAAAGCTTCATCCTTTCTTAGATTAGTTCCAAGACAGTTGGTACATTGGTCCTCCCGTCTTCTAGCCAGTGGAGGCTCGTCCTAACGAATTCCAGTGATAGCTAATGATATGTGCCAGGCGGACTATAGATGCTCAGGTTTATACACTGTGAGGGGTTTTGCACAAGCACTGGAATCTGTAGACACAGATGGCCTTCCCTCTGCAATGTGTGTGTGTCACAGCCAACCACCTGAAGGCTTTAACAAAAAAGGGACCCTCTCTAGAGGGAGAGAGACTTCTCCCCTGATGGCCTTCCATCCAATTTTCTCCTTCCTTTGGACTTGACCTGAAGCATCAGTTTTTTTCTGGGGTTTGAACACATGGAGCTCCAAACTGAAGATGTGTAGCCAGGTGCTCTAGCCTCCTTGTGAGTCCCTGCAGCTCTGGGGACCCACACCCTCCACTTGTATTGTCTTTATTCTCTCTCTCTCTCTCTCTCTCTCACACACACACACACACACACACACACACACACAAATGAAATGATTGGTCAGTGGTGGAGCACACATAGAATGATAAGATTGTAGTGGAGGCAAAAAAAAACCTCCCCATTGCCTAGAGACACTGTCCTATCCCAGTGCAACACATTTCTCACCCGTCAGCAATGATGCTGTGCAAACCAATCTACTGCATGCCAATCATATGAAAGTATGTGGAACATAATTATGTATATAGTACATGAGGCTTGGTAATGACAATAAATGGGGGTTAAAATGTATTTCCCACACTATACTTTTTGTCTTTACTATTTTAGCATGCATTACTGCTTATCAGAAACATTAGAATTGAAAGAGGCCACTATAGACTCAATAAGCAGCCCCAGACCCTTAGCATTTACGGTGCTTCTTAATTGCATCAATGCTCAAGTGTCTTCCTAGCAATGCTTGAAACCCAGTGACTCACACATACACATGTGTGAGAACCCAGGACTCCTGCGGCCTTCTTATGGCCACGTGAATTAGACGTCAAGCTTTCCTGATTGTCATCAGCTGGTCACTTGCCATTTCTGTCCACAGATCGGTTGCAAGCACCACTTCAAGCTCTCCCTGGAACGGTAGGGATCCCCAGCTCCAGCCAGCAAGCATAACTGAATTTATCAAGCCATCATCTGGAGCAGTGGCCTTCAGCCAGCTGCATGTAGAAACAGTCTGGACCTCATGATACCACTGCCCTGGAGGGTACACAACCATGCCACACACACCTTCAGAGACCTGCACTGTGTGACGCCGTGCCCCACATTCAGCAGCAGCAGCATTTACTTTTGGACTAAGAAGAAGAAAAGAAGCCTTGGGGGTGGGGCAGTAGTAAAGGACAGATGGGGTCTGCAGCCACAGAGACATGGAGACAGCACCCCTCACCTCCAACCCACCCAAACCCCTGGCCTCCAGGCCCCAACCTCAGCTCTGCTGGAGTCCAACCGTCCAGCAGGTGTCGCTCTCTGCTTAGTCACCATAGGCTGGGCCAATGTAGGGATCAGGGTGCAGCACCCTTAGGAGCATCAAGATTGTGGAGAGGAGAGACACTGACATTTCCTTCCAGGGGTGCCTGGGAAGGAACAGTCTGGGCCCAGGACAAGGGGACCCTTTCCTGTCTCTGGAGCTTGGCATTTTTGACCATCTGTCCTTGACCCAGGCCTGAGAAATGAAAGGCCTGTCTGTGTGGCTGAGGGTGTAGAGGCACATCACCCCATGTTGTAGGAAGTCTGGAAAGTTCCATAGTTCTGAGAAATGGTTTTCTTCTTAGGGATTTTATGACTTAGATACTAACCTTAAAAAATAAATTTCTGGGGCCCCAGGTCTGGCACTTTGAGAAGACACAGAATTGGAGAGGGGTTCTTGTTCAAGATCAGTCGACCAGTCAGGGTTAGGAAATGGTTTCCTGGAGGGTCAAGGAAGATCAGCCTGAGGTGTGTTTGCAGAGGGGCCTTTACCCAAGACCCAGACACAAAGCTAGCCTGTTCCTCCCTCAGAACGCCCTTCACTTGGAAGTCTTGTGTATGTTTCGGAGTTGTGTTTCTTCCCTCGCTCTCCGAACAAGCTGGACATTGTCTGGGATGCAATGGTGCTCTGTGGGGCTTGGGCTGGCTCTGTTTTTCTCCCTGGCTTAGACCAGGAAATGTGAAGGAATGAAAGGGAGGGGGCTGGGGCAGGGTGGGCAGCAAAACTAATTTTATTTCTTCTTCTTAAAAACTTTGGGATAGAATTATCGCAATAAGTATGCTCCTGTGTTTGTGTGTGTTTTCTCAGTTGTAAAGAAAATAGGGAGCAATTCCATTCTGTCTGGGTTCCAAGCCTCTCAGAGACTCAGTGAGGCTTTTATGCAAGGATACTGACTTTGCCAGCCCACGCTCACTCGTGGACAGAGAGACCTTTCTCAATGGGAAGGAAAGCGAGGCCGTGGGAAGGGATGGTACGTGGAGGGCGTTGAGGATGGGGAGATGAGAGGAAGGCCTGAGAGATGGACAGCAGTGTGAGCTCAGAGGCACGGGGGATGGCCCAGCACAAAGCCTCAGGATCTCTGTGTGCCAGGTATTGACCAATTGTTAGAAGCTTGACCAGGAAAAGCAGCAGGCTCCTGCTTTTCAGCTGTGTATGTGTGTGTGTGTGTGTGTGTGTGTGTGTGTGTGTGTCTTTCTGTCTCTCTGTGTGTTTCTATCTTTCTCTGTGTATGTGTGCCTAAGTGCACGCATGTACATGTGTGTTGGTCTGTCTTTGTGTGAATGTCTCTGTATGCATGTGCCTGTGTGTTTGTGTGCATGTGTGTGCCTGTGGTCCATAGTTGGAGGCAGGGACTTCATCAGATCACGTCATTGAAAGTGTAGCTCAGTCTCTCATTCTGAATTCCTTTTTTAGCAGCTCTGTCAGGTCTCAGACTCAGGTCCTGGCCCTGCTGGGTCACTTACTTCCTATTAAGACAAGACCTGTTCTTGCTGTTTCACAGATGGAGTGAGATGTCTTGCCAGTCAGTTCTTCTCATCTGGGCTGGGCGCTGTGCCTTTGGCACTGTACACACACAGGCTGTAGCATCAGCAGGGACCCACTAGTGCTACTCTCTCCCACCAGCCTTTTGTCAGTCTGTGTGAGACACTTAGAACCCTCGGATTAGGAACGATGGAAATGGATGTGGGAGGGGGAGGTTTCTTACCCGACAGGAGGATCAGGCTAGGTGACTTTCCATAAAGAAAAAACTGTCTTCATTCAAAAGCAACACTGCTGCCCTACCAAAAGCTAGAGAAACAAGAAATAGGAAAAAGGAGGAGGAGGAGGAGAGGGAGGGGGAGGGGGAGGAGGAAGAGGAAGGAGGAAGGAGGAGGAGGAGGAGGAGGAGGAGGAGGAAGAAGAAGAAGAAGAAGAAGAAGAAGAAGAAGAAGAAGAAGAAGAAGAAGAAGAAGAAGAAGAAGAAGAAGAATCGTAGTTCTCCTACATCCTAATCCAACCAGTGTTTGTTTTTGTTTGTTTGATTTTATTTTATTTCTGTTTTTTTTTGTATTTGCCATCTTTTTGCAACCTATTTTCCGTTTCCACAGAATTCAGTTGATGAAAGGACAGCTTTGTTCCTTCAGAAAAGAACACAATGGGGTTTTACAGTGTGACCTTCCTTCTAGGATACCTGTGCAGGTAGCAGGGCAGAGAGACCTTAGTGTGTTCCTGGATGGGAGGGACCAGAGGTTCCAGTCCCATATGCATCCCTTCTTTAACCAGCAGTCCGTTCCACTGCCGTTGGCTTCTGTGATCTTTCTGTGGCATCTACCATTCACGTCTACCATCCAATCCACATAAAACCCAGGCTGCCCCTCCAGGGATCTGTGTGCTCCCCACCTGCTGCTCTGTGCAGTCATTCTCAGTTCTGCACACTGAAGCTCCCACAACTCTTTCCTCCTTGGAGCCACAGAAGGCCAGAGTTGGCGCTGACCACTGTGAGCTTCAAATCCAATGCATTAAATTTACAGCTGAAGAAGCCAAAGCCCAAAGAGGTTCAGTATTTTGTTGAAGACCACAGAGCAGGTTAAAAGTGAACCTATAGCTAGAGTCCTAACCCAAGGATTGGTTCTTCCTAAGTCTCAGACTTTGTGAGCTTCACAAAGTAGTGATCATGGCTAGCTTACTCCCTGCTGTCTTCCAAATACTTACTGTAGTCACACACACACTCACACACACACACACACACACACACACACACACACACACACACACAGAGAGAGAGAGAGAGACAGACAGACAGACAGACAGACACAGAGACACAGAGACAGAGACACAGAGACATATAGATGGATATATAGATAGATAGACAGACAGACAGACAGACAGACAGACAGACAGACAGACACAGAGACACAGAGACAGAGACACAGAGACATATAGATGGATATATAGATAGATAGACAGACAGACAGACAGACAGACAGACAGACAGATAGATAGAGGGCACTGGGCATCTTGGGAGTCAACTCCTTCAGCCTGAGGTCTTAAGGGTGGGAGGTGGCACTGGAGGCTTGCGATGGTTCAGCATTCATGTGTACAGAACCCCAGGAGATAGATCCCCACCTCCATTTTACATCTGTAAGTCTCAGCTAGAGCAATACAGCTGGCTCACGGTGCTCATAGCAGAACTGGCACATCAGTATGGCATGTGATTTCAGGAAGGTCAGTCCAGGTACAGCTCAAAGGAGTAAAAAACCAGGGCCTTTCCCTCCCAGGGCTCCCAGGGAAACTGAGACAGTATTACACTCAACTCAGACTAGCTCTCCACAGCCAGTATAAAGCATCTCTTCAATTTCACATCCAGCAACTGTTACATCTGAAGTTTGCACTTGGGTGTTATTTGGGAGTGTCTATACTAGGGTAATCAGCAAACACCCATGAGGTGAAAACTCTTGTTTTACTTATTTATTTATTTTCCTGAGAGTGGATTTGCCAGTTCACTGGAAATAACTTATGCTAATATAAGTTATGCTAAATATAAAAGGAATCTGGGAGAAAGACAAGAGGTGCTTCTCCTTTCTTAAGAACATGACTTTCTTAAGGCTGAGAAGCAACACTTACTAGGGGGTGTTAACTCGTATGGGGCCTGGACCGACACAAAACAGTCTGTAACATCTCCTCACTGAATGGATGAGTGGAGGGAGACTGGATTTGGCAGACTGGGGAGCTGGGAAGACTTGCGATGGTGTTCAGTGTCTTTAATGTAAGTCCTGGAGAAAGGAGCAAGTTTACTGATTCCCCAGTCACTGTCCTCACCTAGCCACCTCTGTGGGCTAATCTCTAATGGAGCCTTTCCAGTTGCCACCCACCTATGGACGAAACCTCCCCTGAGACCTGTGCATGACCGTGGTGGCATGTGCCATAGACACCGGAATTTCTAATCTTGCACAGGGAAGGGCCCTGTGGAAGAGGGCCCCAACCTTAGTTTGTTCATTTCCTACGTATCTCAAACAGAGAAAGTAGGATGGCGGGTGCGGGGGTGGGGTGGGGTGGGGGGGGTGGGCGACAGGCAGCAGATCTCAGCTCAGTCTTAACTCACTGTGGAACACACAGGACTACTTGCCGTCTTTGCGTATGTAAGTTGAAGACATCAAGTGCATGCTCATGCTCATGTGCTCTCTCTCTCTCTCTCTCTCTCTCTCTCTCTCTCTCTCTCTCTCACACACACACACACACACACACACACACACTCACACACACGTTACCTTCTTTCTATGCCCTTCCTATTCTTTCATGCTTCCCTTTCTCTCCTTCCCTCACTTGCTCCCTCCTGCCCTCCTTCTCTTCCTTCTTTCCTCTTTGATTTTCTTATTCCCAGTTTATTATGTGTGCTATTCTCACTGAGACATCCAAAGTCTAACGCCACAGATGCACTATCCTGCTTTCTAGCTATTTAAGTGAGCCCTCTTGCAACGGCGTTATCCTTGGGGTGGGGGCTACTGCAGATAAAGCACTCAAGGCCACAGTTTGGTCTCCCTAGAGAAGCCCTGGACTGAGAGGGGCTGGTGAATGGGAAGGAGGGGCTTTTCTTGCCTCAGAATAGCTTGCAGATTATGGGTCAGGCAAACCTGAAATTAGAGATAGTATACATGAATGAGGGGTGCTGAGCCCTAATCTGGACCATGACCAAAGTGGACTTTGAACATCCGATTTGTTTTTCTTTTCTGAGACAGGATCTCATGCAGCACAGACTGGCTCTGGACTCTCATGTAGCACAGGCTGGCTCTGGACTCTCATGTAGCACAGGCTGGCTCTGGACTCTCATGTAGCACAGGCTGGCTCTGGACTCTCATGTAGCACAGGCTGGCTCTGGACTTACCACCTAGTTGAATATAACCTTTAACTTCTGATGCTCCTGCCTCTGACTCCCGAGTGCTGGATTTACATGTTTGCACCACCATGCTCAGTTTCTCCGGTCCTGGAGACTGAATCCTGACTTTGTGCATGCTAGGCAAGCGTTCTATCAGCCAAGGTCCCCATTGGGACCGCTAATTTTCCATTTTGGAAATGGGAGACTCTTGGCCCTGGAATTCTCTGAGATTCTAAATGCGAACTTCACGCAGCCTAAGAGGCTTTTGACATCTAGGGACAGAGTACTTTTCATGTCCCCCTTTTATGGACTTCTTAGTTAGGGGCCTCCTCGAGCTGGCCTGCTCTGTTTTCACCAGCCAGGGCTATAGACAAAGCCCATTCTCCAGGAGAATTTCACAAATGTAGAAAGATTCTGGTTACCCTTGTGTGTGGTCAAGAAGGGGAGGAGAATCAGGTGGTGATGGCATGAGGGTCCTGCCTTGTCTATGGAATGTAGGGAAGGCGGTGAGTAAGAATGAGGGCAAGAGCCAGACTCGGGTGGTACCCCTGGGGGTGAGGAGCAAGACATGGAGAAGTGACTCCTGGCTGGCTGGCTGCAGCTTTGCTTTATGTGTGTGTGGGCTTGGCCTTGTCTCCCTTTGTGCCCCGCTTGCCTCTGGCCTGGCCCCTTCTTCAGCCTCCTTTCTACTACACAGTTCTGTCTGTGCACAGTATTCTCCCTTCAGCTCGAGTTTGACTAGACCTAGTCTGCCCAACCTAGTCGGCTTCTATCTTAAATACCCAGCACAAATGCCACCCTGAGAAGATACCCTAAAGACCTCAATAAGAAGCCGTCTTCTCTTGGCCATGCCGTTTCTTGTCTTCGTTGTGGTGCTGATGGTGGGACATATGGCCTCCTATGGTCTGGCCAAGCACTCCTCACCCAGATCCATCCTCGGCTCTCTTTCACATTTTATTTTGAGATAGACTCTTGCTGTGTTGCACGGGCTAGCCTTGAACTCACTGGGTGGACTATCCAGGCCTTGAACTTGTAATCCCCTGCCTCAGTCTCCCTAGTACCTGGGATTACAGGACTACACAGCTAGGCTTGTCTGTTCTTTGCCTTTTCTGTGTGAAAACCAGTTCATGGATGAACACATCCTGGGTGGTGGCTTCTCTCACATGGATGCTCTACTCTATGAGGTCAGCTGTTTACAGGGCATGAGGGCAGTGATTCCAAGGGAGGGCTCATAAGGGAGGGTGCAGGGGCTTGGAGGGGTGCTGTACAGTTTCGAAAGTATGGAGCTGGAGTTAGATAGATCTTGTTAAGTCACAGCTGTGTCACTTAAACAGGGACACTGCAATTATTCAGTCTCCTTGCAGCTCCGCTTCCTACCTCTATAGTGCTGATAAGGCATCGATTGCCCAGGGCAGGACCGATGTGGGCATCTAATGAGAGAAGCTGGGTGGCCTCCAGTGCAATGTCTCCTTAAATCTTAGACTCTCGTCTGACAGGATTCTCCCTGTGGCAACTGGAGTGTGATGCATGCAGGGTTTGAATTTAAGGGACACCTCCAAGGGCCTGGCCATTTACCCCTCAATGACAGCAGGGAACGGGAACACCCCTGCTGTTTGGCTTAGGCTTGTGACATTCATTCAGGCTGGGTATAGGATGTGACTTCAAGTAAAACTGTAGGCCATACATTAGGAGCCAACAGCTGCTACCTCTGTCTCCAGGGCTTCCGTGGTTACAGAGGATGGCTATCTTTTCTCTACCTTCAAGGAATAGGGAACAAGAATCAGCTTGCATGATGGCCTCATGAGCACTTTAAAGAGCTTTAAAGGGCCTGTTGTGTGTCAGGAATTGTGTTCTTAGCTATACCAAGACTATTTCTTATCTTTAAGGCCAGCTTCCAAGCCGGGCATGGTGGAACATGCCTGAAAACCCAGCATTTGGGAGACAGTGGTAAGAAGATCATGAGTTCAAAGTCATCCTTGCTTACACAGTGAGATCTAGTCCAGTCTGGGCTCCATGAGACTCAGAAAATAAAACAAAAGACACCTTGCAAAAGGTAAGCATTATCATCCTCTGTAAATAGATGATATCTGATCAGAGAGGTGGATTAACTTGCTCAGAGTCACACAGTTGTGAGTGGCTGGGCTTGGCCTGAAGTACAGATCCCATGGTTACAGACATTCCCTTCAAGATTCCCAGTCCATCGGTGTTTTTCAGTCTCACTCATTGGTCAGTCAGCAAACAGATGTCAACCAATGAGGAGGTAAGGGAATGTCACTGTTAGAAGAAAGGGGATACCAGGTAAGATGGCAGGATGGGGGCTGCCTCTGTGCGAGCAGTGCAGGAGAGAGTCGGGATAAGGAAACACAGACAGTAATCCAAAGAGAGAAATAGGAGAGCTCAGAAACCCACCAAGGAAACAGAAAGAAACAAGAAAGAGCAGGACAAAAGGACACACTGCACAGAGAAGCAGGTGAATAAATTCCCATTCAGCTCATATGACAGAGAGTTTGTCTCCAGGCTGGAGGATGCAGGGTTACGGGAGCCTACTTCTGCTGTTGCTGCTGTAGACAGCAGCTGGCAAGCCAGATTCCCAGCTCACTCTGGGACTTCAACTCATACACGAGGGTCTTGCTGGGCTCTGAGTCCTCTCTTTCCCTGCACTTAAGTGCAAATCAGAAATCCACTGTAGGACCACATCTATCATCCCAACATGGAGGCTCTTGCCCACATCCACCAGGTTCATTGCACAAGAGCTAGAAGGTAGCCGGCCACCATCCACACCAACAGAAGCTGAGCTGCACACAGACAGGCCTTGCTGCTTTTTTCCTAGGGCTGTCAGGATGGTTGGTACAAAGAGTGTTTGTAAGGGACGCTTTGATGGTGGAGGGAGCACAATGGAAGGCTGGCAGGAGCAGACCCTAAATGCTTGAGAAGATAACAATGACTTCTCTCTTGACTCCCTCAATTCCACAGATACATATTCCACAACTAATATCTCTTGACTTGGCTACACTGTGATAAGGCGTAGGATGGGCTTCACCTTTCTGGGGTCCACCCTGAATCCAGGCTCCAAACAATTTCCTAAACCTGCCTCTTCTCCAGTTTCCCCAGAGACAGTGCAGCATGGTGGGAGATGGGCGCCTTTAGAACATAACATGGGTTCATACCTGTCTCCAAACCCGCTACCTTTGTGGTCCTGAGCAAGTCTCTTATTCTCACTGGCTGAAATTTCCATAGGTGGGAGGCAGGAGAACGACTTTCTGTAATAACCTGCTCTAAGGTATCCTTTCATCCTTTCAAACTACCCTGAGTGTCTAGGGCCCCTGGGTAATTAGATGCGGCTGGGAAGGGGACAGGGACATTGGGAGAAAGGGAGTTAGTATGAAATGAGTCTTTTAAATGAGAGGTGCTGAGCATAGGATAGATAGCATCCACCCAGAGAACTTGGCCTAGAGACTCCTGGGATAAGGATGAGTGTCCCCAGAACAAAGTAAGCATCTTCTCATGTACCACACACCGTCCTCTGCTTCTGCTTGGACCACACACCGTCCCCTGCTTCTGCTTGGACCACACACCGTCCCCTGCTTCTGCTTGGACCACACCTCTAGCCCATGTGCCCCTGACTCCAGCTACCTTCTAGCTGTGCATTCTGCAAATTGAATGTTGCTCTCTTTCTTCTTCCTGGTACACCCTTCCAGAAATTTCTATGGCTTTCCCCTTTTCAGTTCAAATGACCCCTTCCTTATAGATTTCCTTCTTTATCATATCCACCTGTTACATCCCATTCATTCAATACATGTGGAGCACCCCAAAGCTGACACATCCCATGTGGAGCCTCTCTAATCTACAGCATCATATGTGGGGGGTGCCTCTAATCTGAAAAATCCAAAAAGCTCCCAGTCCCAAAACTGAGTAGCAACACAAATTCTTCATGTGTCAGACTTCTCATCATGAAACTGTTTCACCCCCAGTGTCAGAATCACCTTCAGGCTATGTCTAAGGCAGAAGTGAAACACATGAATTTACTGTTTAGATTTAAGACCCATTTTCTAGATACCTCATTATGCATATGCAAATATTCCATAAAATAATCGGAGATCAGAAACTCATCTTAAGCAAACTTCATCGGTACCATCACTTCAAAGCATTGTCTTTTCTTTGTCTTTTAATTGTCTACTTCTCTTACTAGAATTATGTTTTATAAACTTTTGTCTGTTCTGCTGACTGTGTTACTCCTAGCATCTAGAACAACGTTTGGCATACTAGGGGAATTCAGTATTTGTTGAATGAATGAATGACTCTTCTGGACTCATTCTGGGAATGGAAGTACTGCTAAGCTCAAGGACAGTAGTTACTGTTAAGTGTCACCTGTATTCCTTACCCTGGGGAGCTTCAAAAGCCTCTAAGAGCATAAGCAGGACAACCAAGAAACCTGGAACATACATGCAGCCTGGGGACAATCCCTCTTACTCCTCCCCTGCTCAAAGAGGACTAGGAGTCAGGCAGGGTGGGCCAGGGGTCTTAAAGCAGCATTGAGACCAGAGCTCTATCCTGATTAAGGCTGTCTTTCTGAGGAGTGGGAGGCCACATCCAGGCGCTGGGCAGGAGGACGACTTCTCGAGGTTTGGGCACCGGGGAATTGGCTATAGCTGTTTATGACTCCCTAGTGCATGATTGGAGGAAAGCGGGCACAGACTTAATCTGTCAGCTTCTCTCCACTCTTCCCACCCTCCCTGCGCCCACTTTCCGAGCCCGAGGTATTTCCTGTTGAATTAAAGGAGCTCTGGGCACAGTTCTGGCTCCTGGCTTACCCACCCAGGATCACTTAGCTCTGCCCTGTTCTGTCTGTGGAAAGGACCTTCAGTGCTTGGGACCTGCCTCTTCCTGTCTCAGCCTTCCACTCCAGCCTGGGGAACTCGGATGTTTTTGCTGCATTAATTTCAGACTGTGTAAACAGGAGACTTGGGTCTTTGCGAAGGAGTGTCTTTCAGTCTAAACTTTCTGTCAGGAATGAGCTCCTTCCCTGGAGCAGGGACCTTGGGCCAAGAACTCAATTTCTGCTACTCAGTGCTCATTGCCAACCTGGCCAGACTAGGAAATGTTGGGGGAGGGGCTGGGACCCAGAGCGACAACACTCTTGATGGTCTTTCTAGGTGGCAGTTGGGCCCACACTTCCAAAAATGATGTTTGATAAGGATTAGTAAAAGCTGAGGGTCTTGGTAGAAATACCTGCTAGAAGGAAGCTGCTATCAGATGTCAGCCAAGCTCCTGGGAAAAGCAGAGCCCATTTGCCTGGTGTGCAGCTAAAGGAAGATTAGGGCCAATCAAACCAGTTCCTTCAGCTCTTGGGACAGATGTGCAGAATCATGTTTAGTTTAGGGATCCAGTAGAGGGTAGGGGACTTATGTGGAATCAAACCTCATACCATGGACTCTAATTTTCACCTTTGATTTAAGATGCTGGGAAAGACTTCACATAGAGCATCTACCAAGCTTCTTTTGAGGCATATCTTCCTTTGGGAACTGATGGGAGTCATGGACAAACTTATAGAATATAGTGCTTATGCTCATGGGATTTTGTGTAGCTGGTCAGGGTGATCCCCTTTGAGCAGTAGAGAATTGGTTCCATCTAAGACAAAGTTTAGTTCTTGCTCCCAGCTCCTAGATCCCAGGAGGTGAGCTCCGAGTCCTTAGAATGTTCTGCCTGATAAGAGAAATTGTTTACTTGGGGGCCTTGGGCCAGGCTGGGCAGTCTATATTAACAGTGAGGATTTGTGTTGGAGATTTTGTGCCGTGAGCTATCAACTTGACTTCTGCAGGGACTGAGACAGAGGCAGGCCACTTCTACATGACCAATCCCACTAAAAATCCTGGACTCTTCCCTGGTGTACCAGTTGCATCATGTCCCATCCAGGGACAGTGGACAGTGGACAGGACCACTACATCCCATGACAGCCCTGCAGTGAGGCTGCTTTCTGCTCTTGGCAGAGCCTACTTCCTGGTCCTCACGTGATAGCTGCCTTTCATTCAGAACGTGCCAAGGCCTTCTTGGGTTTCTTTGCTCCTTTCCCTTTCTCTTTCCTTTACCAGGCATTCACCATGTGCGAGCTTCTATACAGGGGTCAACGGCTCCACATACAGATAAGTCTGTAGGAGGATGCAAGTTAAGAAACTACACTGGGTGGGACCCTGAAGAGCCTTCCTGGAGTGTTTAATATATTGGTAGAGGGAAGACTCAGTGTTTTAGGGGATGACCCAGTCCCAGGTGTGGGCAGGGTGGATACCACAGCCAGGTAGGATTCCATCTGTGCCATTCCATCTTCTCCTATATAAAGTTCCCAAAGAATTTCTCTCATGATTGGGTTCACTGCTGTTCTTAGTCACAGCCAGAGCATACGCTACACAGAGCATCTGTTTGCTCCAGCAAGGGAGACTTCATGGAGGAAAGGGACTGGATCTCATCCTTGGCCATCTCCAAGTCACTGCCCCAACTCTGCCCTCAGAATGTTCCTAGATGAAAGCTGGGCCCCATGCTTGGTTAAAATACTCACACTATAAAATGAGTTGTATCAACCACTTTAAGGACACAAGTTAACAGCCTCAAGTAGCCGTCCTATTGAGTTCCCACTAGCTTCCTCCATCACCTGGACCGCTATCCTCTCGAAGAGCTGAAAGTCTGTATTGATTAAAAGACCAGCCCACATTTCTTCTTCCTCTCTGCTCCTGGCAGCCACCCTTTACAATGGCCCTTGAATAGAAATTAGTCTCGAGAGAGGCTTACTGTCATAAGTTCTATTTTGGAATCCAGGGGACACAGAGAGGTGTGGAGAGGTGATTAATCTGACATCCCACAGCGGAGGAGCAGCAGGGTCAGAGTATAAATCAGATGGCTCTGATTTCACAGTGAGATCAAGCACGCTGACCAGTTAGCTCCCTGCTTCCCACAAGTACAAGGAGGTTACTGAGGAAGATGATGCTGAATAGTATTCATTAAAGGGCCTCTGACCAAGTGTCACCCTGGATTGGCTTGTTTGCTTGCTTGCTTGCTTATTTATTTATTTATTTATTTATTTATTTATTTATTTATATTTGTGTGAGTGCGCGAGCCTGTAGTTGCCACAGTGTGAATGTGGAGGTCAGAGGTTAGCTTGCAAACATCAGTTCCCTCTTTGACCATATGAGCCCCAGGAACTGAACTCTGATTGTCAGGTTTGGTGGCAATCGATTTTATCAGCTGAGCCATCTCATAGATCACCACACTCCCCCCCATTTGATTAAATCAAGAATAAAGGTAGAGGAGACTGGAGAGATGGCTCAGTACTTAAGAGCAGTGGCTCTTCTTCCAGAGGACATAGGTTTGATTCCCAGCAACAATACTGTGGCTCACAGTCATTTTCAGTTTTAGGGGATCTGATGCCCTCTTCTGGCCTCCATAGGCATCAGGCACACACACGGTGGGCAGAAATACATGCAGGCAAAACACTCAAAACCATAGAATTAAAGTAAGAATTGAAAACAAAACAATGGATTAAAGAGTTGAGTCTGCCTAGGGGCACAATACTCTAACCACATGTGCCCATTTTTAATATCGCAAAGGGGGCAGGGTTGGGGGAACCACAGGGTAAGAGACACACATTGAGTTCCTGCTACAGTGTTTTCAGATTGGTCTGTTTTAAAGTTGGAGGACCAAGACACCTTCGGATGGAGAGGGGGTGGGGCCTGTGCCCTTAAAGGGGTGGAGCTAGTCCCTGAGTCCCTCAAGGAATCAGGGCTTGAAGAGGAGCAGAGAGCAAAGAGCCACAAACACTCCCAAGCTGTCTCCTCCTGAGAATCCCTGTCCAGCTATCACCAGCATAGCGCCCGTCCTCTGGCTGGCCTGCTTAGGCGCGTGACCATCCTCAGAGAGGCTGTAAGGACTATAGCGTCCAAGAACCTGTCAACAGGATGTCAGATCTGCTGCTCCTCTCCTCGCTGCTGCTGTCTCTTCTAAAAACCCTCATCCCTGAGGTTGAGCTCAGAGACAAAACTGATTCCTCGCCTCGCCTCTCCTCTCCTCTCCTCTCCTCTCCTCTCCTCTCCNCCTCTCGTCCAGTCCCAAGTGCTGTGACCTCCCGTGTGAACCTTCACACCTGGCCTGTGTGGGGCTGGGGATTGAACCCAGGACTTTCTGAACACTAGATAAGCACTTCTCCAGCTGAACTGTATCCCTAGCATCCCTAGCTCTCCTTTAAAAATGACCCTCAGAATTGTGTTAAAATACATGGACTATAAAAATGAGTTATTTTGTGTCTGCTTTAAGGACACACGTTAACAGCCTCAAGTAGCCGTCCTGTTGAGTCCCCACTGGATCTATTCATCTCCTGGACTGTTATCCTCTAGCAGATCTGAAAGTCTGTATTGATTAAATGACCAGCCCACATTTCTCCCTCCTCCCAGCTCCTGGCAGGCACCCTTTACTTTCTGCCTCTGTGAATTTGGCTCCTACCTCTCCTTCTGCAGAGAAACACTGATAGCTTCCTCAACACAGTTTCGAGATCTCCTCCCATCCTATCTCAATTGGACAACTGTCACATCTTTTTGGAGTCCTTTATATATCCAAGGGAGATACCTCTCCCCCACAAACAGGGCCTTCTCGGGTGTTACACTGCCAGCAGCATTCATAGCAAGAGACATTGCACGCACTTCACAGAGGGGCATTTCACAGAGGGGCACTTCACAGAGGGGCACTTCACAGAGGGGCATTTCACAGAGGGGCTGCTTCTTTGTCAACATTGACTCTAAAGCACCACAGAAGGTAGAAAGGAGGTTGATCAAAATTTTTCTCTCAGAAAATCTCCCAGGCATGCTCCATATTGGGTACCACCGAGCTGTCTGTCAGTGAGTCCGTCATGAAACATTTTTCTTCCATAGCTATGTCAGGCTATCAAGTCTTTATCTAAGCATCATATGAATTAGTTGATATTTTAAGTGCCATGTAGTATTATTTAAGATACTTATCATTCAGCACTGGAAGCTCACAGGAGAACCAGGGAGCCAGGGCCTTATTCAAAGCAGCAAGTTTGGGACTCTGGCCTCCAGGGACACTTATCCATTGGGAGAAGCTGAGCCCTGCAGGGCTCAGTGACTCCAAACTGAACTTCAGCTGTGCCTCAGATCCATTTGAACTGAGCAGCTGTGATCTTTTTTTTCTCGGTGGAAAAATTCACTGGCCATTGCAGCAGCAGCAGCAGAACTTGGGCAAAGAGCTAGAAATCCCACAGTGTGCTGACTCGGAGAATTCCCTGCGGACGGTCTCTCACCTACACCACAGGCTCCTTGAGGACAGGAAAACTTCCTATTCCTCTCAAAGGTGTTCTCCACTGTGACCAGAAAGAAGTTTGGTATAGAAAA
This sequence comes from Mus minutoides, assembly GCA_902729485.2. Classification (NCBI taxonomy): domain Eukaryota; kingdom Metazoa; phylum Chordata; class Mammalia; order Rodentia; family Muridae; genus Mus; species Mus minutoides. Next base: position 592,280 of record LR753313.1, read on the forward strand.
ATACTCAAGTATAGAAACTGGCATGAAGACATGTTCATGTTTGTCTGTTAACCACAAGAAGCAAGCTGCACGATAATATGTAGGCTATAACCTCATTTTATTCTCATGCATATTCATGAGAAAGAAAGAAACGGACAGAAATGTGACATTGGTTTTCTTTGGGGTGGAACGTTTAGGTTTAGTATATATATATATATATATATATATATATATATATATATATATTGTGTTTATCTTCCCCAAATTTTCTACATGGTCCTTTACTAGTTTTGACAGGGAAAAGACTTTTAAAAAAATGAAATAAAATTTTAAATCCTTTAAAAATTTTGCATCCAATATAATCACAGGAAGAATCAATTCTAGCCCTGAGGGCAATTAGGTGAACTGGAGTTTGTGTGTCAAAACCAATGGACTTTTTAGTGACCAAGGCGGCAGCCAGCTGGCGACGGTGGGGGAAGGAGTGTCTTAATGGGTAAGGAAGTGTGTTCTCTATGGCTTAAAACTCAGTCTGGCCTGGAAATAGCTCAGTAGGGAAAGTGCTTGTTTTGCAAGAATGATGACCTGAGTTCAAGCCCCAAACCCACCTAAAAAAGCCAGGTGTGGTGGTGCATGCTTCCAATCCTAGTGCTGGTAGAGTGGCAGGGTAGGGTACAGGTACACCCCTGGGGCTCACTGGCCAGTCAGTATAGCTGAACCTATGAGCCCCAGGCCAATGAGAGATGAGAGACCCTGCTCAAATAATAAGTTAGCTGGCAACTGAAGAATGGTACCTATTGCTGACCTCTGGAATCCATATTCTCTGTCTCTGTCTCTCTGTCTCTGTCTTTCTCTATCTCTCTGTCTTTCTGTCTCTGTCTCTCTCTCAAACACACACACACACACACACACACACACACACACACACACACACACACCTTGGAATCTGCTGGGAAGTAGAACTCTTTTATCAGAATCCAGCAGATTCTGGGTCCAAGGCTTTCCTAGCTTATAGAAGGGACTTTGACTCTGTCCCACATGAATATGAAGTTCTTGGCCACATAGTAGGGCTTCCCAAATGCCCTGACTGATGTGACCCAGGATGGGGGTAACCCCCTGCTTCTTTCTGTTGTGTGAGAACCAGCTTAAGACTGAAAAATTCACCTCTCTTGAGTGGCATGCTGAGTAGCCATGAGCTTTGGGGTCAGTTGGTCAAGAGTTCACATCCTGATCCCACCGCCTACCAGCTCTGCCCCAGGCTCATCATCTGGAAAGTGGGACAATTAGCCTTACACTTCTAGTTTCCCCTGCTTGGGTGGTAATACGCACATGGGGATATTAGTTCAGAACATACGAAGGTATTTCTGTCCTTGCTCAATCTTCTTTTAGCATTAAAGTATGGGATCTGTCTCTCTACAAAGAGTTTCCCCTAACTCTCTGGGCTTAAAGGTCTAAATCATAGTAGTAAGCCAATCCAGTGTATTGCATACTGACTGGTGCCCTCCCTCCAAACAGGTGTATTAAAATCCTCTTCCTTGGTAGTTATGAATGTGAGCTAATTAGAAAACAGGGTCTTTAAAGACATAAGTTCAGATGAGGCCACTGGGATACAGCCTTAATGCAATATGACTGATGCTCTTAGAAGAGGGGGAGAGCCAGACACTGGAGTGGTACTAAGCGAGACACTGGAGCCAAAGCCTCGAGCAGTGATACAAGGAGGCATGCCATGGGTGCCTGAGCTTGGGAGAGCTCTGCAGGGTTTTCCCTAGAGGGAGTATGTCCATCCTTGACTTTGACTTAGGCCATCTAGTTCTCAGAACTATGAGATGATAAATTCTTGTCATTTGTATTGTCAAACATTGTGGCATGCAACTCTAGGGAATGAACAGGAGGGACAACTTTTGATCACGCTCCTGGGACTGATTTAACCCTTGCTGCACGAGGGGATATGAGGGGATACTCCCCTCTCATTTGGCAGTTGAGCTTAGAATCACTTAGATTGGGGGATTATGTTCTTTCTTATATTTTACCTAATCTCTCTATAGTCTTTCTTATCTTAGTAGAGGCATACCTTTCTGGTCTTGGTGCTCTTCCTGAAACTTTATGCCAGTCCTGCTATGAGAATCCAGTCTTTGGGACTTTCTTAGGTGGGCTTCCTAACTCTCAGGCTTTTATGGAACTTTCCAATTCCTTGTGGCTCTCTGTAGAAACAGAGAGGAAGATACTCCAGATCCTATAGGGAAACTTGGGAAGCAAAGACCTGGTTTCCTTAAGGTTTCTTTCTTATCTGGGCTCAGAGTCTCCCCTGTCCCTAGGGTTCACATAGGGCATGGAGTTGGTTAGAGGCAGAGCTATGCTCAGCTGCCTCAACTTAATAAAAGTCATCAAGTGCTCTCCTGGGATATTTAGAGTCCTCTAATACCCAGTCACTGGAGACGAGAATGGAGAAAAGGACGAGACGAGACGAGAAAAGGAATGATCTTGGGGGCAGAGGCAACTCCAGAATGACACCATTCCCTTGCTACTCACTTATCCCTTCCCGATGGCATAGCCATGCTGACCACAATGACAACACCCGCACAGGAGCTCTCGATAGTCTATCTTTCGCCGCCTCAGCAGCACATTCCTAAGAGGACAGCTGAAGGGGTGAAGGATCATCAGGCTGTAAAAGTTGTCCACTGGACCATTCCAGGTGCCACTGTCCTCACGAACTGCAGAGGAATCCTCTGGAGCCACCAGACGTAGGGAGCCTGGTTACAAAACCTGCTGTAGTTACTAGCCTATGAAGGAGCTAGACTGTTTTTTCCATCTACATTGTTCTCAGTTAGCTCTGGGTTGTTAGAATGCAAATAGCATTTCTGTTCTTATCCTAAGATGGCTAAGCATCAGTCTTAAGAGCCTGTGTGGGCAGGAAAGCAGTTTCAGCTTGGACCACTGAAGACAGCCTTGCTCTGAGATGCTAGGCATGAAGCTGGGCTCTTCAGGGTTAACAGCAACTAGTGCTTGGAGAACATCTACTCTGTGTAGAGCATCATGGCTTAGCTGCATCACCTCACTTTATCCTACTACCTAACCTCGGGAGGGGGGAGTAAGGGGGGGGCAACTGATTATACCCATTTCATAGATAATGTGGTGGTTGGAATAAAAATGGCACCCATAGGCCCATAAAGGATGGCACTATTAGGAAGTGTGGCTTGTTGAAGTAGGTGTGGCCTTATTGAAGGGAGTTTGTCACTGGGGCAGACTTTGAGGTCTCAGAAGCTCAAGGCTGGCCCAACGTCGCTGTTACTTCCTGCCGCCTGTGGATCAAAAACTCTCAACTATCTCTCCAGCACCATGTCTGCCTGCATGCTGCCATGCTTCCTGCCAGTCCCAATAGAATTCTTTTCTTTATAGGAGTTGCTGTGGTCATGGTATCTCTTCACAGCAACAAACCCTCCAAGCAAGAGCTGTGGGTCTGGTGTGATGAGTCACACCACTGGCAGAGGTTATACTGTGCTTGGGACCCCTCTGACCATCCATGTTTGGATGACAGTGGCCTCGAAGATTCTTTGTAAACTCATTAGGAAGGGAGCTTCCAAAAGAACAAGATGGCGCTGTGGTTCCAGGAGACCCCGGGGTGGGGCTTGGAGATAGATACAGATGAAGCTGGAGGGAGCATGGGGCATGCCTAAAGACATGAAAAGCAAGGCTCTTTGACATCTTTGGAATTATCAGTGCTAAACTTGGAGAGGCTGGGGAACCATGTCCTATCTCCTTTCTAGTCTCAGAACCCAGCCTATTTCCTATCTGCCATGTCCTCATGACACAGGGACCCTGAACTCACAAGACTGAAAACACTACCAGAAGAAAGACGGTCCACGGCATGTCACGGTACTCGAGCAGGAATATTTGTGTTCTTTCAATGGGGTGCACAGAAGGAAAACAACCTGTGGGTCCGAAAAACCAAGTGGGCAGAGCGTGTCAGCTGCATAACAGAAAGGACAAAGGCCTGAAGACAGAGGTGGGAGCATGGGGGGGGGAGGGGAGGAACTGAGTTTTGGGAAAACTCAACCAGGGAGGTATGTCTCTACACCAGCTCCCTAGGGCCATGGGCTGCAGAAGAGGATTTTGTCTGACACCATTCATGGTGGTTTGAATATGCTTGGCCCATTGGGAGTGGCACTCTTAGGAGGTGTGGCCTTGTTGGAGGAAGTGTGTCACTGTGTAGGCAGGCTTTGAGGGCTTCTGGCGCTCAAGATCCACCCAGTGAGGAAGAGAGCCTCCTCTTGGCTACCTTTGGATCAAGATGTAGAACTCTCAGCTCCTCCAACACCATGTCTGCTTGCACACTGCCATGCTTCCTGCCATGATGATAATAGATTGAACATCTGAAACTGTAAGCCAGCCCCAATTTAAATGTTTTCCTTCATAAGAGTTGCCTTGGCCATGGTATCTCTTCACAGCAATAGAACCCTAAGACAGAATGTATGTCAGGGCCACTCTCCGTCTTTTGGGAGCTTCTGCAATGCAGTGCTTTGAGAAGAGGCGGTATAGATGGCCGTACCATTTGATTGCTGCAAACATCTAAAGGTAGACCATTCCACATTGAGCTTGTAGTGCATCAGTTATCCTTTCCCAACCATTACACATTGCTAGAGCCTTATCTAGATGTCAGAGGAGCATCTTCCTAGTTTGGCTTCTGGTAGACCAGGAGCCCTTAAGAAACTGAGACAGTGGGTGGAACTCCCAAGAGTGGGCTCAGGGAAGGTCCACCAATCTTAGGACATAACCCAGTACCAAGCTTTTCCTTGGCACTAGCCCTCCCCATCCTCATCTTCCCAGTCTAAGTCAACACTCTCATCTCCCAGGAATGGAGGTGAAGCCCACAAAAAAAGCAGCCAGGTCCTACAGGCATAGAGGACTCTCTCTGCTAAAATATCAAAACTCGATCCAGAAGCCAACGTGGGTTGGTTTGGAGGAACCAAATGAGCATCCCAGGGTGAGGCTACTGGGGAGGATACAGATGCCTTGAGAGATGCGGTGGCAGCTCCAGGCTGTGGGCCTGGTGAGGGTAGTGTTATGCATGGGGTGATAGAGGCCAGCACTGACAGGACAGCGCCTTACTGGACTCCAGAGACACTGCTCACCTCCCTGGGGTGCCATCCACAGACACATGGCCTCTGGTAACACCTGAGAGGGAGATGGAGCACCCAAGGTTCTGCCTCAGTTAGGAGGCTTGGAGGGATTTCAATCCCATAGCAGGGCTGGCCTGAGGCTCCCACACCAACAACAAACAACCTCCCTTTGGTCCAGTGAGCAACGGCAGCAGCAAAAGAGCCAAAGGTCTGTGTAGTCACATAGACCTTTAAACAGAAGGTGGCTGATGTAAGAATGAGATGGAACCCAGCCCACCGGAGGGGGGAAAGGGCCTCTGGCAAGTGATGGGAGAAGGCTGTGAATTTTTATTTGTTTCCATTTTTGAGAAAAGGGTCTTATGTAGCCCTGACTGACCTCATTATGTGACCAAGAGCGATCTTGAAGTTCTGGTCTTCTGCCTCTGATTGGCTGGGATTATAAGCACGCACCATCAAATCCGGGGCTTTGTGCATGGTAGACAAGCACTCTGCCTACTGAGCTATACTTTCAGCTGCAGGAGACAGGATTTTTAGGCAACCTGCTGGGCCAGCCTCTTCCCTGGTCTGCCCCTGGGCTCCAGTACAGCAGCTTTTCCACAGATCTGCTGGATCAGCAGCTCTCTAGACTGAGTCTCTCAGCCTGCTGTAGGCAGAAAGAGCTTCTAGCCTGCTGCTACATTCTGCTTGAGAGACTTGAAGGAGATTCCAGTCCCCTGAAAAGGAACTTGCTTAACTCCTCAGTCTCTCTAAGAGATGACACCCTTTTAAACACTCTGTCTATTGTCCTTGAAGGTATGTTTTTTTAGAAGCAGTTTTTTTGGGGTGTGTGTGTGGGGGGGGAGGATCTTCATCTTGCCCCTAGGGACAAACATACTCATTTAATCCAAGGTCAAGAGCAGCTGTGTTCTGGAAGCAAGGCCCTGCCTCAGGCATGGGGATTGGGGGCAGGTGGAACAGTTCTCCACTCCCCTCGCCTCCGAAAGAGCACAGCTACAGCACCAGCCACTAACCTCTCAAGGAGAGACTCAGGCTAGGAGAATGACTAGAAAATCAGACCCCTGTCCCCACCCCTCATTCCACAGAGGAGACTGACTTGCCATATACAGTGCTCACCAGATTCTTAGACGGCTCTAATTTCTAATCTGAAGGTTACCCTCCTCTCTACAACAGTTCTCTCTCAGTGTCTGGTCAAGTTGGACACCATCCTGCAAATTTTGTAGTCATTCCAAAGTCTAGCTGTTCTCCTCAGCCATCGACATATAGAGGCAGAGGCAGGAAGGCTGGGAAGTGAGGTAGCCCTGGCTTGGGAGATCAAGATGGAGGCGGGATGACGTGATGAAGAATGTGAGGCCAAGAGCTCAGGCTCTGGGAAAACCATCTTCCATAGGGCTAGGGTGGTGGCTGGGACCAGGAAGACATGCTCTAAGGCAGGTAAGAGCCTGGGATGCTCTCTTCTAAAAGAAGAGAGAAGTATTCCTAAGCATGACCCTGGAGACGAGTAGGATATGGAGGACAGAGCCAGAAGGTGACCCAAGGGTGGATGATGGATGGTGGGAGGGGGGGACTGTCTGTTAGGTTCTTTTCCCTACACCTTGATTATCTGAGACTCATGTAGTCCAAGCTGTTCTCAGGTTTGCTACGTAGCTGAGCAAGAACTTTAACTTCTGCTTCTCCTGCTCCTACCTTTGGAGTGTTTGGACTGCAAGTGTGCACTGCCGCACTCAGTGGAACCCAGGACGTCATAATGCCAGGCAAATACTCTATATCAATTTTTTTTAAAAGGTAAGATCTTGCTATTTAGTCTAGGGTGACTTCAAACTCAAGATCCTCTTGGGATTAGAGTCCTGAGAGCTGGGACTATAGACCTGTGACACCATGCCCAGCTATGGCTGAGTTCTGATTGAATGACACAGTGCTTCTGTGATGTCCCCCCACCCCCACGCCACACTGCCTTTCAGGTGGCTTGGGGAATGGCCTAAGAGGACCCAGAAGACTGTTTAAGCTGAGGCGGTGCTGAGAGAAGCTCCCACTTCCTTCAAGTGCCCCCTCCCAACCCTCTGACAGCTTACTTAAGGAGAGAAGGTCAATACTAAAACCTTTCTGCTTTAATGTCTTATGAGCCTATAAAATGCAAGTTCAGGGACATTAGGTGAGCTATGAAAATCCATCCCTTTGGTTAGTAGCTTTCAGTTGGGCTTTAATTTAGTGTAACTTCATTCCTCAAAACAGAGGCTTAGATAGGAGTTCCTGGTTCCTGTTCAGTTTTCTTCTCTGGAGCTGGGCTGGCCTCAGCTCTGGTGCCCCCCTCTGACCCACTCACTCCCCACAGGGATCCAACTTCTGTTTCTTCGCTGAGCTCTAGAGGGCGCTGTCTCCCAGAGAAGTTGAGAGAATTTATGGGCTATCAGTAGCTGCCATTTTGTGGGGGTAGGAGTGGGGTTGGGGGTGGGGTGGGGGGTCTTCTCTTTATCAAGAAAGAATTTTAAAGTGAAGTAGTCTGTTTGCTCATCTGCTCATTCATTCATTCATTCATTCACCCCTTAATTCGTTCAGTCAACTAGTCTACCGTGTATGCCTTGAACGGAGTTAGACACAGACATAAAATCCTTGTCTTGGCTCCTAGGTAACTCCATAAGGGATTTCATAGACAGTGGCTTCTTTCGGGGTCTCCATTTCACATATAGGTAAGACAAGGCCCAGAGGGGTGAAGCTACTTCTGTCACACAGAGCTTGTCTCTGGTGACTCCAAGTCTGGGAATGCTTCTACTGCCAATCCTGGACACCTCTGGCTTCTTTTCAAGCCATAGTGACCTCCTCACTCTCTTCTGAGGGCTGTGTGTGAGGGAGGTGCTGAGCGCCACCCCCACCCTCCCCTTCCCCAGCAGAGAACACTGCTATGGCAACCAGTCCCAAACAGAAACCTCCTTTGGCTTGGAGATCACATGTTCTCACCTGCTGATGTCTCACCTTTCCACAGCAGGACCTTGAAAAGCCTCTACGATGATAACACCTAAGATTTCACTGCAGGTCTACCTAGTGCCAGCATCTTTATTTGCTTTATCTTGGACCCACAAGTCCATTTCATAGGTGCAGAAACAGGCCCACAGGGGTAAGCACATTTCTGCAGGTACACAGACAAGATTTCAATTTTCAAATGGGCCATGCTCTTTCTATTGGGCCATTGAGACCCTACCTTCTCCTCACTCCCCATTTGTGGCTTGCTCTTGGCTGCTACCCAGACCCTGCCTCTTGCTTCTAGTTGACTCTATCCATTGGTTTATAGCTTGACCCTTGATCCTGGGACTGAATGAAGGTTTGGAGCCATTTTTTTTTTCCTCTCTCAGGTTTGGCACTAATGACATTTTGGATTCTGTGCTGTGTGCTCTCTCTCTCTCTCTCTCTCTGTGTGTGTGTGTGTGTGTGTGTGTGTGTGTGTGTGTGTGTGTGCGTGCGCGTGTGTATTGGGGAGGTATCATTTTGTACATTCAAAAGTGTTTGGCAATTTTGCTGGCCTTTCTCCACAGCATGCAGGTAGTTTTCCAAATAATGACAACAGAAAATGTCTTTAGGCATGTTCAGGTAGGGGGAACATAGTTTCCAGTTGAGAACCACTCTTTTATAGAAATCAGGAGCCAGGGTCAAGCTGATAACAGCTCCAGCTCCCATTAGACAGGAGGAAGAGAGGGCAGGATCAGCTACATACAGAGCCCAGTATGTAGCAAGTATTGGTGAATGCATGAATAGTGTCTATGGCTGTGGAATGTTCTAGATAAAATCCTGATGCTCTGGGTTCCTATACAGATACTTACAAGTTTGGGCTGGGGTGACTCAGGTTCAGTACTTCTGCTTCCTGAGTCCTCTTGGCAATCTCTTAAAAGAGGATCATTATAAGCCTTGAAGATCCTAGGCATTCATGGTCTGTGGATAGCCAGAGAGACCAGAAGGCTGAAGATGGGTTTTCACTAGGCACTGCAGAACTGTCTAGCTTTGCCTCTTTCCTCTTCTTGTTTCTAAAGTCAAATCAATCACAGAGACATGCTGGCCTCTCTCCCTATAGAGGAGCCCCCCCCCCCAGGAGACATGACACTTTTTCTGGGTAGATGTCTTAAAATGAAAAACAGGGAGCCTCAAAGGTAAGCAAATAGCCATTTCCTGATGTCCAGCCTCTCACCCCCCAATTCCACCTATTCAGGAGTTTAACAAAAAGCTTCTTTAGGATACACTGTAAGGCCATTGAGGGAGCAGAGCTGCCTTCACACACTCTAGCCAGCCCACAGGGCCCGCCCTCCAACACACACACACACACACACACACACACACACACACACACACACACACACACACACACACAGCTGCATACAAGGAGGCTCTGAGTTTTTCAAAGTAAACTCAACCATTTCCGTTCTTGCCCTGGATTCAACTTTTTGAAAAAAGAAACCGTTTTACCAGTTTCCCTACAAATTTCCTCTCTGGTCCGATTCTCTTCTTGCCTGTGCTCTCTCTCCAGTGTGCCCCCACCTTTCTCCAGACCTTTCTAACAGGCAGTTAGTTAGTCTCCAGGAAGGAGGGCGTCATCCTTAAAGGAACCTCTACATCGATTGTACTCTTATATTCCGGGGACACAGGAGTCCAATTCTGTGACTCCCTGACAGCAGGAAAGAAAAACCCCTGTATCTAAGATGTGTGTCTACACTGTACCTCACTTCTCAAGACAGCACGTACCTGTATACAGGCCTGTCTTCCAGCCTTGGATTCCTTTCTGACACTGAATCTTCTCTTTATTGAACTTGTTCTCTTCCCGCCCCCCACCCCAAACTAGGTTCTATTTCCACTGCCTCCATTCTGGCCAGGTGTTGGTACAGTTGCAGCAAGGACACTCCAGTACTTGCCACCTGGAGTCACGAGGTCTTTTTTTCCTTCCCATTTCCTTTCTGGTTTTGAGTTATATTTGTAGCCCTTGGCTTTTGACAAAGGATCTCACAATGTAGCTCAGGCTTGCCTTTAACATACTATGTGCCCCAGGCCGCCTTTAGATTTCCAAATGATGAGCTTACAGTGTGCCATCACAGTGGGTTGCAACTGATATCTTCCAAGTTTTTATGGATTACAACTTGCAATTGTAAATACAAATATAAAATGTATGTCTACTTGCATATATAATTATGACTATACATCACCCCACAGAACGCTGCAAAATGCATAACAGAAACAAAGGTTTCCCAAAATAATACTTGTCCTTACTACATGGGAGGCTCTATAATATTATCTACTATTTCATTAAAGCCTCTGCTGTCACGGCATTAGGTTGGATAAATCTTATAGTCAGTCATGGACTTACAGCGGCACTCCAAGCCAAAGTCTGTGGGCTTCGCTAGGTTCAGCCAAGGCGCCCCTGATGCCCAACCAGCAGGGCCTGGGAAGGATCCAGTTCTAAAAGGTATCATTAAAAAATCCACACCAAAACTCTGAGACACACAGTCTCTAAGAATGGTCAAAACTGGCACTACCAAGAATTTATAATTTGCAACCCAGTTAAGGAGAAGAACTAAGTCTGTAGAGGGTTTGAAAAGGCACCCACAGTGTGTCCCTTAGCCTTGAAGAAATCTTCCCCTGCAGGTCCCCTTTCTTATCCTTTTTAGAGACATGAAACTGAGCCCCAAGGCAGCTCAGGACCTCAACAACTCATGTATCATTAAGTGGCTGGGTTCTGACGCTAATCTGCCTCCCCAGCATCTCAGGAGGTAAGTTACCTCTTGGAGCCCCCTTTGCTCTTTGGGACATGAGTCCTCTTTACATGCTAGGGTGGAGTAATGCTGGGATGCAAGGGGGGCATTCAGGGTACCCTGAGTGTCCAGGGGTAATGACAGCTTTCAAACATAAGAAAGGAGTCCCATTGTGAACATGATTAAGTATGCTCTTCATGGACAAATGTGGGAAAAGCACAACTACTTAATACTAAAATGAAGAATAGAAAAGATTCTCCAAGTACTTGTGGGGTGGTGGGTGGGTACTGGTCCTTTGCTGGGGTCTTCTCAGCTATTTACTGGGTGCCTGTTGAGCCACCACAGAGCCCAGAGTCTGGCCTCCTCTGAGTAGTACTCTGGAGAAAGCACACAACGAATGAACAAACCAGTCTTGGCTCTAGAAACACCACATAGTTATATTTAAATTCAACAGGACTTCAGGAATTCCAGCATTTCTAAGAGAGATTTTTCCTCCCCTTTGATAATTCCTTCATCTAAAATGTTTTAAATGGGAAGGGTGGTTGCTCATTCTGTAATGTTTTCTTTAGGTGAGTAGAATCTCCTTGGGCTTGGTGAATGCCTGACTACCTTCAAAGCCCCCACAACTAGCCTTGTCCGGACAGATAGGCACTAAATGACTCCTTGTCAAGGTAACTAGAAGCAAGGAAGAGAGAGAGGATTAAGGTGGTGACTTCTCTTCCCTTAAATCTGCAGAGGAGCTGACTTCAGCCTCAAAAATCTAGATAGACCCTAATCCTGACTCTGTCCCTAAATCAGTGACCTGTAAAAAGCCATTGTATTGTTATAGATTCCCTTCCCTAGGGGAGATGCCATAGGTGCTTTTCAGGGTCTAGGGTTGCAGACACCAGCCCACTGCGACACCCAGAGGCAGAAGCACCAAGGCAAGCTACCTCACATAAGATCTTCTTGTTGCCTCCCGCTGCCACTCCCCCCCCCCCGCCCCCAGAACTGGAATTAACATGCCCACCAGACCTCTGGGACCTGAGGTGCTCCATAGCGAGACTAGTGAATGCCTGCTCCAGAGCCTAGCTCCGGATTGCGGGAAGCAGCAAGTCCGAAAAATTTGGGCGGGATTCTTCCTCCTGAAGCAGACAGCCCTCCACACCCACAGCTTACTGACACGCTGTCACCTTCCCACCCAGCCCTGGTATTGGAAGGGTTGCCGAGAAGCCCAGAAATGGAAAAACTTCGGGACAGTCCTGCATCCCCATCTCTTCTCTTTCCACCTGGACAAACGACCCGATCTCCCCTGGGAGCAGTAGCTCTGTCCTAGGCTCAGCTGATGTCTTTCCTACTCTTTTCCTACCCCTTTGAGTGTCCTGAGATCCCAGCCATAAGACCAATGGGACCCACGAGTTTTCTCATCCTTTTTCAGGTATCTGACCAGCTGTCCATGTAACTTTGTTGATTCTCTGGTCAGTTGGCCTTCCCAAGAGAAGATGAAAGCCTTATGGGGCGCCCAGAGGGACGGGGGTGGGGTGGGGGATCGTTGGGAGTGAGGGAGTGGGATTTGAACCTACATTTCCTTGGCTTTAAAACTGCTTCTCGCATTTGATATGTAAATGAAGAAAATATCTAATAAAAAATGGAAAAAAAAACTGCTTCTCATTCTACACTTCAGTTTAGCGCCCCCATACCTTAAATTTGAAAAATCTCTGGTCTTAATTCTGTGCACTCAGAGCAGGAGCCCCTCCACGTGTTCCCATTCACTTTGAGTCGGGGCAGTAGTTGAGTTTGCTCAACTTCCCGTGTTCATGCAGCAGAGGTCGTGAGTCCCAACACACATACCCAATGTGGGCACCAAGGCACGCCACCCCCCAGCACCTAGGCGCCTGTCCTCAGCAGCATTCCCAGATGCCCTGGGACAGAGCTCCTCTGGAGAGAAGGAGCCTTTTCTTTACCTTGAAGAGTTGGACTCGCTCCTCCAAGAACTTCAGTCCGTTATCCCTGCGAAGCAGCTAGGGATTCCTGGGGGCTGCCAGCCCCGGGTCTTGCTGCGCTGCAGCAGGGATGCTCCGCGCGGGGGGGTGGGGGTGGGGGGCTGCGAACCCCTTCTCCCGCCGGCGTTTTCTCCGCAAGTCCCCTCGGGCTGTGGCCGCAGTGGTAGCTGGCTGACTGAGTTTCGGAGCAGGGTCGATGGAGGGAAGGGGCACAGAAAGGTGCCCGAACTCCCTCGGCACCTGCGTCAGATGCTAACCAGCGAGGATGCGGAGTAAGAGTGAGGGACCTTGAGCCGTTCTGCACGCGTCCTCAGCTCTGTGAGCCCCTCTGGCACCGCGGGGAGGTAGGTGGGCGGGAATGGTGCGCGGTGACACATACATAGGGGCGGGCGGGGGAGGGGAGGGCACATACGAGGGGTGGGGGCGAGCGCACAGGGAAACCCCACCCCCGGGGTCAGTCCGCAGGGGGAGGGGAAGGCAGAAACGTCCGGAGCGCGCCGGACCCGGGCTGGGGACCGCGCTCAGCTGGGGAAGGCTCCCGGCGCGCAGGGCACGAGAGGAGCGCGGACCCCGCAGCTCCTGGGGCGGCAGAGGAAAGCTGTGCGGGCAGCGCTGGAGGGCCCGCGTCTGCATTGCGGTCGGCAGCTCCGCAGTCCAGGCGGCCCCGGAGGGCTGTGCCCGCAGAGTGCCGAAAGCACCCAGCTCACGCTGTCAGGGGGGCAGTCCGGGACGGTGGTTGGGGTGGGGGTGTTTCCCTGGTACCTGGAGGCGATTTGCAGCCGATACCCAGAAAGATGCCATCGCACAGGACGACCCCCTACTCTGGGAATGCGATTTGAAAGAAGCCTCACAGAACACTGTTAGAAAGTTTTGGGGGTGGGATACCCCGAGACGCAAGGGCAGAGAGAGGAGATGAGGCAGCCACAGATGTACAAGGCACAAGGCTGGGGGCGCGCGCGCGCGGGGGCGGGGTATCTTCAAAACGCAACATAGATCAAGGACATCTCAAGCAGGAATTCGCTACGGCCTCTACAGCACTCTTTAATAAATGTGTTTCCCGGAAAAAGAAAAATCCAAGAGTCTTTGGATACCTCCTATAAGCCAGTTGCAGCACACAGTGATTTTAATTTCTCTAACGAGTCCAATAAGTTAAATATTACAACACTACCTCTCACCTCCCAAGGATGCTCACATATACCATGGGGCTCAGAAAGTGGTGGAGTTGTCCAGCAAGTTGGGGCTTACTTCAAGTCAAGGTCACCCCTCACATGAGCAGCTAGCTGGGCAAGCTGCAGTGTGTTTGGGGGCTGGGGTTTCAGACCGCTGCTGGCCTTGAGAGGAAGCGGGTGTTCTTCTCATTAAAGTACAGTGGCCTCAGGCAGTGTAGTGGAAATCTCCCGAATCTCTCACTGGGCAAGAAGTGAGTTCTTTGCAGACTACAGAGTGAACTGACAGAATTTTTTCTTGATGGAGAGAGGTCAGAAGGGATATGCCTCAGTTTCCCCGGGTTGACTATGCTGGAATTGTGTGCATACCTCACTGGCTAGTGGTCTTTGGGACTGGCCCTGGCCCAGAGCATTCTTTGACTGTTTCTTTTTTGTACAAGGGGTGAAGCCCAGGGTGGGCTGTGGTAGTCAGCCCTCCCTCAGTAAGAGCTGAGCTGTGGCTCAGGTGTTCTGTTGGGTGGCCTGCCTTCTTTCCCACCTGTATATCGGCTGCTCTGGGTCACAGTCAGCACGTTTCAATGGTAGTGAGCACTGCTCAGAGGTTAGTGTGTTTGCTTTTTAGAAGAATAGAGTGGAGTGTTATGAGTTACTTTCTAGAAACATCAATCTCCTTGTTAAAATTTTAAACTAAAAAAACATTTTTCTTAGGAAACCCTAGGCTCTTAAAGTCCAAAGCATTTCTCAAGTCACACCCTGGGTGACAACAGACTGTCCTTGTCTGCAAAGTGGGATCATATTTGATATATATCCTGGGGGGCCTTGGGTTGATGAAGAGCAGTTCAAGGAAAGGACAAATATTCATTAGTTTATTCATCTTTGTAAAGAAGGGAACAGATGTTTACCGATCATCTAGTAGTTTTACCGAACAGACAGCAGCCATTTTGTATATGCCTGATGCTACATGACACCACTGATTCCCAGGTACCCACTAAGACACTGAGATTCTAAGTCACCCCATCAGTGAAGGGCTGTGGGGACAGATGGATATGACACCACACTGCCTTCTGGAGGATGCACACAGCCCAGGCTAGTGTTCATACACTTTGAAGACTCGATTCTGAGAACTAAAGTCACAACTTCAGAGAGCCCTGAGTGACACATAGACACTTGTCCCGTCCTGTTCAGGAGTCCCATTCCTTGGGCAGCCTTCCTGGTTCTGTTCATCTGTTCTCTGCTCGAATAATTTCTAATTTCTAAACTAGTTTGCAGTCACTTGGTGTCTTTGACAAGCCTCCTGATTCCACCTGCTGTCACTGGTGAGTTCTGACCTCTCTTCGCAACATGTGGTCCACAGACTGTCACGCCAGCTGGGAGCTTGGGAGAAACACAGAGTCCCAGGCCCATCCCAAAGCTGTTGACTCAGAATCTTCACTTTCCCAAGGTTTCCCGCGGCATTTTGCACACTAGCTGGTGCAGCGGTATTGTGATGATGTCACTCAGCCATACGTGCACTCAGAACCATAGAAGGAGGCACTCTGTGTGGTAAAGGGCTCTGACAGTACACAGAAGACATCCCCTCTGATAGCATGCTAACCATTTCCATGACAGCCCCACAGACTGGCAGCACACTTTGCTCAGACTTACCTGTGGGTTTGACCTTCAGAAGTCATGTACCATTTTCCCATGGTTTCTATACTTAGGATGCTCTCGGGTTATGTGGCAGCCTTTGCTCCTGTATCAGGAACATAGTGGGTCCATTTCCACCCTCTGTCAGTGTCCCTTGAACCTCTTGTACATGGTAAGTCTCTCCATGGGTCCATTTCCACCCTCCATATTTAAATAAGGCTATCATTTTCTCCCTCACCAGAATCTTCTTCTGGGCTGGGCATCCTTGCTTCTTTCCATCCTTTCTCGTTTGTCTCAACCAATAGCTCTTGACTGGCCCATGGAAATCTTCACTAAGCAAGTCTGCACTGCCCATAAAAGAGTGATTTAAAATAGAATTCAAGCGTGTTGAGTTCAGTCTTGTTTAGGTTTAAACAAACCACAGGGGGAAAAGAGGGGTGCTCATCTCCTTTGACTGAATCCTGTGCTTTTAGTTCAAGCAACTTACATCTTTGGATCTTTCTGATAGTCCTGTTGGGGCTGAGCCTGCCACTTTTCTACATGTCCCACTACAACCCTGTGCCTCCTCTAGCTTGTCCTGGTTTGGCGGATGGGTGGGGCTTCATCTTTGCTGTTGATTACCCTCATACATCCAGCTTACCTTTCTCCAGAGAACCTTGATGCTATTGCTCTCAATAGCAGACCTTTTAATGAAGCTCACCAGCATACCACACCAGGGTTCTGCTCTACCCAGATAGCACCTAGGGCCGAATCTCAGAGCGGGACGCTGAAGGCAGCCCTCCCATGACCACACAGCTCCATATTCCAGTTGTTATGGTGGTGTAACAAACCTGCCCCATATTTAGTGGCTTAAACAGCAGTAATCCTTCCCCATTGCCTGTGGTTTCTACAGGCAGGAATTTGGGAGGAACTCAGCTGGGAGCTTCTGGCTTGGATTGTCTCATGAGGTTACACTTGGATTTCAGTACAAATGCAGTGAGCTGATAGCTTTCCCGAGCCTTGGGGAATCCACAGATAAGTTGGCTGGCTCACACAATTGGCAGGTTTGGGACTGGCTATTGGTTAGCAGCCACAGCTCTTCTCCATAGGGGTCTTCTTTTTGTAGTTGCTGAGTGTTCTCGTGACACAGTGGCTGACTCCTACCGTGGTGATCGAGGTAGAGGCCAGACAGGAATGGAATGACCCTGGGCTTCCTCTAGCTTGTCCTGGTATGATGGATACTTCTGGTTCCTTTTTAGGTTTGGAAGTCACACATGTCACCTCCACTATATTGGATTTGCCCCAAAGGCCATCCCTGAACTAGTGTAGGCAATAATGTCATGGGAGATGAAGATTGCTGGAGGTATGTTGGTGGCTCTCCTGTGCTTTCCATTGACTCTTACAATACAGGCAACCTCCCGGGGCACTGAGCGGTGTCACCATGGAATACTTGCTTCTGCCTTGCTAAGTGTGTGTCTGAGCCACTAACTGAGAATTCCGTGGATGTATCCATCCAGGTTCTCAGTGTAAGCAAGTAGACCAGTTTGGCTCTTGGGAGCAACGCTATCTGTCCCAGTGTCTACAGGACAAGTGTCCTTAGTGAGGTGTATGGGCTATCACTAGAGCTCTCTGTGCCTCTCTTCACAGCTTAAGGCTTCTGGTTCTTAACTGTTTTCTCAAGGGGATTTGCTTCTGGATCCTTGGTCTTGGGGAATTCTTACTTGTTGCTGCCTCTCTAAAGTAAAGTTTCCAGGGCTGGCAGCTGATGGTAGGTGTGGACTAGCCAGGGAAGAGCAAAGGTGGCTCTTTCTTCTTACCACTTGGACATTCAGCTCCTCCTGGTGTGACTAAAGGTGCTCACATCTCTGAGCAATGTTGCACCCTTTGGCTGACATTGAAGCTTAGAGATGATTAAAATCAGACTATTGGGGCTTGGGAGACAGCTAAGTTAGTAAAGTGTTGGTGTGTGTGTGTGTGTGTGTGTGTGTGTGTGTGTGCGCGCGCGTGTGTGCGTGCAGCATCAGGACCTGAGTTCAATCTCAAGAATCCATCTATACAACCCGAGCCTGTGGCACATGCTTGTGATTCCAGGGCTGCTTTCTGCATTTGTAAAAGAAGCTAAAAATAAGAGCACAGTAATGACAAACATCGGTTGTAAGGAGACGTAGGGTTGGGGATGGGGGAATGGGTTGCCATCTTTATGGCAGGGAGGAGCCATGGAAATATTATAAAACAAAACAAAATAAAACAAAAACCTTTTCAGGCCAGAATAGTGCCAGAAAATGAAGCTTCCTGGTCCCCAGTGGCATGTTTAAAAAGTGCCACTTTTAACACTGTACAAGGGACAACCAAAGAGGGGAGTGGTCTAATAATAAAGAACTCAGGGTAGTTTACGGAAACACATGTCCGTATGTCTGTGTGGCAGGATGACATGTGGGGGCAGGAAAGCATTGTGTCACTTAAGACGTAGTCCTGCAAGGGTGCATTTAGGGGAATGGGTGTTTTTGGAAGCTCTAGTTTGCACTTCCTCCCTGAATTCATACTAGGTTGATATTTGCGCAAAACCCTGCTGCCATTTATAAATGGAAACCACAGCCAGTGCTCTACTCCTGCCTCCTCCATGTATTTACTCCTGAGAATCCACACACAGGGAGGGGCCGAGTGGGAAGCGGCTGTCTTGGTTTATGTGGCATCGCCATCGACACCCCCAACATCTTCCTCAACACTTCCCAGGCAGGTCTAGGGGAGGAGGGTTGAAGTTCTGTAGCCCTCAATTTTCCATTGAGAATCCACACAGAGAGAAGCTGAGTGGGGTGCAGCTGTCTTGGTTTATGTATCATCACCACCAACCTCCCCCAATCACCCTCCTCAACAACAACAACAGCAACAACAAGAACATCACTATCATCATCATCATTATTTCCCAAGCAGGTCTAGGGGAGGAAGACTGGGGTTCTGTAATCTCCAGTTGCTCACTTCATAGGTAGCTCCCATGGCTCCTGGGAACCCGCTCTCTCTTCCCTGGAACCTAAAGGGCTGCCTCCCACAGCTGAAGGAGGCCTAAAGTGGCTCTGTGCTAGTATTTTTTGAACTGTACTCATCAGAGTCTCTTGGGTCTGATTGCCCGGCCCTTGTCATATTGGGCAGGACAGTTTTATCTTCTTTCAGCAATAAACATTGAATTATTCTGAAAACTCATTAGAGATTTTCACCTGCAATAACATAGAAACAGAGTACACACTGAAAAACACAAGGTGTTATAAATATGCACTTCTACCTACGGGAAAGTATAGGCAGCAACTCAGCCGTATAAAAAAACGTTCTGCTAACTGCACGTGATGGCACACGTCTGTAATCTCAGCACTTGGGAGGCTGGAGCAGGAGGAGCAGGAGTTCAAGGCCAGTGTAGACTATATGAGATCCTGTCTTAACAGCAAGAGCAATAACAAATACCGGAAGCAGAGTGTAACAATAAATACAATGATCCACTAACTTGCAGACCTTCAAATACCTCTTGTCCTCACAAAACTTGGCATTTATCCCATCTTACAGTTTCTCAACAGTTTAGTTGTTGTTGCTGCTGCATTCAGATTTTTTTCCTGTATAAACTAAAAAGGGGGGTGGTGGTGGTGGGGACGGTAGTGCTAAACAGGATTATCTTTGATTCATAGGATACTGACTCTGCCTTACCTGCCTGCCTTCTCCCTCTCCCTCTCCCTCTCCCTCTCCCTCTCCCTCTCCCTCTCCCTCTCCTTCTCTTAATCAAGGTTCACTATGTAGCCCAGGTAGCCTTGAACTCACAATCCTCCTGATTGAGCTTTCTGATTGATAGAGTGAAAGGAATTCACCACCACACCCAGCTCATGCTTTAGCATTTTTAGCAGTAGCTATTTACTGAGTACTTACTATATGCACAGTAACAAGCTAGGCACTGTACCAGGCCCCCCCTTTTCCTCTCCTCTCCTCTCCTCTCCTCTCCTCTCCTCTCCTCTCCTCTCCTCTCTCCCTTTCTCTCTCTCTCTCTCTCTCTCTCTCTCTCTCTCTCTCTCTTTCTTTCTTTCATGTGTATACACTGTGGCTGTCTTCAGACACACCAGAAGAGGGTATCAGATCCCATTACAGATGGTTGGTTGTGAGCCACCATGTGGTTGCTGGGAATTAAACTCAGGTCCTCTGGAAGAGCAGTCAGTGCTCTTAACTGCTGAGCCATCTCTCCAGCCCTTCTTTTCTTTTTCTAATACTGAAATTAATATTGTATTCCCTGTGTGTAGTCCTTTTACTAAGACTGGAGGCAAACAGAGGAGTGAAACCTGCCACCCAAAGGGGATACCATGGCTCAGCTCTCACTAAAGCCATCATCATTCAGGACCTCAGGCTCACTGTCATCAGACTACACAGTTTCTGTAGCTAGAACAGAAGCTACCTGGGCTCTCTTTCTGTGAGAAGGCAAAGGCTGAACCTTTTAGATAAGCTCAGATGATTACTGGTCAAAAAGTTTAACTGTGTTGTCGGAGCACTGAAGGATAAGCAGCACCCATCTAGGTACCACTGGGGTGATGGCAGAGCCAATAGAAGGAAGAGACAGGAGTGGAAGGTAGCTTTGGACTTGAACCTGGGTGACTGGGAGATCAGAATAGCAACAAGGGTGGCCAGGAGGGGTGACTGGCTGCGGGTGTGATTTAGAGGCAGCGAGTTCCACTGCAGACAAGGAGGGTTTCAAAAGTGGAGGGTGTGTGAGTAGAAGATCCTGAGCAGGCAGAAATGTAGGAGTTTGGAACCTGGGAGACAGTCAGCCTGAAACATGGCCAGAGGACATTGATTTCTACTCAGCAAATGTGGAGATACATTCTCATTGGATACAAGAATGAAGGAAGAATGTGGAAGAGGCAGAAAAGACAGATAAAGAGGAATGGTTGGCCAGATTATAAGGATGGAGAGAGGGAGAAGGGACAGAGAGAATATGAGTCTTAGAAATGTGAAGAGCAAACTTCACAGGCCCTCTTATAGTCAAGGAAATTGATCTATGTCTTAGTTTGTTTTACTGTTGTGATGAAACACCATGACCAAAGGCAACATGGAGAGGGAGGGGTTTATTTGGCTTATACTTCCACATCATTGTTGGTACAGGAACTCAAACAGAGCAGGAACCTGGAGGCAGGAGCTGATGCAGAGGCCATGAAAGGAGATTGCTTACTGGCTTGCTCATCCTGCTTTCTTATAGAACCCAGGACCACCAGCCCAGAGATGGCCCCACCCACAATGGGCTGGACCCTTTCCTATCAATCACTGATTAAGAAAATGTTCTACAAGTGTGCCTAAAGGACAGCCTTATGGAAACATTTTCTCAGTTGAGGCTCCCTCCTCTCTGATGACTCTTACATAAAACTAGCCAGCACAATAGGAAATACAGGTCCTGTAAAGGGGGCAGACCTGTGTTAGAACTGGGGTTCAAGTGCTGTAAAGGGGCAAACCTGAGTTAGACCTGGTGTTCTATCCTATTATGTGGACAACTTCTTTTGTTGCTGAGGTGTTTTCTGAGGTGCTGAGGTTTGCATCTATAGATGCTGATAGAGTGAAAGATTTCTGAGACTTACCCATGCCCTTGATCCAAGGAAACAAGATACAACTGTGATCTGATGTACTTTAAATGTCACAGCAAGGTAAAAGTCCCCCTTGTCATTATCCCTACCTTTTTGAGAACCTCTCTACCTAGCAAGAGCCGCATGCAGTCTGACCTAGGACTTACAGAGCTATGCCAAAGCCCATTTAATCTCTGAAGCATGAAAGAGGAAGCATGGTATTAATTCAGCTGGGCTGTGTTTGATCCCATTTCCGACAACCCTCCTCATTTCCTATTTCCCATGATTGAATGAAAAACATTGACCAGGCATGGTGGCCCACGCCTGTTACCCCAGCACTGTGATATTAACGACAGTGATCCGGAGTTCAAGGCAGGCCTTTACATGGCGAGTTTGAGGACAGACCATGCTAAGATAGTCATGGTATAACACTTATGGAATGAAGCCTCCAGCCAGTGTCTAAGTTCTGTGTGTGTTACTAAGGTTTTTTGACCATGTAAGGGACACTTACAAAGCAATTAAGAAGCAGAAAATGGGTAGAGTGACTGAGAACCCCCAAAGGTGTGTCTATGAGGAAGCCAATACTAAGTAAGCATCTCACCGATTGGAAGGAGACGGGTGGGTGACAGAGTGGAGTTGAGAATGCTAAGAACTGACTGGGGCTGGTGAGGTAAGATACAAAGTAAAAATACTCAAGTGTCAATGTAGAAGCCATAAAGAGAAGTGTTATTGGGGGGCAGAAGGACCTCCTCACAAAACACCCCAGTCTGAGATCAGTTGATCCCCCTCAGCCAGGTGAACTGAGTCTCCAACCATCCCAAAGCTCACACGTGGGCATTTGCACCCATCTGTGGCCCCTCTTCATGCCATAGGTTGAGTAGCTTTTCCAGAGTCATAAGCCTGAACACAAGGCACCTATTCACCCTGCCAGGTTTGAAATTCTCTGAAATTCCTTTCCCTGCAACGCCTTCTCCCAAGTACACTGTGCATCTTTTCAAATTTCAGACATAAACAGCGGTGAGGCCCTGCCTGGCAACCCCCTTCTTGCTCTCCAGATAAAAATAGCAAGGGCCGAGGGAGGAAAGCCTGGGGACAGTGGGGTTTTGTGGATGCGCTGTTTATGTGGGTGTTTCTAGCCCTCCTTGCCTATTCTGGGGAAGGGTGTCTCCAGGGAGGAGTTTCCAGGGGGATTCTTGAGGGATTGGTCATCCCTGGCACCTTGGTCCCTTCCATTCTGGACCCAGGTCACATCTCTGTGATTGTGTAATTAACTCTGAGTGCCAGGGAGAGACACGTTTACCTGTGGCTGTTGGTTTGGGTGTCACCCCAGTGGTTGTGGAGGATGGACTGAGTCGGGGAGGGAGCACTGGGGCTCTTTGCACAGCCAGTGAAAAGATACTTTCAATGGGCCCAAGGTTGCATATGGTGATACCCAGGGATGAGGGTGATGTCACCTGGGCTCTGTGCCCCTGTGGGCAGGGGAGGGCTTCAAGGGGGTTGCCAGGTGCAGTTCAGGGCAGCAAGGCACTGAGAAACAGTGAGCTGTAAGCATTTGAGTGGGGGGCTCATAAGAGCTGTTCTGGGGAGCCAGTAAAATCGTTTATCAGTGACCGGCCCTCCACCCTCACTGTCCTCCTCATTAAAGGGGAACAGCAGTTTCTCCCATTGGAAATTATTCTATGAGATCTTGCTGCTGTTCTGTTTATACGCACCCAAGTTTCTCCCTCTCCTCTTCTCTTCCCATGTTCACTTAGCCTCTCACGGGGCTCCTGTAATACTTGCTTTAATGTGGCCAAGCACGCTATGTCATTGTACCGTAAAAAAAAAATAGCAGCCTTCCATGACCCCCCTCTCCTCTACTTCTACCCTGTTATATCCTGGCATCTTCTTCCCTTCCCTTGCTTAGACTACAGTTTGCCACTAATATCTGCCTCCCATCATACTAGACAGTGGGCTTCATGGCAACAGGAGTATCCCAGATCCCATCTGAGTGTAAGACAAATGCAATCTTCCAGTAAATAAATTTGTGGATAAATTTGTCTATTTCGTGTCCCTTGTGTCTGGTACAAGGCAATGCTCACCGTGAATCATAATTACCCACATGTATTGAGCACTGTGTGCTAGGGGCTGTGCTGAACACTTTATGTTTAGAAACTCACTCTGTAACCATAGTAACTTCATGTCTTGTAAATATCACAAATTATTCCTGTTTTGTTTTGTTTTTGGAAATTAAGAGGTCGAATACTTTGCCCAAGATCACACAGTTAATGAGTGGCTGAGCTGAGATTTTGGTAGCAGACAATATGGCTCTCTGTGTATTTGACCCTCCCTGCCCTGCAGAGTGAGGAGAGCAACGAGTTTCTCACAGGTGTTTACAAACCTGCGCTTGTTTCCCCGTGCCCTCCTGCCCATTTGATGGAAATGATCAAATCTGGGTTTTATGAAATGCTGTAGAATGTGTGGTCAGGAGTGGGAACTTGTAGAGACTGCCAGGGTAGATAGGGAAACGTTGCTACCCTCAGCCAGCATCTGTCACCACCTGGGGATGGCAGACAGAGATGTGGCTTAAATGGTGAGCAACACGATGGCTGGGGACGGGAAAACTGGAACCTGACGCTAGAGAAAAGTGGGGTTGGAGTTAAGCAAGGGCAAAACCATGAAGCCATGTGTTCTCCATGAGAGCAAAGTAGATGTTAACAGGGAACTGAATCCTCCTAGAATTCACTGAGCTGTGATGTCTCAGAGACAGAACTTCTCCCTGGCCAGTGAGAAACCATGAAAGATGAAGTCAGTCTTCAGTCAATCCTTGCAGGAAGAGCTAGTGCTCCCAAGCCTGATGTCACACCTCACAGCTCTTTGTCACTATTCAGACTCCATCCTGGGCTTTCCTGGTTGGAGCCGCCCAACCCTCACCTGAACCAGAGTCACTCTGAGTGAATGAGACATGCCATACTTATGCCACCAGGTTCTTGCTGTCAAAAGAGCCTGACAGGTCTTGACGGTGTCCTGGATACCTGGTCTATTCCCATTTCGAGTCCTGTGGTCCAGATCTATTCTTCAGGAAAGAGAGGCGAGAACAACCTCCTCATGGTTGCTCTTCCTTAGGAAAGGCCTTCAGAACCTGATGGCTA
The DNA here is from genome assembly GCA_902729485.2 of Mus minutoides. NCBI lineage: Eukaryota > Metazoa > Chordata > Mammalia > Rodentia > Muridae > Mus > Mus minutoides. The sequence goes on from LR753313.1 coordinate 616,559, forward strand.
CATTTAAGTTATGTTCTGGGTCTAAGTCCTTGGGATTAATTAGGTAGAATCAAGGTGCTTTCCATATCATCTCTTAGCACCAGGAAGCTGACTTTGGTCCATGCATTTATTCCTTTATTAGATCCTGTGACAAGATTTTGGAATCCACAGAGGGGGATCTCCAATGGATAGAGACATCACTGAAGACTGGTTGGTGTGATCCACAGATTATTACGTCTTTTCCATGTGCGATGGTTAGTCTTCTCAGCTTGATGTTGAATTGAGGAGAGAAGACCTATCCTGAGTGAGCACGATACCATTCCATGAGCTGGAGTCCCAGACTAAATAAAAGGAAGCAAGTGAGTGTAGCATCAGCATCCACCTGCCTCTGCTTCCTGATTGTACACACAGGTGACCAGCTACATCACGCTCCTACTGCCACACCTCCCTGGCCATGATGAGGAGATACAGTTGTATTTCCTCAAACTATGAGCCCATAAGCTTGTTTTTACTTAGGATGCTTAAGGTCAGGACACTGAGAAAAGAAACTAGTATGGCATGTTAAGGCTCTTTGAAGGTCAGCCAGTGGGACACTCTGCTTGGCTCCCCAATGTGGATACAGTTACAGAAATGTATGTAGTGGGTAGAACCAGAGTTCACAGGTTCTGGTCGTGCACCATGCCTGGTACCAGTGAGTCTATTCTTTCTCACTCGATAGATGAGGAATGATGAAGAGAAGCTAGCCCCTGACTGGAGGATGGAGAAAACTAGGGCTAAAGAGTTCAAGTGTTCTCTCTTCTATAAGAAGATACTGTCTCAGTGCAGGCAGCTGTGCTGGAGTCAGGGTCTGAGAGGCTTGAGATCTCTTCATTCTTGCTCCAGAGAGTTCCCGAGGTCTTGACCTGGGTCCATTCATGCAAATTCAAGAACGGAGTCTAGTGCCAGAGGTGACAAATGGAGATGAGAGTAAGGTCCAGGTTGTAGAAGAAAATCCTCCCACCTCAGATACCAGTACAAAGCAGGCAGGGCTTGGAAAGTAAGTATAAGTTTATAGCAAACCTGGATCAGAAGAAAATAGCAGAGGACCACAGAGTCACGTTAAAGGTGTTAAGATCTGGGATCACGGAGGTCTGACTGGAGTTGTACAGGGAGTCTGAGGTTCAGGAGAAAGCAATCCCCCCCCCCCCATGCTGGCTCTCTACAGCAGAGCTGTCCTCCTGTGTCAACCAAACCAAACCAAACCAAACCAAACCAAACCAAAACAAAACAAAACAAATACCCCCCAAAACAAAAAACAACAACAAAACCCCTCTCTTTTTAAAAGTTTATTTATTGGTTGTGTGGAGTTGGTTCTTTCATCCCACCTCCACCTTAAGTGAGCTCCGGCTTACATAGCCAGCACTGTACCTGAAGAACCATCCTCCTCACGGTCTTACTGAAGGCCAAATCTCACTGATATGATTGGCATATGGCCTTGAGCAAAAGATGGGAAACGCTTTCTCCCAGTGTCAGAGCAGTGTGGCCTTGGTTTTGGATTTCTGGCCTCTAAAAACTGCAAAAGAATAAATTACTGTTGACCAATGCATGGATACTTCATTCCTAACTAGAATAGGGAATAAAATATCCATAGAAGGAGTTGCAGAGACAAAGTTTGGAGCTAAGATGAAAGGATGGACCATCCAGAGATTGCCCCACCTGGGGGTCCATCCCATAATCAGCCACCAAACGCAGACACTACTGCATATGCCAGCAAGATTTTGCTGAAAGGACCCTGATATAGCTGTTTCCTGTGAGGCTAGGCCAGATCCTGGCAAATACAGAAGTGGATGCTCACAGTCGTATATAGGATGGAACACAGGGCCCCCAATGGAGGAGCTAGAGAAAGTACCCAAGGAGCTGAAGGGGTCAGCAACCCTATAGGTGGAAGAACAATATGAACTAATCAGTACCCCCAGAGCTTGTATCTCTAGCTGCATATGTAGCAGAAGATGGCCTAGTCGGCCATTATTGGGAAGAGAGGCCCCTTGGTCTAGCAAACTTTATATGCCCCAGTACAGGGGAATGCCAGGGCCAAGAAGTGGGAGTGAGTGGGTAGGGGAGCAGGGCGGGGGCGGGGGGGTATAGGGGACTTTTGGATAGCATTTGAAATGTAAATGAAGAAAATATCTAATAAAAATTTTTTAAAAAGAATAAATTACTGTTGTTTTAAGCCAATTTCTCTTGCTAAATTTGACTTTACCATTTCTCTGTGTCGTTCACCTTACTTTTACCACGGACACATCTTGACGGTTCTCCTCTTCCTCTTCCTCTTCCTTCTTTTTGAGATGTTTTGTAGTTTTAAAAGAAACACTTTTATGTGTATAATGGGTCATTTTGGGTTACTTCTGGTGTGTGTGTGTGTGTGTGTGTGTGTGTGTGTGTGTGTGTGTGTTATGAGTTATATTCCCCCCTCCCCACTACCACAGATATTCAATACTATTGATTGGATTTCTACTCCTGTGCTGAATCAGCACTTTAAATAGATGTCAACGTGTGGGTCTATTTCTGTCCTCTCTGCTCTGCTGTACCAATGTCTATTCATACAGTCTTAATCTTAGTTTTATAATTTGATTTGAAATTAAAGGCTTCTTTTACTCTCTCTCTCTCTCTCTCTCTCTCTCTCTCTCTCTCTCTCTCTCTCTCCCTCCCTCCCTCCCTCCCTCCCCACCCCACCCCCATTGACCCAAAGGCCTTGCACACATCTGGGGTCTCACCACTGTGTTAACTTTTCAGTCCCAAGTGCCTTGATTTAAAAAGTGTTTAGGTTCCTTAAGGCCCTTTATACACATAAATTTGAAAAACAAACCAACAGTTTAAAAAATGTCTTTGCTTTTACGATGATCAAGCTGAAAACATTTGGTAGATTGGCAGTTGAGTAATATCCAACTACCCCCATCTGTGAATATGGTACATCTCCTCCTCTACGTAGGTTTTCTTTAATTTTGTCTCAGTGGTGTTAGTGTTCTGTAGATTATGGAGTTTTGGTTATATTGCAGAACCTTAAATTTCAACTTCAAATTTTACCCTGACAGTTTTGAGCTCCCTGAGGCCCCAAAGTCCTGAGCCCAAGCTCCTTGGCTCTCATCAAATAGACTCCCCAAAAAATAAAAAATAGAGACTCCGCTTGGCTCGTTCCATGTTACCTTCCTTCTACTAGGTCCACAATCTATCAAATATCAATCTGCAGTCAGACTACAGCATAATTCAAGCAAAATGATTACATCCACTCCATAGACCACCTCGCTCTCTTGTTACTACGTTGTAGTGGCTGTCATCCATAACTTGGCTGGTTATCTCTGTTCTCAAGGATGACCTTTGGCTGGCCCTGAGTAGCGTGGCATTCCTCCCCCTTGAGCTGTGAGACCACGGAACTACTAAACTTCTGCCGCCATATCTCCCCAGGGTTGGGTGTCACTCATAACGGCCTCATATTCTTTGGGAGATATGAAGAGTGGAATTCTTTCCTCACCAACAGAGTAAACAGGAAGTGGTCAGCACCTAGGCCTTGTTCGGCTTTCCTAAAGTATAATTCTAAAAAAAAATGAATAAAGCCGGGCGTGGTGGCGCAAGCCTTTAATCCCAGCACTCGGGAGGCAGAGGCAGGTGGATTTCTGAGTTCGAGGCCAGCCTGGTCTACAAAGTGAGTTCTAGGACAGCCAGAGCTATACAGAAAAACCCTGTCTTGAAAAACCAAAAAAAAAAAAAATGAATAAATATTTTAAAAGTCATACATCATAGCATTTTAACCCTTTTTAAGACTGTACCTCGTTTGAGATAAGCGCTTGAACTTTGTTATGCGTAGGACCCTTTCATTCATCCCTAGAAAATTTTTTTCAACTTGTAAAAGAGAAACTCTATGCTAATTAAACTGCAACTCTCCATTGCTATAGCCCTCAGGGACGGATGCTCTACTTTCTGTCTGTGAATCTGACAGATCTGTGTGGCTCGGGTAGTGAAACTATGCATTACTTGTGTGGTGTGTGTGTGTGTGTGTGTGTGTGTGTGTGTGTGTGTGTGTGTGTGTGTGATTGGCTTTTTTCACCCATGTTGTAGCTCATACCACTTTTCTTCATTCTTAAGATGCTGTCTTAGTTTGGGTTTTATTGCTATGAACAGACACCATGACCACAGCAGCTCTTATAAAGGAAAGCATTTACTTGGGGCTGGCTTAAAGTTTCAGAACTTTAGTCCATTGTCATCATGGCAGGAAGCATGGCCACACACAGGCAGACGTGGTGCTGGAGAGGTTGCTGAGAGAGTTCTACATCTGGATCTGCAGGCAGCAGGAAGAGACTGAGACACTGGCCTGGCTTGAGCATCTGAGACTTCAAAGTCCTCCCCCTTGTCACACATCTCTTCCAACAAAGACACACATACTCCAACAAGGCCACACCTCCTAGAAGTGCCACTCCCTATGAGCCTCTGGGGGTCATTTTTTATTCAAACTATCACAGATGGAACAATATTTCATTGTATACATTTACTGCAGTTTGTTTATTGACTCATCTGCTAATGGGTCATATTTTAGATGTGTGTGTGTGAGTGCATGTGTGTGTGTGTGTTTATGTGTGTGTGTGTTATTCAGAATCAAGCCCAAAGACTTGATTATACCAGGCAAAATGCATACTACATCCCCAATCCAAAGCAATATATATATATATATATATATATATATATATATATATATATATATATATGCTTTTTAATGGATTATTTGGGAATCTCTCACATCATGCACCCTGAGTACATTCATTTCTTATCTCTCCTATGTCTGTCCTCTCTACCCCATAGTTCCTCCTCCCCCCAACACCCCCCCCAAAAAAAAAGAATAAAGGAAAGAAAAACAAGTTAATTTTGTGTTATCTATATACTCACTGGAGCATGGTCAAATATCTAGTGGCCTGTCCTCCAAGGGAGGATGAGTCTTTCTCCCCCTGCATCCACGCCAGAAGCCAGAAGCCATCAACTGAGGAGAGCCATGGCTAGACTAGAGCGAGGCGGGGCCAGCTCTGCCTTGAGGGGTGGGGCTAGCTCTCCTGTGCTCACACCAGAGCCTGCACCACCTGCTGTGGGCCTGTAAAGGACAGGGTACGTTTTATAGTTCTTTTCCCAAATGTTTTATTTGCTCAACTCTACACTTTAAAAACCCCAGCACCTCGGTTGATTCTTACTCTATTATAGGAGGACTTTTGATGGACAGGGCAGCGATTGGTTTGTTTGTTTGTTTGTTTGTTTGTTTAAAGATATGTTTATTTTATTTTATGTGTATTAGTGTTTTGCCTGCATGTATATATGTGTTCATTGCGCACGCCTGGAAGATGGAAAGAAGGCATCAGATCCTCTGAAACTGTTCTGTACAGTGGGTAGGTCAGGAGCTGCAATATGGGTGCTGGGAATCACATCTGCATCTTTTGCAATTGCTTTTTTTTTTTTTTTTTTTTTTGGTTTTTCGAGACAGGGTTTCTCTGTATAGCCCTGGCTGTCCTGGAACTCACTTTGTAGGCCAGGCTGGCCTCGAACTCAGAAATCCGCCTGCCTCTGCCTCCCGAGTGCTGGGATTAAAGGTGTGCGCCACCACGCCCGGCTTTTGCAATTGCTTTTAATTGGGGAGCTCTCTCTCTCCAGCCCCAGGGTCCATGATTCCCAATGAGGAATGTGAGGAATGTCTCCAATGCCAAGGTCTCACTTTTGGGTCTGGATAAAGTTCCCAGACTAACACACTTTGAGAGGAAGACGTGTTCGAATTAAAAGCAGTGGAGTCTTTGCTTACGAACAGCAGGTACTCCCCCCTTTCATTGATGTGCTCAGTACATCATTGCACTCAACTCTGAGGCCCCACGAGTGAGCAAAGACCGGAAGTGGCACTAGAGAATTAAGAAGACATCTCATTCCTGTGTGGGGTAACCAAGGGTGCCGACAGAACATTGTGGGGAGAGTGGGTAGATTTTGTGGTCCTGGGTGTCTCTGCGGTTGTTATGGTCTGGGTATCTGGGGTGCCTCCTCAGAAGGCTCAGTTACAACGCTCCAAGTATGCATCTCTTTCCTGAGGATTACGGTCCCTACATTCCCGGATTTTTCTGGCGTTGTTTTGGTAGGGACTATGTCATACGGTCTCCAAACACTCTCTCCGTAGTGGAAAGTTTTGGTCTCTGGACACAGAGAGAGATGGCCCTGCTCCTTGAGTATGTTTCATGGCTGCCGAGCCATCGACATTACTTGGTCTCGGTCCACCTTGCCTTGTTTGTTTACCGTCTGGGTTTCTTCTAGCGGTGTTGCCTGTCCCTCCTCCCTTCAACGCCACACCAGAAACTTTTGGTCCTTCTCTGTGCTCCTCTACCCGACCAGTGCTTCTGGAAACATTGTCTTCCTAACCCAGAAGCTGCAACCCAGTTTATAAACCAGGACCTGGGGCCCAGGGAGATGGGAAAGAGTCTGGAGGAATTGTATACTTTACTTCCTGGAAGTTCTGTAAGGATTTTAAGACTCTGCCAAACTTTCTCCAGCATAGCTCCGAGGCTTCCAGATGGCAAACAGGGGGATCAGGAGTTCAAGGTCATCCTCCTACACAGAAAGGCTAGCCTGGGATATGTGACATCCTGTTCAAAACCAAAACCAACAACCCCCTCCCAACCCCCCCACCCCAACATTAGCTCTCCGTTTACTTTCTCCAGCCCCTGGAAATCATCCGTGTACTGTCTCTCAGTAGGAATTTAACTCCTCTAGGTGCCCCTTGTAAGTAGAATCATATAGCATTTGTCTTTCACTACTCTTTTTTTTTCCACAGAGAATATAATCAAACTTCATCTACATGGTAGCATTTGTCAGAACTTCCTTCTTCTTTAAAGCTAAGTTATATTTTACTGTAAGATACCTCGTGTTTCATTTCTCTATCTACCCAGCAATAGACAGGAGTTGCTTCTACTCTTGAACTGTTCTGGGCAGTGTCATGGTGGATGTGGGCCTGTAAGCATCTCTCTGATTCCATGGTTCTGCTTGCAGTTGTCTCATATATCTGTCGGGAAGCGGAGAGAAGGAACTGTAGACGCCGTCAACCCATTTTTCACAGCAGCCATGGCATTCCCACCAACAGTGCCCAAGGATGCCAGATTCTCCACGGCCCACCAACACTAGCTATTTCTGTAGTGACTCTCCTAATTGGGTATGAGGCAATGTCATCGTAGTTTGAATTTGCATTTCCCTAGTGATTGGTGGATTAGTTGGTGGTTTGCTTTTTTTTTTTAAAGGAATCTCAGGTCTTCTCTTTTCACGGCTACTGTTGAGTTGCAGGAGCTTTTTATATTCCCTAAATATTAATCCCTTATCTATCAGATACGTGGCTTGCAAATGTTTTCTCTCATCCTGGAGATGGCGCTTTCCCTTTGTTGGCTGTGACTTTTTTTTTTTTTTTTTTTTTTTTGCTTCTAAATAACCACACATCCATATTTTTGTAAATAACTCCAATAAAACTCATTGGCTCAGTAAATTGGACTTTGGTGGAATCCTCCCTTTGTTCTGTTGTTAGTTCCCTGTCTGTGCTGAGAGTGACATTTTCTCATGTTCTCCTCAGTGTCTGTGTCACACAACAGGGGAGAAGTGTTTAAGAGGAATTACAATGTCTGTAGGAAGATTGGCAAGTCAGAGAGAGGACATAGAGAGATCCAATAAGACTCAAGGACTCATGCTGTGTCCATAGATGTTGGCAGAGAATGCATGCTGGCTTGTATTGACCAGAGCTTGGCTTTTTATAGACTTCCTACAAGAGGCTCTCAACCTGTCATGGCCTGGGAAATGTTGGAAATGCAAACCTTGGAGGCCCTCATAGACTCACTGCATTAGGATCTCTGGGAGCTGGAACAAGCATTCCTTCCAGAGGAGGAGGAAGCTGTCTCTAGGAGGACAGGTAACTCACTCCAAGTCTAATCAGGTACTGCAGCCAGCCTGCCTTGAACCTCAAAAGCCAGTTGTGAACTTCTCTTTCTAACTCTGAATTTAGTGACAACAGGGGGTAGCTTAAAATTGGCCATTGTGGTAGCTGGCTGCCATGGTGTGCACCCAGGAGCCTACACTCCGAGGCCCAGCCTGTGAATCTGAGGCCTCCTGGGCTACATAGTGAGTTTGAGAACAGCCTGACCTATATAGAAAGACAGACCCTCTGAAAATGGAGATTGGCCACTAAGTGTGGTAATAGACACCTCCCAGCACATTGGTGTCAGAGAAAGGAAGTTCTTTGTGATTTTAAGGCTAGCCTAGTCTGCACATCTCAAACAATTAGAAATAATAACAAATATAATAAACAAAAGAAACTGATCAAAGTGAAAGGATATGGACATTTGAAAATTGCACATTTTTAAAGACTGTAAGCTCATCCTGAGACCAGCTATTGAAAATTCACCAGAACACTGGTGTTCTGGTCACTGTAGAAAGAGGGCTGAACACCAGATGGCCTGGCTCGAGAGCACATACTCTTAACTCCTAGACAAACTTAGTCTGGAAGTCTAGGCAGACAATCTGGGGGCCACTCTGTGGAAGTTTCTAAAGTGCATGTCAAGAATGCCATTACACAGTGTGCACACTGACTGAAGTTTTCAGAGTTTCTGATAAGGAAATGGTATGACTGTTTGTTTAGGCAGGAGAACTAAATTGGTGGCAATGATTTTTCAATTTAAAAATATGTGAGAAATGAAATGAGGATGTGTTGTAAGGAGACTGAAATGCTTGCTTCACTGAGAAGGGCTCGCACAGCTGGTGGCTACCCATGGGCAGAAGAAGTGGTGAAGTTCTGCAGAGCGAATACCTCACATTTCACAAGCTCTCCTTGTTTTTCAAGAGCAATGACCCCTTTCCCCTACCCTCACCTCCTACCACAATGTGTCCTGGACTTCCTGCAACTTTTGCTGGCCAGAATTGTTCCAGGAAACTTCAATTCAGGTCAGAATTCACTCTGCAGTGGTGATACCAGACGGCTTGGTACCTACGAGGACTCGTCTTTCATTCTTCAGAGAACATTGGGGGTCTTCCAGGTGTCCTTTGCTTGTGTGCTTCAGGGGAGGCTGAGCCCATATTTGATCCCCGAAGATGTATTCTGGCTGAACTTTAAGTAAGTGATGCTCAGACCTTTCTGTCTGATGATGCTCTTGAACATTTGACATCCTAGGCTGTGGAGGCAGCCCTTGCTTAGCATAAACACCACCTTTGGCTTGGAAAAATAAGTGAATGCAGTGAAAGGCCTTGAACCTTTTTTGTGCCGCATAAACATGACAGTTGCAGTTTCATGCCACTGTGTGAGATGCATCTCCTTCAGATTTGTTTAGGAAGTAAGTGTATTACTATCTGGAATGAAATTGAGGTCTCCCTAAAAAGCTTTTATTTATATGTGCTATACCAACTGATACTGCCTCTTGGGGATTGGTTCTAATGCTTCGTCTTAATTCAGCTCCTAAAATCACATGGAATTCTAAGTGTCCAGACAATGAGGGTCCCTGTGCCCAATTGGTTTTTGATTAATTAATAAAGATCCAGCAGCCAATGGCTGGGCAGGGGAACAGGGGCGGGACTTTTAGGATTCTCAGACAAGGAACACAGAGGAGAGAAGAAGGATTTCTGCCATGAGAAGGGTATATGGGGAAGCAGAGAGATCAGATTTATGAGCCCACCAACATGTGAGAATCCAGAAATTGGCCCCAGGGGCCACTCCCCAGGTTGGGACTAGGGTAACAGAGGTAAAAAATATAGATTTAGAAAGTGTTAACTCAGGAATACCGGAGGGGAGTGTGTGCCAGCTGCGGAGAGAGTTTCAGGAGGGGCCCAGTTGTTGAGCTAATAAGGCATATTAAATATAAAGGTTGTGCGTGCGTGTCTTTCATTTATGAATTCAGAGCTCTTGGGTGGGTGCAGAGACAAGTGTCTACCTTCCTGGAGCTCAGAGTGGCTTAACGATTTACCGCTGCAATTACCACATCAGAAGCTAAACCTGAGAATAAATTTTTATTCATTACTTTAAACATAATGCTAGATCCTTTATCTCTTAATGTAAATAATATATATATATATATATATATATATATATATATATATATATATATATATATTTACCAATGAGTACTATATTTTCTTTTTTAAAAATCACATGTATGTATTTATTTTTGTGAGTCAGTAGAGGTTGGGGGACAACTTGCTGGCATCAATTCTCTCCTTCCACTATGTGGGTTCTGGGGAATACAGCTCAAGTTGGCAAGTGCCTTTATCTGATGAGCCATCTCACAGATCAAAGTAATTACTATGCTCTCTAACAAAAATATTTGTAATGTTATGTAATTATAAAAGAGAGGATAATCCTTTTAATAGCTACTTTAGATAACTGCAGATATTTTCTTTGATAGTACATTAAAACTCAAGAAATAGTTTCTTTTCTAATAATTTATTTTCATTTTTAAGTGCATTGGTGTTTTGCCTGCATGTATGTCTGTGTATGTCTGTGTGAGGGCATTGGATCTTGGAGTTATAGACAGTTGTGAGCTGCCATGTGGGCACTGGGAATTGAACCTGGGTCCTCTAGAGGAGCACTCAATGTCCCTGACTGCTGAACCATCTCTCCAGTCCCAAGAAGTAGTTTCTCAAAGATTAATTGTAATTTGTTACCTAACATGAGAGCAGTGAAAATTTCTTCTTATTAATGTTTTTAGTTAGCATACAAAACAGTGGGTTTCTGTAGAAGGAGCTTAGCAGAGCAGGCTCAGGTACAATGCTGGCATATGTATCAGTGGTGCAGGCTCAGGTACAATGCTGGCATATGTATCAGTGATACTTCCTCCCTGAGCCAAGCTAGAATCTGCTGGCATGGCTAGAGACTGCTGATGCTGCCAACGAGAAAGAGTCAGCTTCACTTCTGGCTACTTGAGAGCCGGGGAGATGCTGGGGAGGGGAGTATAAAGGTTTGCCCAGTTCCTGCAATAAATGAGCCTGCTTTTGCCACTTGCCTGACTCCTGGAGTCTGCATCATTGACTCTGCATCTTCTTTCCCCATCCCCAAGGGTCTTGGTTGGGATTGTAAGCAACAGGTTTCATTAAGGCATTTTCTTACATGTGCGTAATTGTACTTCATTTATATTCACTCTATTTCCTAAATCACTGGATAATTCAGAACTACAGTAAAATCTGTATATATCACTGCTCATCATCAAAGGCTGCTGGGATAGGATCTCAAACAGGGTAGGAACCTGGAGGCTGGATCTGAAACAGAGGCCATAGAGAGGTGCTGTTCACTAGCTTGTTCCTTCATAGCTTGCTTAGCATATTTTCTTACAGAACCCAGGGCCACCAGCTCAGTGGTGTCTCTACCTCAAGTGGGCAGAGTACTCCCCCATCAATCACTAAGAAAATGCCCAACAGGCTTGCCTATTTTCTTAATAGAGGCTCCCACCTCTCAGTTGGTTACTATGAGCATAGTCTGCCATTGCCTAAATGCTGAGGCCTCAACACCCTTATGTGTGCACACATCAACACCACTGATCTAAGATGAACTGCAAGATTCACAATAATCTCCAATGCTGCAAACTTCAGCATAATTTTACTCATTGCCAATTTATTTACACACATTACGAGTGTTTTCAATGTCTTGTTAGTGCTGGAGCAGGACTGGATCATTTGGATCTAAAGATCTTCAAAGGTCCGTATATCAAAGGCTTAGTCCCCATGTAACGCCACTCTGAGAGATGGTTTAACCTTTAAGAGGTGGGGTTTAGTGGGTCTTTGGGTCGTTGGTGATGTAACTGAAGAGGATATTGAGGTCCTAGCTCTTCACATTTCCTTTTTCTCTTTCACATCCCAAACTGGGATGCTCAGCTTTGCTTCCTGACCTGTTTCTCCCATGATGCACTGCCTTACCACCCTAGCTCACTAAAGACCCAAAAGCCATGGGACTACCTGATATTGGATTGGAAACTCTGAAGCGGTGAGCCTAAATAAATGTTTCTTTATAAGTCAATTTTCTAGGGCATTTTGTTACAGTCATAGAAAGCTGACTAACAAAAGAAAGAAAAAAAAAAAAAAGCAAAACAACAAACGTAGCTTCATCTGCACCTCCACCCATTACTGAGGTAAGAGTGTGATTCTGCCAGGGAGATGAACTCAGTCTTGTTGACACTCTGTAGTATGATGAGTTTCTTTCAAACCAGGAAGTGACAGGCATAGTGTTTCTTTTATTGAGCTTTGACTCAGCAGGCATTCAGCAGTGTCAACAGCATAAGGCTTTCTGACTTATTACTCTTGCGGCTAAGGAAGTTTGATTATGTACCCTGTAAAATGCATCCGTAGGTTTTTATTGCTAGCAGTAAAGGCTGTAAGAAACCTCTTTTTTTTTTTTAATTTTAAGAGCTTATAACATCTACACTTAAATACTTAATTCCATTCTCTTTAAACTCTCTAAAATGATACCGCAACTTAAATGGCCACATTAGGGTTGAGGCAAGGTTACAGCAAGGGAGGCACTTGGAAAACAAGATTTATAGAAAAATGATAATGTTCAAGTCTCTGCTCCAGCTGAGCCTGACACTGCCTTCAATCTCATATTGTACCAGTCTTGCTCTGTGTCTTAGTCTCCTTTCCCGCTGCTGTGAAAAGATATTCTGACAAAAGCATCTTAAGGGAAGATGGTTGATTCTGGCTCTCAGTTTGAGGGTACAGTCCATTTCGTCCTCCTCGGGAAAGCCCTGGCTGCAGAAGATGGAGACACATTGGATCTGCAGTCAGGAAGCAGAGAATGACAGGCGCTCCTGTCATTGGCTTTATCCTTTTTATGCCAGCCCAGACCCCAGTCCAGGGAATGGTGCTGCCCAAGGTAGAGAGTGTGTGTCTTCTAATCTGGATAATCCCTTACAGGCATGGACGGAGGCGTGTCTCCTGGGTGATTCTAGATCCTGGCAAGTTGACAGCCGAGAACAATGTAGCTCCCTGAGGACTGCTGCTGACCCCATGAAGGTCCTCAGAGATGCCCTGTTATGTGCTGACGATGAAGTCAGTGGTTGTCAAACATGCACAAAGCCTCCATTTCATCCTCAACACCACACACAAAACACACACACACAAAACACACACACACACAATGTGAGTGCAAGATGTTCTGCTGTATGGGACTCAGTTAGACCCAACTCAGTCCTAGCCATCTTCCACATCCTCCATACCCCCATCCAGGCCTAGCCACTACCATTTCTTGCTGTTTCTTCTTCTCATACTGAAAAGCTTTCCTAATTTTGTTGTTACCCTGGGTCTCTGAAGGACCCACATGATAGTTAAGATTAGTGTTTTCAAATGAAGAAGGAGGAAGAGGAGGAGGAGGAGGAGGAGGAGGAGGAGAAGGAGAAGGAGAAGGAGAAGGAGAAGGAGAAGAAGAAGAAGAAGAAGAAGAAGAAGAAGAAGAAGAAGAAGAAGAAGAAGAAGAAGAAGAAGAAGAAGAAGAAGAAGAAGAACCAGGGCTGGCAAGATAGTTTAGAATGTAAGAGTGATTGCAGTCCAGCCCAGTGTCAGCCCCTGGAACCCAGTCTTCCACCTGCCTCCCCCACTTCCCCACAATCAATCAATCAATCAATCAATCACTCAATCAATAGATATAAATTGGATTAACTGGTTTCTTAAAAAGAAAGCTCTCTGTCACTCTTCTGGTTCAGGACCTCACAAATCATTATATATGCATCTGTGTGTGTGTGTGTGTGTGTGTGTGTGTGTGTGTGTGTTATGTGTTATGTGTGTGTTTGTGTGTAGGCAGAGTGTACACACATGCTAGGGTACATGGTGGTGGAGGTCAGAGGACAACTTTTGAAAGTCTCCTTTCATTATATGGGACTTGGTGATCAAAGCCAGATCTGTAGGCTAGGAGACAGGTGACTTTACCAATGAGCCATCTGTTGGGTCCCTGGTCACAACCTTTCTCTGGCTTTTCCTTTCCCCATATTTTTATCGTGACCATGAGGACTCATCTGGCTTCCTTGAAATTATGTCTTTGCTGCCCCCTCCCCCCACCCCCCTATCCTCCCTGATCTCGAGCCAGGCATGCTCTTGTGTCTCCACCCTTGACCTAGCTTCTCTCTCCTTTTGCAGATGTGTGCATGGCTCATTCCTGGACTCTTTGGCACCATTACTCAGATAAGTCTTCCGGTCAGCCTCCAGCCCCACCTGGGACCCTGTCCCCTTCTCACCCACTCTGTTTTACCTTCATGACACTTCACTCTTTGACATATAGTTACCCGTGTATTACTGATCTGCTTGTACCACATACAAATGCCGTGGTGGCTTTGCCTGGTGAGGTAATCCTTGTCATTGTTTAGGAGAGTTCGTTGAATAAGAATTCCAGGTAGAATTAAAAAAAAAAAAAAGCACATGGGAAAGAGGAAATCATTACTAAGAATTTCATACATAGCATTGAGGAAAGGGGGAAAATTTTATATTTTAAAAGTCCATGGGGTGCAAGTTCAGGGGACAAAATGACTCAAAACAAACACTCAAGTCAGACATGACAGAAAAGCCTCAGAACACTAAACACTAGAGTAAATTCTGAATTTACAAAAAGAAAAGGCAGGTCATGTCCACACAAGGGCTGCATTAACGTCAGATCGTAGCAGCAGGAAGCAAGGAGGCACAGTAAGTAATGCCGCGTAAATAACTTAGTAGGGCTGGCTACTCTTTCAAAAGGAAGAAAAATGGTTTGTGTGTAACTACCTCGAGTCATTTCTGCACCATACCTCTGAGGCAAGGAAGGTTTGATGCTGGGGCTCCGGCGATGAGGAGGGGATGGAGGGACATTAGCGAGTACCAAGGGAAACACAGTAGCAATGGACTCGGCAAGTGTCGTTCATAAAAAGTCAGGAGAGACAACTAGAAGCATGAAAATAGAACCCATGACTTTTAGGGGAGCAGAGGGAAAAAATGGACGCATGCAACGGAAAAGAGAAAAGGGGAATGTGTGTGATAAATATGGCAAGTGAGTGTTTTCAGGTAGTCTTGGGTCTGGGTAGTTGGCCAGGGACAGCCCTCCACCTGGGAGGCCCGCTGTCTCAGCACACTTACTACTCTGTCCAAGGACAGGGAGGGGGGCTGTGGGAGGGTGTGGAGAGAGAGAGAGACAGCTAGAAGCTCTGTAAGGAGCAACCATGGGTGGCTGAAATAAGGCCTATACATTAGCTGTTGATAGAGGAGCAGTTCGCTACCCAGAGGGGTTGATGAGATGGGGGGTTTTTTTGGGGGGGGAGAGCTACAAGAGTAGAGGGTGGAAGAACTGGGAGAGGAATGGGATTGGGTACATGATGCAAAATTCCCAAAGATTTAATAAAAAATTATATTAATGCAAATGAGCCAAATTCGTTGCTTGGATCCTGAACAAAATGAAATAATAATAATAATAAAAAAAGCACAAGCAATGTGCTGTGGTCTAGACCGTGTTAGAGACCAGGACCATTCACAGCCTTCTTTTCTGGTTTCTCTCTATAGGCTGAAGCATTTCACTGCTAGTGTCTTAATCTCCATTACAAGAGGGTGGCACAGTGCATGCCTGTCAGAACGTTCACATTGGTGCAATAAATAAATAAATAAATAAATCTCAGGTAAAACAGTAATCAAAGACTTTAATTCATTCTTCGTAAAACCTTTGAATTAGATGATTATATCACATATTTTTGGCTTGTTTGTTTTTGAGACAGTCTCAGGTTGACTTTAACTTCATTATCTCTACCACCTAAGGGTTAAAATTATAGGCATGTGCTACCTTGACGTGGTCAGCCTAATCGTGATTCCAAAGCTCATAAAGGCACCACAGGGGAAAAAATTTGTAGAGTCTTTTCACTTAATGGACCTATGTGTAAAAATTTTAAATAAGATATCAATTGAACTAATCTAGCTATGTGATTTTTTTTTCAAAGTAAAACATTGTGATGAAGTCGAATTTATCTGACAAAAGAAAGAAAAGTTCAACCTAAAAAGAAAGAAAAAAATAAGTGTAATTCATTTTGGTCATAGACAAAAGGAAGAAACAACACAGAGACAACTCTATCCTACCAATAGCTCTAGGAGGGGTTGGATAAAGTATACAGTTGTTTATGCTCCTTTTAATTCTTACAGCATTAAGAATAGATGGGAACTGCCTTGATGAAAATTATCTACCCAGAACCTCATAGTTTGGTTGTGGCTGGAAGCGCTGAGACACTCTCCAGGGAGCATGCTCAGAAGCAAGCAAGTACATGGTGGAATGATGGGAGAGGAAGAGAAGCCGAGAGGCTCATGGGCTATGAAAAGAGGCAGAACTGGAGACAGAAGGGTGGTGACGACAGCCTGATATAACAGGCCTGTGCAGCCACCAGAAGCCATGCTGATGTCTACCCATGCTGCAGTGAAGGGCCATGTCTGGGTCCATGGTTCTGCTGCATCCAAGGTCTATGTTGATGTCTGTGGCCTGTACTACCACCAAAGGCTATGAGGGTTTACGTGGTTTATACTGCAGCCTGAAACCATGTTGAAGTCTGAGGGGTGCACTGAGCTAGCTCAGCTCAGTGATGTGAGTTTGGGAGAGCTGACCCTGCCAGAAGGAGAGCCTACTCGGAGAGCTGGAGCAGGAAAGCTGGCAGGGTGACCAACTCAACTACAAACAGGGCCTAAATCCAGGGCTTTGTGTAGGCCTACCCAATACCTACCTCATCTATGAGCCACTGGAGCCCATGAAAGGGCTGGTCCTTCGGATCCATAGTAGGAACTCCTACACTCAGGGCAACAGCAGGATACCTGGGGGTCTCTACGGGGGTCCAGTACTGATGTAGTAGAAGTCAGAGGCCTCTAACTAGTCTAACAACTCATTGTCATGAGCACATGCCAGTAAAACTGTTCAGGCAAAAGAATATACTTCTTGACACACCACACACTTCAGGGCTACTACCATGAATGAATACATGATGGAGCGGCAGGAAGGATGGAGGAGCAGAATGGTACAGGCGCAGAGGCTGTGGTTGATAGAGGAGCAGCTTGTTGCTAGAGGGGTTGACCAGATGGCTTTTGTTAAAGTTTTCTTGTTTGTTCTTTTCTAATTTTCATTTTGTATTTACTTTCAGGGGTGGTGGGGGGCGGTGCTACAAGGGTGGAAGGCAGATATGGATGTAATGGGTTTGGCTTAATGCTGCTTATATTGTGTTAATTTGGGTCCCCAGAATTGTTTCCATGAGAGTTCCCCACTTCCTCACATAAGACACCGAAGGACTCTATCCTCAGTTGGTACTAACTGGTAAATAAAATTGCCAGTAGCCAATGGCTGGGCAGGGCAGGCAGCGGTGGGACGTTTAGGATTCCGGGGCAAGGGACTGAAGAAGGAAAAGGAGATTGGCCATGCCAGGAGAAGGAGAGGAAAGACGCCACACCTGAGAAGGTGCAGGACAGAGAGCATGGCTGCCGTGTAGGAGTGGGGGATCGTGGCCCAAGAGGGCAGCCTGACTGGGTCCAGGACTGCAAAGATGGAATATAGAATTTAGTAAGTAATAACTCGAGAATATCAGAGGAAGGCAGATAAGTCATGTGGCTGTTAGGAAGTGGCTCAGCCATTAAGCTGTTTTAGGCATATCAAAATATAGTGGTTGTGTGTGTGTGTCTTTCATTTGGGAACCCAGAACATTGGGGCAGGTATCGAGGAACGAACTCTGCTGGGATTTATTAAAACATTAACATATATACTAAGACCTATGAAAGGACTGGGAGATGAATGGGATTGGGGTACATGATGTGAAATACCCAAATATTCAATAAAAATTATGTTTAAAAACCTCCCTTATAGTTAAGGAGACAGCTCAGAACAATTCTTTTTAAAGTTACAAAGAAGGGACTGAGAAGACTGCTCTGTAGGTTCAGACCTTGCTGCACCCGGTTAAAACCGAGCCCTGTGGGGGTGCTCACCCATAACCCAGTACTGGGAGGGAGAGATGGGAGGGTCCCCTGAGCTAGCTGACCAGTCAGCCTAGACGATATATGAGAGTCCCTGACTCAAAAAAATAGGGTGGAGAGGAGATAGAATACATGTAATGTTGACCTTTGATCTACACACACACACACACACACACACACACACACACACACACACTCACATATGAACATGCACACACATACAGAGCTATAAATAAAAATGTTTATTTGATATGGCATTTGGGGTATGGCCAATTTAATAAATTGAGAAAAATAATAAGCAGAATTATATGGAAAGGTAGAGAAAACTTTTCATTATTATTTTATTCCTTGTTAAGAGTATAGGCATGTGATACCTGGAGTGAGTTCATAAAGTTACAACAATTTAAGCAGTCTAATGTAATTATATCAACTTAATTGTCTTTATCTTATGTTGTCTTGATAACTTCTGGATGCAGATTGACTCTTTCAATTCTCTTTTTCTTTTTCTTTTTCTTTTTTTTTTTTTTTTTTTTTTTTTTTTTTTTTTTTTTTTTTTTTTTTTTTTTTTTTTTTTTTTTTTTGTGTGTGTGTGTGTGTGTGTGTGTTTTGAGACGGGGTTTCTCTGTGTAGCCCTGGCTGTCCTGAAACTCACTCTGTGGACCAGGCTGGAATCGAACTCAGAAATTCACCTGTCTCTGCCTCCCAAGTGTTGGGATTAAAGGCGTGGGCCACCACGCCCAGCTGACTCAATTCTTAAAGCTACAAAGAATTCAACTTGGAACCTTCAGATACAGACTAACAAATTCAAGTCTAGACCACTCTAGCTGGTTAGGAGGCAGCATTTGCAAACCTTTACCTGGTCATAGTCAGGTACTGGCCAGCTGTGGATCACTGCTGGGGCCTGAGTGGTGGACTTGTTTCCTTTTGCCAAGACATTTGAGTACAACAAGCCTATTTTTGCTAGAACAAAACAAAACAAAACACAAACAAACAAACAAAACTATTCTAGGCATGTTATTTCATGTTTGGTAGGCAAAGAATTATTTTGCTTGTCATGGTTGCCAAGAAATAAATCTAGGCCCTTGGTATGGTAGGCAAGGGGTTTGCCACTAAGCTGTATGTACAGCCCTCCATTCCTTGATATAGGATCTTGAAGTAGAAACTTAAGGGTTTTTTGTAAAGTCAGTTGTGTTTGTTGGATGATGTTTTGCTAGGGCAAACACGTGAAGGAGCATTTCATTAGAGCAGACATAGGTATGAAAGGCTAAGGTAGACTCCTGAAGGAACACTTAGCTGAAGCAGACACAGGAGAGAGGATGTTCTGCTAAAGCAAGCACGTGAAAGGACGTGAGATGAAGGATTCTTTGCCAATGGCACAGATGTATCAGTCCACCTTACATTGCATAGTTGAGCTCCATTTGTCAGGACACCATAGAGAGAAAACACCGAGAAACTTCTGGTGGTGTGCTGCAGTTTGTTACCACTTCCAAGGACTCAGGATGATTGTATGCATGTGCTGAGGCAGAACACGTGGAGATATGTGATGTTTGCAGGATATATATATATATATATATATATATATATATATATATATATATATATATATATATATATATATATATGATGAAGGCCAAGCTTGGCTTGCTTATAGAGCTAGCTTTGCAATGCTTGTGAGTCTGGCATTTTCACTGAGTTTTGCTTTCCTGAGAGAGACACAGCTGAGAACTTCTCCTGGTGTCCCTGTTGGTCCCTCCTGATGACTCCAGCTGTGGTTGAGGCCTGCATGTCTCTGCTAGGTCATATCACTGCTGTTGCTAACCCAATTCTACTGAACTGGGCTGCTGGTGCATCTGTGAGGTGTTTGCGAGTGGATCAAGCTGCCGCTGCCTGCTAACCTGTGAACTGAAGTGCAGATTTCCAGACAACACAGATGGGAGTTGCTCCAAAGAACCTTTCTTAACAGGTCCACTCCCCTTGCCCCCTGCCCCCCATATTCTTTCTTTTTCACTACCTCTGATGGGTGCTGAGTTACAAGGAAGGTTAAAGCATTTAAGAACCATTGTTAAAAAAAAATAAGGTTTGAGAACATTAAAGTTACAGGATCTTTTTGTGTAGGCCAAACTGGCCTTGAACTCAGGACCCACCTACCTCAGCCTCCCAAGTGCTGGCATTACAAGCACATATCACCATGCCCAAGAGTTAAGAACTTTTTGAAGAGATATTATATCTTAGTTCTTATGAGAAATAAACTAATATGATTAAGCCAACCAACAAAAAGCCACATCACTTTAAACTTAATCAGGAAGCTGGAGAATCTCAAGTGCAGTTGAGGATGAAAAAGACAGATCCCTGTGTCCTATTGATGAAAGTTATAGGCATCCTAGAAACCAATCCATCAGCAAGACCACGTGAATGTGAACATCTATCTTACAAGTCAACAACCCAAGCCCTGTGCAGATAAGCCCAAGACCCTCACACAGATGCTTGTTATTATATTATTTGTGATATCCAGAAGCTGGAGACAACTGGGTCCTCAGTACCAGTGCATATGCTGCTACTGTGCACTGAAGAAAGACTGTCATGATACAGATACATCTTTCAGGCACAATACACCTAGATTAAAGAGTTAGAAACAGAAAGAAAGATTGCCTGGCAATGCTACTTAAGTAGCTTAAAATTCTATGTGTTCACCAGAACATTATCCTTTAAAAAAAAAAAAAACTTCTCTCCTATATTACAACCCTACCACAGTTTCCCTTTCCTTCACCCTTTCCAGCCCCTCCACCCCAACATTGTCTTGTCAAAGACATACAGATATAAAGAATGCTGAAGGGACATTTGAATGCCCTTGTCGCTGAATAGGGCATTAAGATGTGGGAAGTAGAAGAAATGGAAAAGACAGAGAGTGGTCATAAATGAACTGTAATGTGGATGGTTACACAAAACCTCCAAATTAAATATCAAGTAATAGGCTATCAGAGGCCAGCCAGGTGGCTTACTGCCAAACTGGATGACCTCAGTTCAGTTCTTCAGATTCACATTGAGGAAGAAGAGAGCTGACTCCTGACAGTTTTCTGACTTCCACAGCAACACCGTAATTTCTGTTAAAGAAAAAGAAAATAGTAGATTTTTTTTGTTTTTGTTTTGTGTATTAAAGAAGTGAAATCACACCCAGATGAAGAGGGGCCTGACTTGTTTGAGAATGTTGTTTATCTCTGGAGGAAAGTTCTCTGTCCCAGTTGTTCCCAAGAAGCTCCTACTGTTTCTGAGGTGGCCCTTTCCTGTGTCCTCATAATGTCCAGGGCATGTGAGAGTCTCAGGTAAGCCTGTGTGGAAGACGCATTGAGACCTGAGGGGTGGGTGGCTTCAGCAGTCAGGCAGGGGAGGCACCTCAGTGGGCAAGCAGGCAGGCAGGCAGCTTGTGAGACAGCTGGGCCTCTGTGTAGCCTGAGGTAACCTGGCAGCAGGCAGGCCCCACTGCTCCCAGGCTGGGAGAATGGGCCTCTCTGTATGGGCTTGTTTGCTTTGGTTTAAAGCTTAAAAAAAATGATTTCACACATAATTAGGGCTGTGGCAGCAAGATTGTGTTCAAGGTACTTTTACTGGAAATATCAGGAGGGTACAAGGGGGGGTTGTGTTCCTTTTCCAGCTAGGTTGTGAGAAGGAGGAGGAGTGAGGAGCTGGAAGGACAGGACAACAGGCAGTGTTCAAGGTGGGGAGCGGTCTTCCCGGAGGCAGGCCTAGTGTGGATTGTGGAGGAGGGCGGTGTGCATGTGGTACGTGTATGCACATGTGTGTGCGTGTGATGTACAAATGTGGTGTCTGTGTGTGTGTGAGTGTGTGCACATGTGTGTTTGAGTGTGTGCGCGCGCACATGCTTTAGTGTGTGCATGTGTGTGTTTGGGTGTGTATACATGCCTGAGAGTGTGTACATGCTTGTTTGAGCGTGTGCACACACTTGCATATGTGTGTATACATGCCTGAGTATGTGCACATGTGTGTGCTATATGTGCTGGGGAGTGACAAGGAGTGGAGCTGCTGTTACCCTCTCCTGCTTCTCCTCCATGCCCTTTCCCCTGCGGCCATCTTGCCCATAGAGAAAAAGAGGTGAAGCATGGATGTGTAGAAAAGAGATCCAAATTGAGGCCCTGGCCATAGAAGAAGCTGAGAGAAAGGGAAGAGAAGCCGGAGAGCCACTGGACACATCTGCTGGAGTCTGTACAACCCATATGAGGTGGCTATAGATCAGTCATCAGCTGAACCCAAGTTACCTGAGGTCTAACTTTGACTTAGGGTGTATCCAAAGGTCTCTGGATCTTCTTGGACTTCAAATGACTCCACGAGACTTGGGCAATCTTTTGTAGAATGTCCGCTCATAAAAAAAACCAAACAAAACAAAACAAAAAAAAAAACCAATGTGTTCAGGGAACACCTGCTGCCTCTCATCTGGCTCCTCCCCTGCTACATGGTACCTGGATGGTCACAGCAAGCCAACCAGGACATGGGTTCTACTGGTCTGGGACCCACCATTTGCTTGTTACCTCAGTTTTAAAGTCCTCTGGAGTTGGTTATTTCAACCTTTGAGGAGAGATTTGATTGGGAAGTTTTGGAAAGGACTGGACCACTTCATACTGAAAGGGTCATCTCACCCCTGGTCGGAGGAGGCTATTTCTCCTTAACCTGCTGTGATAGGAAATACACATTTGTTCACTGTGGTGGCTTGGATGGGAGGCTCATGGATTTAAATGCTTGACTTTCAGTTTATGGCACTGTTTGGGGAGGTCTAGAGATGTGTGGCCTGGCTAAAGGAAGTATGTCACTGTCACTGGGAATGGGCTTTGAGGTTACAAAGCCTCGTGCTGTTCCCCCGTGCTTGCTCTCTCTGGTCCCCGTGGTTCAAAGTGTGAACTCTCAACATGCTGCTCCAGCTGCCCGACCACAATGGTGATGGATTCTCATCTCTCGAGGACTGCGAGCCCAAATAAACTCTTCCTTCTGTAAGTCTCTTTAGTCATGGTGTTTTATCACAGCAACATAAAAGTCCCCAGTAGAGTCACGATATGGCTCCGATCTACACCCAGGTAACTCTCCAAACATTGAGAGGCTTTGGTATCCTAGGGAGATGCCTGACTAAGGAGATCAAAGAAGGCTTCAGAATTGGGACTGGTTGCTAGAAAGTCCAGGATGTGATTAGTTGAGAACGTCAGCTCCACCTATCTCAGCTCTAGAAATGGAAGAAAGACTGGGGATTATACTCAGTCATAGAAAGGCCTATATTTGATCAATTATGTCTATAATACAACCTCAACTCATATCTTCGGGCCATACTAGTATCCCCAAGACTCTGGGTTCCAGCTCCAGCAACAGCAAACCCCAATCAAACCATCACTCACTGAGCCCCAGAAGAGAACACGGTTCCATCCAGTGAGGTTTGAGAGCTTCTGGATTTAACACAGCCATGTTTACAGAGATGGATCCACTTTGAATCCACAGCCAGATGGTTCTGTGCTCAGGATCCATCAGAGCTTTTCCTATGTGCCTGACAATGTGTATTCATTTAAAAAAAAAAAAGGTTTGTTTGTTGTATGTATATACACACCTACCCCAGTGCATGTCATGACATGTGTGTGGAGATCAAAGGACAACTTGTTGGAGTTTGTTCTCTATATCACATGGCTTCCCAATCACTAGACACAGGTCTCTAGGCTTCGTAGTGATAATTTTTAGTCATCCAGCCACTCTGCCACCAACAATTGGTATAGTAAAGGATGGTGTTTCCTTCCATTATGAACCATTTTTTAATCAAATTATCATGCTTAAGGGGATCGTGAGAACCCTAGATTTTTAGCTGGTCAACAGAGCTACGGGAGGCACTTGTAGTTGGTGTCTGGAGGAGAGTTTAGACTTGGGGGACCGAGCCCTCTCCATGTAGCATCTGCAGTGAATATGGGAAATTAGTGGCTGAGTTAAGGGGGTGACAGGAGACACAGGTAGAGAGTTTGAGAAGAAAGGGTGTGAGGAAAAAATGAGTTTGTATCCCAGGTATTGTGGGTAAAAGTGGATCCTCTTATTCCACAGTCCTGTGTCATTTCGCCACTTCTAGGTCCACGTCCTTTCCCACAAAACTTTCTTCCTCTTTTGAATCTCCAACCTAGAAGCGGCTCTAACAACTGGCAGAATTTATGTCAATTTATTAGCAAGGAGAGACAGCCAAGCACACAGGAAGTCCAGTCAGCCATGAGCTCAAGGGGGAATGTGATTTAGCTAGGTGGGCAAGTCAGGTGAAGAGAAGATTCCAAACTGGAAGAGATACTGGGGTGGCAAGGAGGAAGGCCTGCTCAAGGGAGTAAAACACGGTTCATGGTGGGGTATGATGACCCTGAAGAGAAGTGAGATGACCACCGGGTGGGGTGGGGAAGGGGAGCAGGAGTAGCCCCAGATAAGGGTTGTAGAGATGTATCTGGAAAAGAATGGATGCCAGGGTGACTGTGGACAGCTCAGAGGGTGCTTGAGTGCTGACACAGATGGGAAGGAGTGATGGCTAGGTCAGATGTAGGAGACAGGGCCTGCCTAGCACGGAGATGGGTAGATACAAAGGTCAGAGTTCACACGGGGGCTTGGGACAGTGACAAAGCTGTGGCAACACATGCTTGCAAGTGGTGGACAAAAGAAGTGGAGAGCTCGCAGGGAAAAGGACAGAGAGAAGGGGACAACATAGCAAGGAGGTGACTAGTGACACATGACAATTCTAGGTAGCAGCCTCTGTTTGATGGCCTTAATTGTGGGTGTGTACAATGCATCAAATCTGGGTGGGGCAGGAGACTCTCTGGTCATTAATCTGATGCCTGTGAGGGGGCTTTCATAAAGGGAATATGGAGCAGAAAATCCTTTTGAAATGGAATGAGCAACAGAGAGAGATATGGCCTCTTCCATGTTTGGAGAATTCTGCTGTGGTAAAAATGAACAACTTCAAAACATGGTTATAAAATTACAGCACAATTTCATTTTTTTTTAATTTGGAAAGAATTTCAAACTGACAGAAAATACTAAAAAGTAAAATACTAAAAAGTACAACTATAAATGTATCCTTAAGTATATATTTGTAAAATTACAAATATATGTGTAACCATCTGGTTTACCTACTATTAATGTTTCCTTATCTTTATTTTTTCCCTCCCTCTCTCCTTCCCTCCCTTTTCTATCTATCTATCTATCTATCTATCTATCTATCTATCTATCTATCTATCTATCTATCATCTATCTATCTAAACTCTGCTATCTCTATCTTCTATCCACCTATCAACTGTCTTCTCTCTGTCCTCTAAATAACTGTTCTAGTTTACATATGCTGTAATAAATGTCCTGATCAAAAGCAACCTGGAGAGCAAAGGGATTATTTTAGCTCACAGGTTATAGCCCATCAATGAGGGAAGCCAAGGCAGGAACTCGAGACAGGAACTTGAAGCAGAAACCACAGAGGAATGCTGTTTTTGTCTCTTGCATGGCCTTGAGTCTAGGTATAGGTTGGGGATACTATGTCTGCTGGCAAATGAGTCTATTATAATCTGACAACTGACACTCTCAGCCTCCTATGGTCCTGCCACACATCTCCATCCAAGTCACATATGCTGTTCTTGTCTAGTTAGAGACTTCATTTTAACTGCTGCCACCACTCAAGGCTGGGATAAATGTGTGCTGTAAGTCAGCTTATCATATAATGACAGCTTGAGTTTGGTTTTCTACAACTTGAGCTCTATGGCTCCATAGAAACTTTTATATTGTTTATTCACTCTTAAGCTGGTCAAGTTTATCACTCAGCATGTGGTTTTCCGGGGTTTTGTTTGTTTGTTTGTTTAACTTTGCCCCATGTTGAAGGAACCTAGTCAGCAACATTTTTTTCCTACAATATTTTATAGGTTTTATGTATTGAGTCAATAACTTTCTTATGCCTTACAAGAAGTGGATCAGGAGTCTCCACTACATTTATCTTGATAAGTTCAGTAAATAGTTTATACCATGGACTTTCAATGTTCTAGACACTATCAGAAGAGTCTTTATTAACTGTAGGTGGAAAACCACTTCCAGAAACTGCCAGCCAGTTAGAGAGATTTGTCTCTGTAGTTCTCTCTCCAG
The DNA here is from genome assembly GCA_902729485.2 of Mus minutoides. Taxonomy (NCBI): domain Eukaryota; kingdom Metazoa; phylum Chordata; class Mammalia; order Rodentia; family Muridae; genus Mus; species Mus minutoides. Next base: position 642,614 of record LR753313.1, read on the forward strand.
AAGCACAGTTTGTATTTGTCAGGGCTCTTCAGGGGAACAGAACTGATAGAACAAACATTTAAATATTTATATTTTATGCTATAATGTTCACAGTGGTATATTAACATATAACACACATCATATAATACCAGTATGTAATGTGTGTGTGTATTAAAGCACTTACTAAATCACCTTATATTAAAGTAGTAATAGTTGTTCCACCCCTGAGAAGATGAGAGCCTGGTAGTTGCACAGTCTGAGAGGCTGAGGACCTCCACAGTCCCAACCTGGCACTGAAAAATCTGGCGTCTTCCTGGAGAGCTGCTGATCTTCAGTCACCCACAGAAGGCTGGAAATGTGAGTTCTGCTAATGGCGAAGGCAGCAGCAGCAGCAGTAGTAGCAGCAGCAGTAAGAATGCCAAGTAGGCAAAAGACAAATGCTCTTCCTTGTACCACAACCTTTTATATCAGAACTTTTACCAGAAGGTTCCTCAACATTTGGGGTGGGACCAGTTAAGGAAATCAGGACAATTCCTTAGGTGATACTAATTTGTAGTAAGTTGACATTAAAACAAACTGACACAGTATCCTCTGTCTACTATCTATCTATCTATCTATCTATCTATCTATCTATCTATCTATCTATCTGTCTGTCTGTCTGTCTGTCTGTGTGTGTGTGTGTGTGTGTGTGTGTGTGTGTGTGTGTGTGTGTGTGTGTTAGGGTTTTACTGCTGTTAACAGATACCATGACCAAAGCAACTCTTATAAGGACAACATTTAATTGGGGCTGGCTTATAGATTTAGAGGTTCAGTCCATTATCATCAAGGTGGGAGTATGGCAGCATTCAGGCAGGCATAATATAGGAAGAGCTGAAAGTTCTACATCTTGTTCTGAAGGCAAACTGGAGAAGACTGGCTTCCAGGGAGGTGGGATGAGGGTCTTTAAACCCATGCCAACAATGACACATTTCCTTTAACAAGACCATACCTACTCCAACAAGGCTATACTTCCAAATGGTGCTACTCCCCGGGCCAAGCATATTCAAACCATCACTCTGTATTTCGGTTGGTCTGTCTGTCTATCTGTCTTTCATCCAGTCATTTTTATTTTTATCTTTCTGTTTGCCAAGTTGTTTTCTGAGACATTAGAGAAAAGCTGCACATGCCACAGTTCTCTCTCTCAAAGAGTTTCACTGTGCATCTCCTATGATAGGTATTCTCTTCTATGTAACCATTCTATGGTAATCAATTTTAGTAAACTTGACATTGATACATTTTTTAATCTAATCTGCCATCTTTGTTTTAATTGTTTCAATTGACCTGACATTACAGATTTCACCTTCTCCGAGACATGATTAAGCAACCTAGGGCTAAGGCTTAAAGCCTCTCTAGCTTTCTTTAATCTGGAACATTCCATGGCTTTGTTTTTTTTATCTTACATGGCATTGGTCCTTTTGAAGGAATCTCAAGGTCCGTGCTCTTTAAGATATTCTCAGGGGCTCACATCTGGGGTGTGGATGTCACCTGTTGGGTCTCACATTTGGGTATATGGGTGTCACCTGTCGGGTCTCACACTTGGGGGTATGGGGTGTCACCTGTTTCTCACTGCTGGTGTTAATTTTCATTATTCCATCTAGATCTAGGGTTTTCTTGTTATATGAACATTATTTTATGTAATAACAAACAATCTCCGGGAATTGTTAATTCTTGTATGTGCTCTGTGAGTGTGTGCGTGTGTGTCTGTGTATGTGTGTATGTGTGTTTAAGTGTGGACAAGCCCATGCTGCAGTGTGTATGTGGAAGTCAGAGTACAACCTTAGTACTCTTTTCTACTCTGTTCGAGACAGTTTCTTGCTGTTATTCTGCTACATAGACCACGTGAGCTGACCCAGAGCTTCTGGGAATTCCCTCGCCCCTGTCTCTCATCTCACTTTAGGAACACTGAGATTACAGATGTGTGCTGCCACATTTGGCTTTACATGGGCTCTGGGGATCTGAACTTATGTCCTCATACTTGCACAACAAATACTTAACCCCTGAGCCATCTGTGCACAAACTTATAACAGTGCAAATATCTTCTTTTTTGGGGGGGTGTTTCAAGACAGGGTTTCTCTGGCTGTCCTGGAACTCACTCTGTAGACCAGGCTGGCCTTGAACTCAGAAATACGCCTGCCTCTGCCTCCCAAGTGCTGGGATTAAAGACGTGTGCCACCACCAACTTGCGACAGTGCAAATATCTTGATTGTCATTCAAACTGACTCACTGTTATGTCTTGTCTGATCTAGTTTTTACTATAGTTGTTGAGAGATGGCAGCATTTAGCACCAATTCTCAGTAAGTTCTGAACCCAAGGGTCCAACTGGCCCCCTGTTTATTTATGATCACCACGCCCCTGTGCGGCTTCTGTGTTTTCTTAATGTTTTGTAACTCATTGTTGTAGTTAATTACTTTGATGTTTGTATTCTCCTAGTTACTTGGTGTACCTACAATCTATGTTCTACATTTTTATGGTGCAGTACCACAGCTTCTGAATTTGATATGATATTCCAGGTTCATCTTATACCAGTCATGATATGGGTATGTGACTAGCCCTTTTTTCGGAGTATCTTAGGCACCTTCTAGTGAAAATAAGATTAATAGTCAGGATCTGGGTGCCAGTGGGCCTGCCATTACCCAAATGTCTTTGCTGTGTATATATATATAAAATGGGCCTTCCTCCCAAGGCTCAGTGATCACTATGGAAGAGAGAACAGATAGTATATAAGAAGCAGAGGCAGTAGATAGCTATATGACACAACAGGGCAGCAGCACATATGAACTCATGGTCTTTGGAACAACGTGCACAAGACCCAAGCCAGAACAAACCCCAGCTAAGAAAGGGAATTAGGTATGAAAGGGAATTAGATGGACACAGAGCTATTGGCAATTGAAAGATTCTGGAAGAGACAATACATTTCTCTAAAGCCAAACATGCTCTAGTGGAAGACCACACACCCAAGAATTTTTGGGCAGCACAAATTAGTTTAAAAAATAGGACATAAAGTTGTATTGGGTAGGGAAGGAGGGTGGGTTTAGGGGGGCTGGGGGAGTGAATATGAATTAAAATATGTGTACAAAGTTCTCAAAAATGATTAAAATATTTTAAAAAGAGAAAATGTTGGCCCATTTTAATGTTTTCATACAAGCACAAGATCAGAGAATTGTGCTATTTTCAAGAAAATAATGGGCTTTTTATGACCACGCTATTTCATGTACCATGGTTGTGTCCTGGGACATTGAAGCTGGATAATGGGTCTGCTCTCCGTCTGTCCATTTGTGTCATACCCACCCCCCACCCACCCACCTCCTGGGACACAAAGGGCCTCGCTGCAGAGGATTTCAAAAGTTTGGTTTGTAGAGGTGGTGAGATGGACCGTGTGTAAAGTGCTTTCTACACAACCATGAGATCTGGGCTTGGCTCCCCAGTGCCCACATAAGAGCTCATCACACAGCACGTGTATGTAAGCTCAGCATGGGACTTGCGGAGGAGACAGGAGAATTCCAGCTTCTCACTGCCCGGAAAGTTCCTCGTTCACTGAGAGATCTTGTTTCAGAGGATATGGTGACAAGAATAGAGGAAGATGACAGACATCATCCTGTGTCTGACACAAACACACACGTAGGTGAGTATATATGTATATATATGTATACATACATATATATGAAGAGAGACACACAGACAGTCACAGACACACCAGCACATAGATGTAGATGCACACAAACATACACACACAGATATACACAGACACACCTGACTCATGTGGGGTGATTGATGCATGCGAGAGCAGAGCCAACTGGTCCTTCTGTGCTCTGTCCCCTGCCCTTGCCACCTCCTGTTGATAGCATCTGAATTGTGTTGATTGATTGCAAAAGAGCCTCTTAACTGCCGCATGCCTAATACTGTTTGCCTCAAGAACAAGCTGCCTTCTGTGACCTTGGCGTGCGCACACCAGAGACACTGACCTTTCTCCAGGTGGACACCTCAGTCCGTTGGGTCCCAACAATAGATCTTTCTTTGGCTCCTTTGGGCTTCCCCTTCTCTCCATAAACAGTTGTAAAAACACACTGTCCCTCTCTAGCTGAGCCTGTCCAATGCCAGAGATCGGTCCCAGTGTAGAAGATGGCCAACTTTTTCGTGTTTTGAGAAAAACCACAAATGTTTAATCTTCGCCTTATGACAGCTCTTCCTTGTTTAAAATAGTGCCTCACTTTCTCACCCACATTGCTCTCGGCTTGCTGACTGCAGGTCTTCGGGAGGTTGCCAATGGAGAAGAGGGACCAATGCACAGCCCCCAGTCACCCTGCAGCCTTGAATCTGTGAGAAGAGATTAGATACCAACACCTTATGGCTCTGGTAGATGTGCTTAGGCCTCTTCTCACCAGAAACATCTCCAGTGCAATACATAAACCTTTGCTGAGCTGCACAGCCATGCAGCAGCCTGTGCTGGGTACAGGAGAGGCTGGGACAAGCCCAATTCTTGCCTCTAGCAGCCTCTTGCTTGTTTAGCGGAGAGACAGACTCAGGTGACAGAAGTCTGATAGGCATAGCGTCTACTTTTAGGAGTGAGAGGAACTGTTCTATCGGTTGAGACAAGTGAGCAAACGGTGCCTGTGATTGAGAAGAGGCTGCATGGAGGACGGGTATGGGGCAAGTTCAGGGAGGATGAAGGAACCCGATGAGCAGGGAAGATTGGGAGAGTATTCATACATTCGTTACTTTTCTTGTTGCTATGTTGTACTGGCTGGCTTTGTGTCAATTTGACACAGCTGGAGTTATCACAAAGAAAGGAGCCTCAGTTGAGGAAATGCCTCCATGGGATCCAACTGTAAGGCATTTTCTCAATTAGTGATCAAGGGAGAAAGGCCCCTTGTGGGTGGGACCATCTCTGGGCTGGTAGTCTTGGGTTCTATAAGAGAGCAGGCTGAGCAAGTCAGGGGAAGCAAGCCAGTAAAAAACATCTCTCCATGGCCTCTGCATCAGCTTCTGCTTTCTTACCTGTTTGAGTTCCAGTCCTGACTTCCTTGGTGATGAACAGCAGTATGGAAGAGTAAGCTGAATAAACACTTTCCTCCCCAAGTGCTTCTTGGTCATGATGTTTGTGCAGGAATAGAAACCCTGACTAAGACATTTGTCAACAAAATACTCACCAAAAATGAGTTAAGGAAGGAAGAGTTCATTCTGGCTTACAGAATAGTCTATCACGGTGAGGAAGGCGTGGGGGCAGGACCTAGAGGCAGCTGGTCATCATATTCCCCAGCAAGAAGAACAGAGACGTGGATGTGATACCCAGGTTGCTGTTTGTTTTCGGTTTAGTCCAGGACCTCAGACCTTGAGACGGTACCACCCACAGGCAGTTTAGATCTTTCTACCTCAATTCACTTGCTCTAGAAACCTCTTCCACAGACATCCTCCAAAGAGCGTTTCCTAGATGGTTCCAGAGGCTGTAAGTTTGACAGTCAGCATCAACCATCACAGGAAGCAAGACTTATCTTCGCAGGCTAGATCCCTTCCCAAAATCACCCTAACTGGTTCAGGCTAAGGCTTCAAAGGCTGGTGGTAAATAGAGGGTAGATGGTGTTGGGAGGCCAGATGGTTGTTGGAATGGGAATCCTATCTTTTGTGGTGCTCACTGGCATCTAGGTTGGGGCCTGGGCTCTGGTGTGAGCATTACCCAAAACAATGCCATTGGGTTCAGCTCAGGCCAAAGTGAGGCTCCTCCCAGAGCAGTGGCTTCCACTAGTGGATCAGGCCAAGTACTGGCAGGGGACTCTGGCCAGCATGGATGGAATGGGCTGAGGATAAGAAGGAGGTTTCTTCATGACACACAGCCAGCCAGCCATGGGAAGGGGTCAGCCATCAGTCTGAAGAAGGGAATTGCTCATTAAAAACAACTTCTCGCCTTTACTGCTAGGCTTCAGAACTTAGACCATAGTTTGCCTTTAGAAGTCCAGTCAAAGGACAGTGAGGCCGGAGAGAAATGCTGGAAACGCTGACTTTTTAAACAGGGACAGTTGGGATGTCCAACATCACCATGCTGTCAGCTCTTAGAGTGCACTCTTAAAACAGTGCACCTGTATATGACAAATAGGATATATTCAAGGTCCCAAGAGTGACGCACTCAGTAACAAGGAGCTGAAGCTCCAGATGCATCAGGAGCAAGGAATAGGGGCGCATGGATAGAGGCAGAGTCAGGTAAGTGATGGCTAGTCTTGATGTCAGGTTAGCAGGACCTAAAATCACCCAGGAGACCACTCCCTGGGTATATGTGTGAAGGAGGTTCTAGGTTGGGTCAGCTGAAGTGGGAAATGTAAGTGATACCATCCCACATGCTGAGATCTTAGGCTGAATAAAGAAGGAGAAACGGGAGCTGAGGACTCAATGTGACTGGCCACCTTGTGTTCCTGATGCTGTCACTTCCCTGCCACACTGTGCCGTGCCCTCAACGTGCCTTCATATAAACCTGTCCGCAGGTGGCTTTTGTCGGGGTGTATTATCACAGCAATGAGTGAAGTAGCCAAGACAGGGCGTTGGAAATGGCTGCTGTTGGGTCAGCCATGAGGAAGCCCTTACAGTACAGCAGTGACATTTAAGATGGTCTTAACTAAAACATATACTGAAGTCCCAATGATCTGTATCTGAAACTCTCAGCATTGCTCCATAGTAAGTCTATGCACGCCAGCGCTCTCTCCCTCTCTTCCTCCCTCCCTCCCTTCCCCCTCCTCTCTCTCTCCTCCCTCTCTCTTTCCCTCCCTTCCTCCTCTCTCTCCCTGCTGTCTTCCCTCAATTCTCCTAGATCCTCCTTTCTATCTCTTCTCTCTCTCCCCACCCCACTGTTGATATAACTGGGCTTTACACATATTAAGCTAGCACTGTACCCCATGCTACATCTCCAGCCCTTGGCATCTGAGGACAGGGCTATGCTCTGTAACCTAGGCTGACGTTGAGTTTTAAATCCTCCTGCCTCAGCCTCCTGCGTGCTGGGACTAGAGGAGCATATCATCCCAGCTCTCCTGTGATTCCGTTGTTGTTGGCAGTGAGCAAGAATCAGCTGTGTTCCTTTCCCAACGTCAGGATGCCGGTGATACTTATTCATGTTATTACACACTTGAAGCTGTGTTCCTTTCCCATACGTCAGGATGCCGGTGATACTTATTCATGTTATTACACACTTGAAGCTGTGTTCCTTTCCCATATGTCAGGATGCTGGTGATACTTATTCATGTTATTACATACTTGAAACAGAACGAATAAGAAAATGATACCAAAAAAAAGAAAATGATACAGTTGTCGATTAAAAATAGTTTGGAAACTATAAGAAAAGCAAGTCACTACAGGAGTACTTTTATTTTATTAAAAAAATAAAGCAACAACAAACTTCATGTACTCAATCTGGTTTTAAAACTGCTCTGGCTAGGACTAGATTCTGGGGGTACGGATCTGTCTCTTCTCAACCCCACTTCAGAATCTGTAGCTGCAGAATCTGAATCTTCTTCTGGGATCATTTTCCCACTGAGCACGTGCTCTCTTCACTCCTTCACCCTAGACACCCCTGTTATTCTGGGAGTTTCTCGGCGCACTCCCTGTGTGTTGAGCCTGCAGTCTGTTCACCACTCAGGCGTTCCCTCCCTCATCCTATGTTTTTCTCCATCGCACATAATCACACCTGGTCCACACCTGGCCCACACCTGGTCCACACCTGGCCCACACCTGGCCCACACCTGGCCCACACCTGGCCCACACCTGGCCCATTCCCTCTTCTTTGTTAGTCTCCTCTGGGCTCCTCTACCTGCACACACTGAATTAGAGACACCATGAGGACAAACATCTCTTTCCATTTTGTCCACTGCTTTATGACCAATGCCTAGTTTAGAATCTGGCTCAGAGTAGGTCCTCAATAAATATACATTCACAGGAACAGAACCTCTTTCAGTAACAGGGCCAGGTTGGCTTGTTCAGCATTGCATTCAGAAGCAGCTTGTGGAGACAGTGGGGTCTGCATAGTGCGTGACCTCAGCGACCTCAGGGCCAGGTCATAGGAGAAAATACAGTTGGAGGCCTCTTTCCTGATGGTTAATGCTCAGCACCCAGAGTAAATTTCCACCGTGAACTCCTGACCAATTTTAAGAGCTGTGTGCTTCCTGGTTGGGGTTGGATTAGAGGAGCCTTGGACTCATCTTGCTCTCCTTGTCACAGTGCATTCTCTCAAAGGCCCTCTGTCTTCTGAGAATATGTCCTTTGCATCTGCATCCTCAAATCTGGCCACCGATACCGGTGGGAGGCCACAGCTGTTTAGCCAATGACTACACAAGGCTGTCGATCGCTCCCTGAGCAGTGGTGGGTGGTGTTAATAAGAAATGCACCATCAGGTGTAGCTCAGTTGGAATGCTCATCTACCATACACAAAGCCCTAGGTTCAACCCCCTCGTGGGCTCCCCATCTGGGCCAGCCTTGGGTGAAGTAATGTCACCTGTGGAACAAAGTCAGGGCCATCAGTCCATCTGAATGTACGGTCCCTTTTCTTTCTTTTCAGACCCCATTGTTCTTAACTGAGATTTAAGAAAAGTCTCAGAAGAGGAAAAGTAGATCTGTGTCACCAAATGCTCTCAGGGGCCCTGAAGAGACTCAGGGGCTGTTCTTGAGCTTCATACACTGGAACTGGAGTCAGGGAACCTTTTCAGCCAAGGGCCAGACTAAATAGTTTTATCTTCAGAAGTCCTGATGGCTATCCTTTAACAGGAAAGCAGCCGTAGGCAACATAAACAGAGGCTGTGTGTGGAATCCAGTGAAACTTCATTGAAATAGAGTTAACATCCTGGATTTGGGATAGACTATGGCTTGCTGACCCCTAGACTATTGATTGTTGTTTGGCAATTATACACCCTTCCTCCCCTCCTCTTGCCTGGCCTCACCTGTATGATTTTCTTTGGACAAGGGATGTTACCCAAGGCTTAAGGTGTGCTTATGGGGCCAAACCTGCTCTCTCTCTCTTTTTCAAACTATTTTTTTCTTTTATTGGACATTTTCTTTATTTACATTTCAAATGTTATTTCTTTTTCCGGTTTCCCCTCCGGAAGTCCCCATCCCTTCCGCCCTCCCCCTGCTTCTATGAGGGTGTTCCCCAACCCACCTACTCCTGCTTCCCTACCTGGGCATTCCCCTACACTAGGGCATTGAGCCTTCGCAGGACCAAGGGCTTCTCCTCCCGATGATGCCTGACAAAACCATCCTCCCTTACATATGCGGCTGGAGGCAAGGGTCGTTCCATGTGTACTCTTTGATTGGTGGTTTGGTTCCTGGGAGCTTTGGAGGGTCTAGTTGGTTGATATTGTTGTTCTTCCTATGGACTTGCAAACCCCTTCAGCTCCTTCTGTTCTTTAACTCCTCCATTGAGGACCCTATGTTCAGTCTAATGGTTGGCTGTGAGCATCCGCCTCTATATTTCTCAGGCTTTGACTGAGCCTCTCGGGAGCCTGCTATATCAGCTTCCTGTCAGCAAACACTTCTTGGCATCTGCAATAGTGTCTGGGTTTGGTAACTGTATATGGGATGGGTCCACAGGTGGGGCAGTCTCTGGATGGCCTTTCCTTCAGTCTCTGCTCCACACTTTCTCTCCATATTTCCTCCTATGAGAACAACCATTCTGGAAATCAGTCTGGTGGTTCCACAGAAAATTAGGACCCTGATATATCACTCCTGGTCATATACCCAAAAGATGCTCCAACATATAACAAGGACACATGCTCCATTATGTTCATAGCAGCATTTTTTTAAATAATAGTCAGAAGCTGGAAAGAACCCAGGTGTCTTTCAACAGAGGAATGGATGCAGAAAATGTGGTACATTTACACACAACCTCCCTCTTATATTCTCTCATTTCCACAGGAAGGACACACCCTCAGAGCCCATTTATCTGAAGATGCCACTAAAATTCATTGAAGTAGTAGGTCAAGACCAGCCAATCTCCAGTGGACCTACAAGCATGTGACTAGAAGCAAAGAACTAAGGATTCAAGTGATTGAATTTGGGGGAAGCTTGCTATACAGCGTATTGTGATGTATAACACAGATGACGTAGAACACAGACGATGAACACTGTTGGCTCTCTTGTGACCTAGCATCCCAACACCATTCATCCAACATGAGCTCTCTTCTCTCCCTAACCTTTCTCCCCTTCCTCTGTACGCCCAATAGCATATACACGATGTGACCCTCTTACCTCCAGTCCTCAGGTATGTTGATTCCATGAGTGAGATGGGAATTTGTTGATCAACCCAGAGCCACTCTCATTGACCATGGGCAGGTTGTTTACACTTCCTTTTGACCCATCTGATGCCAACTCAATGCTTTTATCCCTATTGATACTGCCCTTCATCCTCTGCTTCCAGTAGCAGCAGGGCTCCCCTTCTCCTGTGGATGGCCTTTCTAGCAGTGTTGTTACCTTATCCAAAATCTGCTTCCTGAAACACGTGCCAAAACATCAGTTCCTCTGTAATGACCAACAGTGTTTCCATGAAATTTTGGAACATGTAGTCAGAGCTACTGGCACAGGCCTGTAATCCCAGCAAGTCAAGGGGCCTGAAGTAAAATGATAGAAAGTTCAAAACTAGGCTGGGAGAGTTAATAAGAGCCTGTGCTTTAAAAAAAAAGTAAAAAGTGTGATGGATACAAGTTAGTAATAAAGTGCTACTTACTAGCAAGTACAAGCCCCTGGGATCAACCCCAGGACTATAGGTGGGTAGATAAATAGATAGAGAGATGGAAGGATAAATAGATGATTGATTGATTGATGGATAGAGAGATGGAAGGAGAGATAGATGATAGATAAATGGATAGATTTCTAGATAAATTGATACATAGATAATGGAGATAGATAGATGATAGATAAATAGATGATAGATGAATGATACATAGATAGATAGATCAAATAGATAGATAAATGATAGATGAATGATAGATTGATTGAATAGATAGATGATAGATAGATAGGATAGATAGATATATAGATAGATAATAGGATAGATAGATGATAGATGAATAATACATAGATAGATCAAATACATAGATAAATGATAGATGAATGATAGATTGATTGATTGAATAGATAGATGATGGATAGATAGATAGATAATAGGATAGATAGATGATAGATGAATGATACATAGATAGATGATAGATAAATGAATGATAGATAGATAGATAGATAGATAGATAGATAGATAATAGACAGATAGATGATAGATGGATAGATGATGAATGATACATAGATACATAGATTGATAGGTGATAGATACAAATAGATAATGGAGATAGATAGATAGATAGATAGATAGATAGATAGATAGATAGATAGATAGAATCAAAGAAAGAGACAAAGAAGAATCCAAAGGTGTCTGTTAGGTGCTAGAAAGAGTAAAGAGATAAGTTAGATTTCTTTTATCAAAAGCAATCTAGATCCAGGCCTTCAAAAAGGCAGATTTATGAAAATGTAGTTCTCTCTCTCTCTCTCTCTCTCTCTCTCTCTCTCTCTCTCTGTGTGTGTGTGTGTGTGTGTGTGTGTGTGTGTGTGTAACAAGCAGGAAGATAGGAGGATTGTTGTGAGTCTAAGGCCAGCCTGGGCTATATAGAGGGTTCTAAGCTAGCCTGTCTCAAAAACCAAACTGAATCAAACCAACCATCCAACTAACCAACCAACCAACTAACCAACCAACCAACTAACCAACCAACCAACTAACTAAATCCCCACACTTTGACCCTTGGCTCCTTGATTTTTATAACAGACAAAGTTGGCAAAGTTCTCTACTTCAGGTCTTTTTTGAAGAGGTCAGTGGATTGACTTTCAGAGCATCAAAGGTTTAACAGCTGGCTCCTGACTCGGGCTTTGCCCAGTGCTCTCAGTTCAGGAGGTGTCCAGGTCCCCAGCCTACAGCTCCCCTGGCACCCCCTTCCAGTTCTCATGGTCAGTTAATGGCATCATCTGTCTTCTTTTGGCCTTACACAAAAATACAAGATAATTTCTAGAGTATAAGAAGATGAAAGTGGTAGGCTTGAGAGAGGAGACATAATTGTCTTTTTAAATTTCACATCCTACCAGTTGTAGTTGGAACCCTTGGACATTCTGGTATGTGTTTACATAGATCTGTTTCTTCATTGTTTTTATGATGACTACCTCTAGATGGGAGAATTTGGCCCCTGCCTTGCAACTGCTTTGCAAGTTGGAAGGTCAACACAGAGGCTTCCTGGTAGGGTAAAGGCCCCGGAGAAAACCCTTCTGATGAGGCCACAAACAAAGCTGTAGCTACTTCCTGTGAAATCGGGGATGACAGCTGAGGAAGGTCTGGTAGAAGGAATGGGGTTGAGGTGGGTATGGAAGCACCAACTTCATCAAGTTTCCAGAAATATTCTGAGCCCTGGATCCACAAAAATATATAATGGGTGTGGACATCTGGAGCTGTGTGCTGGCTACTCTTATGTCAACTTGACACAATCTAGAGTCATCAGAGAGGATGGAGCCTCAATTAAGAAAATGCCTCCATAAGATCCTGTAGGCAAACCTATAGGGCATTTTCTTAGTGACTGATGAGGGGAGGGCCCAGCCCACTGTAGGTGGTATCATCCTGGTCCAGTAGTCCTGAGTTCTATAAGAAAGCAGGCTGAACAAGCCATGCAGAGTGAGCCAGTAGGCAGCACTCCTCTATGGCCTCTGTATCAGCTCTGGCCTCCAGGATCCTGACCTGTTTGAGTTCCTGTCCTGACTTCCTCTAATGATGAACAATAATGTGGAAGTGTAAGCCAAATAAACCCCTCTCCCCCAAGTTGGTTTGGTCACAGTGTTTCATCATAGCAAGAGAACCATTAACTAGGACATAGGAATAGTGGAATTGCCAGAGAGGACTCCACACGGTAAACACCAGCAAAGGATACAGTCTGTTGGGGGAAAGGTGTTCGCTGAGGCCAGGCTTTGAACGGTAATTGGTTTTTACAGACCTCAGTTAACAATCTTTCTTTTTAAAGACAGACTCTCATGTAGCCCAGGCTAGCCTCAGACTTTGTAGAAGGCTGAAGATGTTCTTAGATTCCTGATCCTCCTGTCTCCACTTTTGAAGTCCTAGGCTCACAGGCCCTGCCTATGATGGATGGCATAGTCACCTCTTCCCTGGCCTGGGAGCAGTATGTTTCATACTCTCAAAGTCACGCTGGGTGTGAAGGGAGGAAAGAAGAGGGTGACTTTGTTTTCTGTGATGTTTCTGTCCCGTGTCTTAGCCTGCTGCTGTGTGGCAGCTCTCCCAGTCAAGTCTATGCTCTTCCAGCTTCTTCTGTGGTTCTGCCCCAGGGCTGGGGTGGTACTCTGTGTCTCTTCAGTGTGGTCCTTGTATAAAGTGGCCTTTCTTGGGTTGGATTCTTGTCCCTGACCTTAGAGCAACCTCTGCCCACCCAGGTTCTTTCCTGCCTTTTGACTCCTGAAGGTGACACATACTTGAATACTTCACTCAATTGCTCCTGTTTGCAGTCTTCCTCCTCCTCTTCCTCCTCCTCCTCTTCCTCCTCCTCCTCTTCTTCCTCCTCCTCCTCCTCCTCCTCAGGGTTGTAGATTTAATTTTTGTGTATTTATCTGTTTCCTATGCTGTGTATACATGTGTATGCTGAGGACTGAGAACAGCTAGTGGGTGTTGTTGGTTCTTTTCTTCTATCATGTGGGTCCTGGACCTTGACCTCAGGTTGTCAGGCTTGGTCTGATGAGCCATCTTTCCTTGTAGACTTAGTAAACCTATTGGGAGTTTTTGTCCCATCAGTCCTGACCTGACGTGGGAACAAAAGCAGGCTGCACTTTTTGCAGCACTGCTCTCCATGTCTCCTACCTGTAACCAGTGTTCCTTAGTCAGAGCCAGCTCCCACAGTCTGTGTGCCTCCAAACCATCCCCCTTCCCTCACCTTGATTTCTCTCAGAAGCCAAACCAAGATTCTTTGTTCTGAGTCATTCTACTTCATGGTCCTTCACTGAGGCAAAAATGTCACACAGGCAACAAACACAAAGATAAAAAATAATTAATTAATAATTAACATTTAAAATTTTAATTAATTAATTTTTTAAAAGACAAAGATTTGACTGATAGAAATCTCCATAGATAACTATTAAAATTATTACCTTAGATCATCAGCAATACTGTTACTTTCTAATATATATTTAAAGGCACCTTAACTATAAATAATAACTATAAATTGTGTATCAGAATAAACCAGCCTGGAGACAGAATGCTTGAGTTTGCATGTCAGCCCTACTTACACACCTGCTGTGTAAGTCACATCAATTCTGGTCCCTTCAGCAAACTCTTGCTGGCATATGCAATAGTGTCCGGGTTTGGTGGCTGATTATGGGATGGATCCCCGGGTGGGGTAATCTCTTGATAGTCCATCCTTTCGTCTTGGCAGGGGGAGGGTATAGGGAACTTTCGGGATAGCATTTGAAATGTAAATTAAGAAAATATCTAGACACCAGAAAATCAAATATCCCCATTAAAAAGTGGGGCACAGAGTTAAACAAAGAATTCTCAACTGAGGAATACCGAATGGCTGGGAAGCACTTGAAAAAATGTTCAACATCCTTAATCATCAGGGAAATGCAGATCAAAACAACCCTGAGATTCCACCTCACACCAGTAAGAATGGCTAAGATCAAAAATTCAGGGGACAACAGATGCTGGCATGGATGTGGAGAAAGGGGAACACTCCTCCATTGTTGGCGGGAATGCAAGCTGGTTCAACCACTCTGGAAATCAGTCTGGCGGTTCCTCAGAAAATTGGACATAGTACTACCGGAAGATCCTGCAATACCCCTACTGGGCATATATCCAGAAGATATTCCATCTGGTAATAAGGACACATGTTCCACTATGTTCATAGCAGCTTTATTCATAATAGCCAGAAACTGGAAAGAACCCAGNGCTCACAGTCAGATATTAGATGGAACACAGGGTTCCCAAAGAAGGAGCTAGAGAAAGTACCCAAGGAGCTGAAGGGGTCTTCAACCCTATAGGTGGAAGAATAACATGAACTAACTAGTACCCCCTGAGCTCATGTCTCTAGCTGCATATATAGAAGAGGATGGCCTAGTTGGCCATCATTGGAAAGAGAGGCCCCTTGCTCATGCAGACTTTATATGCCCCAGTACAGGGGAACACCAGGGCCAAGATGTGGGAGCGGGTGGGTAGGGGAGCAGGGCCGGGAGGGGGGAGGGTATAGGGAACTTTCTGGATAACACTTGAAATGTAAATGAAGAAGTTATCTAATTAAAAAAAAAGAAAAAAAAAAAGAAAATATCTAACAAAAAAATCCTGGTGTGTTAGTCACCAGCCCTTCCGTGCGTCACTTTCTTCATGTGTAATGGTGATATTAACAACTTTATGGAGTTATAATAAAGGTTGAATCATAAATATGTGGAAAGAATAAGGAACAGCGACTGTTACACAGCAAAGGTCTAGAGTGGGACCTGTTCTTGCTGGTGTTAGTGGGGGGGGGGGCCCATGGCTCAGCAAACGCCGTGGAAACTCCCTGCAGGGAGGAGATGAGTCAAATCTGACCGAGGCTTGAAATGGTGTCCTGGTACTGTGGGGTTTTGTGCGTACTTGACCGCATGTATCTCTGATGGCTGTCACCAGATTAAAGCTGCCACTTACATCTGCTCCTATAACAGCCTTTGTGGTTTGGCATGGGAAACAAGGTCTCTCTGGGGGCCCATCACTTCATATTCTCCAGCATTTAGTTGAAAGATGGGGTAGTCAGAATAGAAAGTTGAATTGATTTGTGCTCCCAAAGCAGAAATCGTGGAAAGCAAACAGGCAATGCATTAAAGACTCCACAGTGTGGCCACACAGCAATCCCTGAGTTCACCTCTGCCTTCTCAGGCTGGGGGCTCAGGGATGCTTAGGGAGGAATGGAGGCGTTCCTTCAGCATCGCCTGCCACGTGATCACTTCTCAAGGAGGCCCTACTTTCTTCCAGTTCCTCTCCTCCCGCAAAGGTTCTGTAAGGGGCAGGTCACCTCCTTTGAATCCTTTGATGCCCCCCTCTCCTGACAGTTTACTTACCTCCCTGGTCCTCAAAGCCAGGGCCTGATGAACCAAACTTAGTGATAGTGGGCCCTGGCAACTCAGCTCACTTCTTTGGGCTCTAAATCATGTCTGTCTTGAAAATGCAGAAAGGCTGGTCACGTGCTTTTGGAGTATGCATGAGGTCCTGGCACCTAAAATAAGCAGCCCTCTCTGCTAACTTTCATGTCAAAGACCAGCTTTGACATCCAGGATAAACTGAGGCAGGGTATAGAGTCAGCCATTGTCTGGGGATAGTGAGAATGTTCCCTAGGACCGACGAAGAATTCCTTTGGGGGCCTTGAGAGTCTGGTGAAAACCTCTCAGGGGCACACCCATCATGATTATGCTAACCGTGGCCAGCATTTCGTGAGTTCTAAAGCCTTTAGTGTTCCTTCTGCATGGCTCTGGATACTTCCGAGGGTCCTGCATGCCAGAGCTTAGCATTTAAATGGATATGAGTAAGAAATAAGACCATTTGCTGCTTTTCTCAGAAGCATTTGAGACTTTGGCCATCTTTATTCACTAGAACACGTGTGGCCTGTTATAAATGCTGGAGATCATGCACATGGGACACTCAGGCCACCCGACTCACAGCTTCCCCTATTCACTCCCAAGAACAGTTGGGTAATTTTAAACAACCAATATTGTAATACTTGGCTTTACAAACTCCTGAAGACTTAATGGTCGGATTTTACTAGCTGTTAGAAATTAAGTCCTACAAAGCAACAGTCAAGGTCAATTAGCATATGGCTTTATGCTCTCATTAGTTGTTGGTTGGTCAGGTTTTTCTGAGACAGGGTTTTTCTGTATAGCTGTGGCTATCCTGGAACTCACTCTGTAGATCAGGCTGGCCTTGGACTCAGATATCCTCCTGCCTCTGCTTCCCAAGTGCTGGGATTAAAGACACGAACCTCCACCACCCGGCTTTCTTTGTGTGTGTGTGTGTGTGTGTGTGTGTGTGTGTGTGTGTGTGTGTGTGTGTGTGAACAAGTGCGTGCAGGTGCACGTGTGTATGTGAAACAAGATCTCTAATTGAACCTAGCTCACTGATTGGCTAGACTAGTTGGCCTGTGAGCTCTAGGGTTTCAACTGCCTCTGGCCACTCCCCTGGTATTAGGGAACAGACCCCACCACGCTCAATTTTTACTTCATGTTGCTATGGAGCATTTCGCAGTCAGCCAGATAGGGATCCTCAACCAATGGAGTAGGCTAGAAGTTTCTGGGGAAAGACTGCCCACATCCTTCTGAAGCGTCCGTCACCTGTAGCCTGCTTGTTGACTGCGCAGGGTTAAAGTGCTTCTACCTTAGAGAAGTCTGGAATCACCCATGAAAACACACACACCTCCACAAATCCAAACAAACAAACAAAACCAAACAAAGTGAAATGAAACCAAAACTCCACCAAAATGCCAATGAGTTCATTCTATGTTGTGCAGCTAGCCCTGGGCCTGGGCCCGCCCCTTATTTGGTTTTACTTTTCGTTTGCTTGAAAGGGGATGGGGTAGGAACATAAAGTCAGGTGGGCAGGGAGGCGGGGAGGATCTGAGAGGAGTTTCTGAAGGGGAAAACCATGATCAAAATCTATTGTATGAAAAGTTTGTCAAAAACAAGGATGACTCTGACACTTCGACACCACCAGTGGGACAGCTTGACATGATGTACCTGCTGACGTGACAGAGGGCACACCACTGCCCAGTGCTTGTAAAATTGTTTACCCTGAACTCAACCATGAAGAAGCAACCACACTACACACTCTAGGGTAACAGCGGAGTGTAGGACTGTTCCAGATGAGAGACAAGCACATGGCCCTTGGTGGGATGCTGGATTTCAAAAACAGACAGAAGCCCAAAGTTGCGCAGACATTTCTTGGGATGGTGGGAGACAGTTGAATAGTGGTGTGTGTGACCTTATGATGGGAGCAAGACTGAGGTCCTGGGTGTGACGGTGATGCTGTGAGTCACATAGGTGCCAGTTGCTAGGAAAAGAGTTGTTTGTAGTTGGGGAAAACATACACCCTGGTGTGAACATAACAGAGGGGAGAGAAAGCACACAGCAAATACCAACAAGAAGGGATCTAGGCAGTGCTGTATTGGTATTCATTGCATGATTCAACTTTTCTCTCTGCTTGAAGTGTTTCTAAATAAAAAGTCAGGTGACGTCATTATGGTCATTCTTTTCACAAAGTACACCCAATAGCTTACACTTATAAAGTACTTTATTCTGTCATTGAATTGTGTTATGATTCATGTAACCGAGTATATTTTATTGTTATAAATTGTGACCAGTCCTTATAATTTAGCTTTAGCCTTCATTCGTGGCATTTCGTATATTGTACTTACTGTGGCAGAGGTAAATTTTTAAAAATTGGCCTCTCATGCAACGAATTCTTAACCTTTTAGAACGACAAGACTCTCAGCGTGCCAGCTGGATGCAAGGTTTTCAGTGTGACAGGAGAGAACCTCTCTGTGGCTTTCTTCAGAGGCAGCAGGAGGGAGAGAATGCATAGCCCCAAAGTTAAGATGTTCCACTTGAAGCCATAGAGAACACTGCTTCCGGCTTCTGATCAGAGGCTCCTGGAGAGGTCTCAGATCTTTCCAGGAAGGACTGGGCCAGCAACTGATGGACTCTGCAATAATTTGCTTTAGAGGTGCCCCAAGACACATAAGGCGCAGCCAGTGTTGAGGAGGGCTCGGGGCAGGATCCAAAAGACCAGAGGGGTGGGGTGAAGAAACCAGCTTATGGTGGGAGGGAACAGAAGGAGTACTAGGCAGCCCTGAAAAGGAAGTGAGAGAGAAGAAAAAAACATGAATAGAAAGATGTTAAGAATGTGATGTAAGTGCCAGAGCTAGTGTCACACTTATAATCTCCATTGAGGAGGCTGAGGCAGGCACCATAGATCTGAAGCCAGCCTATGCCACATAATGAGACTTTATCAAAAGAAAAGAAAAGAAAAGAAAAGAAAAGAAAAGAAAAGAGAGAGAGAAAGAGAAAGAAAGAAAGAAGGAAGGAAGGAAGGAAGGAAAGAAAGAAAGAAAAAGAAAGAAAGAAAGAAAGAAAGAAAGAAAGAAAGAAAGAAAGAAAGAATATTATTATATGGTGTTGAATACAGAGTGATTTCACTCTCCTCCTCAGGGACCTCTAGTTAATATTTCTGCAGTTGATGTTGGGGGGAGATATTTCATCCCCTCTCAAGGAGAGGACTGGATCAGAACAGAACTGTCTAAGAAGAGCATGATACATTTCAGTTGCAGGAGTTTCCTGAGAGGAGAGAGTGGACGTGGCATAAATTCCAAGTGTCTTCTTTGATCCCCTGCCTGTCCTGTCAGCATGGGTCCATAAGG
This sequence comes from Mus minutoides, assembly GCA_902729485.2. Lineage (NCBI taxonomy): Eukaryota > Metazoa > Chordata > Mammalia > Rodentia > Muridae > Mus > Mus minutoides. The sequence continues at coordinate 662,056 of LR753313.1, forward strand.
CAACCTCATCAGAGTTAACCACTCTAGAGGCCACAACATGATAAAAATTCTGTTATTTTGCTTAGATTTAAGTTAGATACCTAACTCTTGATTTGATTAAGACACACCATGGTTTTTAGGGTTGTGTCACTCAAAGCCAGGAAGTGGAACTCAAAACCCAACAGAAAGGCTGGGGAGACGGTGCAGTCCAATAAGGACCAGACACGCCAGCATGGGTACTCATGTAAAGACAGCCAGGGTACACCAGTGTCCACCTGCAATCCCAGCACTGGCAAGGTGGAGACAGGCAGATGCCTGGAGACACTGACCAGCGCATTCACAGAAATCAGCTAGGTCTGGGTTCAGAAGATCCTGTCTTGAGAAATTAGGTAGAAAGAGATGGAAATCGATGCCTGATGCTAGCCCAGCAGATATCTCTCCAACAAAAGGTTTTTTTGTGTGAATCTTTCTTCTCTGGCAGCATGAAATACTTGCCATTGCTGTCCTTTCTCCACACTTCCAGACCAAACTTTAGAGTGACAGATGCATATTACCTGTGACATATGGGCTGTGTGCATCCCAAGATGACTATGGCTATTGATTTCTCTCTCTCTCTCTCTCTCTCTCTCTCTCTCTCTCTCTCTCTCTCGTGTGTGTGTGTTCAGTAACTTTTATTCTTCTATGAGCCAAAGGTCTTCAGGCTTACTAGGCAATCGTTGTTATATTATTATAACAGAGGGAAATCCACTGTTGGATCCACCCCACCATGCTTATTTTGAGAAAGAGAATCTCCCTAAGTTTCCCTGGGCTGCCCTTGAACTCATTTTATAGCTCAGACTATACTTAACCTCACAATCCTTCTGCCTTAGCCTCCTTACTACCTGAGATTACAGACCTGTACCACCAAGCTTGGCTTCAGTTGACAAGTGCTGGTTTATAATCCAGTGTAATTCAGGGGCCATGTGAACTGCTGTCTGGGTGGGGGTTGGTTCTCAGGTTGCCCAGCTAAGAGATGTTAGAATGTAGGAGAAGTTGAACCAGAGCGTTGACAGAAGTGGGCAAAACCACCAGGGTGTTCTGAGAAAACATGTAGAGGGTTGGCGAGGAGCAGGGTGTAGGGAAGATGGGGTCTTTATTCTCCAAAGGAGATGGGGGAAGGGAGGTAGGGGCGGGGGGTGGGGGGAAGCAGTCTGACTGTGTATGTGTCTGAGAGAGAGGGAGGGAGGACTGTCAGGGCTGTGGCACATTGGACATCTGATGTTATGGCTCAGCGTATTTGTGAAGAAAGGACAGGGACAGTGCAATTAATCTTGAACTCCATTTGTGCTGGCAGATCTGCGACTGCATGACCTTGGGACTATTGTCTGCACTAGACACTCATCAGTGGGCTGTGGCCACCCTGAACAGTTCTTTAAACCAAGCGTCTTCACTCTTGAATTATAGAATTGCTGAGAATTTCTCGCAGCAGGTTAAGAAAGCACCTAAGCTGAGCAAGGAATAGTCTCCAGAACCTTGGCCCCTGTGGTAACAATCTCTATCGTCTTCTGTCTAGGCCTTTCCCTCTACACACACACTTCAATATCTTATCAGACTGGAACCATGATGGAATTACCACAAGGTAATCTGCCATTTCCCACACAACATATCTTGAATGTTTTTCCTCAGGTCAACCTGTTCCTATGTGCCAGTCATCCCGAGTCTGCACTTACTATTTGATGAGAATCCAGGCTTCCCGGGTAGCTTCTCCAGCATGTCCTAGTGATGCGTAATCTTTGCACAAATCCCCAGTTATAGTCTTAGAGTAAGCCTCAGAACATGAAACTGTGAGGGATATCAGGAAAAGAAGTCTTGGTCTCCCTCTCATTCTCCCCCTCTCCCCCCTCTCCCCCTCCCCCACCCCTCTCCCCCTCTCCCCTTTCTCCCCTCCTCTCCCCTCTCCCCTCTCTCCCCTCCTCTCCCCTCTCCCCTCTCTCCCCTTCTCTCCCCTCTCCCATCCTCTCCCCTCTCCCATCCTTTCCCATCCTCTCCCCTCTCCCCTCCTCTCCCCTCCTCTCCCCTTCTATCCCCTCTCCCCTCCTCCCCCTCTCCTCTCCCTCTCCTCCCTCTCCCTCTCCTTTCTCCCCGCCTCTCTCTCCAGATGTTCTGAACAAAGCAAAAATTCAAAGAACAAAGCAAAAGTCTTGGAGTTATGGATCAATGGACATTTGAACATGAGAATATTTGGGAATTGGTTGCTCTTGAGTGGTGTAGGCATGGTTACCAGAGCATGGCTGTTGCTGATTGACTGAAAGAACATGGAACTGTCTGGTTGTCTGACTTTCAGAATTAAAGCTTTGTTGGGTGACACTGACATTTAGACTTCAGGCAGCTGACTCTGAGGTGGGGCCACAGGTTCTAAGGAGGGTGTGGTGCCTTGTTAGCATGGCTGAAGAACAGTCTTAAGGAAACTATTTTAGGGCCAGGCAGATGGCTCCCAGTGCCCTTACCAAACACCATCTGCATTTGGTGCCCAGGCCTCACATGGTGGAAGGAGAGAACCCACTTCTGAAAATTAAATGTTAAATAGAAAAAGAAAAACACAATCAAAATTAAAAGACCTCCCCCAAAGAAAAGCATTTTAATCTTCAGTAAAATAGCCAACTTGTCAAACCACTGATATTTGAAGCAATATATATTTAGACTAAAATGCCTTGGGAAACTGGCACTATTGGGATGGACAACTTGAAAGTTTGCAAACAGCAGCCACACGAACAACAAAAAGAATAAAGAGGGGAATAAAAAAGGACAGATGCCACAAAAATGCTTATTTTTTGGCAACTTTTCCATTTGTTTTCCAAATTTTATACAATATTAGTGCAACTACACAAATCAATTTTATTCCCTGGTCATTGCTAAAGAGGACACAGGGAAGGAATGAGGCCAGGACAGGGGACCATTGACATTTGGGTTACATTAAATTTAAAAATAACTATTTTTCAGTACTATAGAGAAGCCCATATTTGGTGATGTGAGTGGATTCTAAGGGTAAATTTAGCACGCCACAATCTGCAAATAACTTTTAATCTGTTAGTTGCTTAAGTATTTCTGTCGCCAGTGAGTAAGACTGATTTATATTTGCATTTAAAGAAACCATTTAGAGAAATGTCATTTCCAGTCATTGAAACGAAGAGCGTGAGAGTTTTTAGATGCACAAAAAGCTATTTTCTGAAGGTGGTCAGATTCTAAATGTAATCTGGCTGTAAAAACACAGAAATGTCAGCCCACAGCATAAAGTGAAGCCAAGAAGTCAGAGATCACATTCAAATGAAGCTTTTAATAAACATTTCAGCCAATGAATAATTCACTGACTCAGCAGATAATTGATGGGGGCAGCGGTTGGGGGTGTCTGTAGTGTGTGAGGAGTATTTATGCCGGCTGTTGTCAGAATTCATTGTGTCTACAAAATGCACAGCTCAGTTTATTCTGAGCCAAATATGAGTGATCATGGACCAGGAACACCGATCTGGGTTGCTCTAAACAGCTTGTGTCATTGGGGAGGCACTGACATGAACTTTCATAGTTGCAGAAGAAAAGGAGGCCAGAAGTGAAAGTGTTTGCTGATTGCTGGGACAGGAGGCAGGCAGGTTACAGCAACATGGAACCTCTGCTACAGACCCCAGAGTCTAACTCATGAGATTCTTAGCACTAGGTTGGTGGAAACTAGTGGAATGCTAAGTCCATACATTCCAAAGGTTTTACCTGGTACCTGAAAAAGTGATGTTAGGTCAGATGTACAAGAGGGCATCAGAGACCTGTATATAGGACTAAAATTAGCCCAAGATATTTCTGGCTCTGGATGTATAACATTCCAATTCTCCATAATCATAAAGCTAGTCAGTCTATAGCTTTTGTAAAGTCAAGATCAATGTGGCTATTTGGGGGGATCTTTATTTTACAATTGTTGCCAAGTCTGCTAAATTACATTGGGCATCTCTGCCATCCAAACAGATGAAAAAGAAGTTGTATTCCTTGGGACATTTCTTTCTTTCTCCTTTCTTTCTTTCTTTCTTTCTTTCTTTCTTTCTTTCTTTCTTTCTTTCTTTCTTTCTTTCTTTCTTTCTTTCCTTCCTTCCTTCCTTCCTTCCTTCCTTCTTTCTTTCTTTCTTTCTTTCTTTCTTTCTTTCTTTCTTTCTTTCTTTCTTTCTCTTTTCCTCCCTCCCTCCCTCCCTCCCTCCCCCCCTCTCTCTTTCTTTCTCTCTTCCTTTTTAACCTGTGAACTTCTTGTTAGAGATATGATGGAATTGTGGGAGACTTGCTGACAGTGTCCGGTGCTAAGAGAAAGCAGTAGGTCTTTCCGTGGAATGGCATGATACCCCTCATATTTTGGTTATTTCAAAGTTCTTCATTTCCACTTTCTACCTTAATTAAAAAGTTGGCAGTGCTTACTTATCTCAGATATAAAAAAAAACCGCAACTGTAGGACTTGAGGAGACTGCTCAGCTAGTGAGTGGAAAGGATTGTAAGCGTGAAGGTCTGAGTATGTTTCCCCTGCACCCATGAGCAAAGGTAGGCACGATGGAATGCGTGTGTAATTCCCAAGCTAGGACTATGATGACTCAGGAGGATCGAGAAACCTGCTGGCTATAGTCTAGTTGAATCAGGAACAAATGTCAGAACAGGAAAGGGGGAGGAAAAAAAAAAAACTGAGAGGGAAAGACATGGAATTTTCAACATCGTTCAGGTCTACCTAAACATTTTCTAATTTTCCTTGAATGCTGGTTTTACTTGAGCCCATGAATTATATAGCAGCTTGTTATAAAATTTACATGTAGCTCCTTTCTAGGTTTATTTCTTGAAATCATGAAGTTATGTATTGATGTGGAGGGGAAGGGTCGCCCACGTTGAGTGCAGGTCCCATTGGAGGCCAGAAGAGGGCACGAGATGCCCTGGAGCTGAGGTTTCAGGCACTTGTGAGCCTCCTGATCGGTGCTGGGAACTGAGCTCTTAACTGCTGAGTCATCTCCGAAGACCGTTTATTATAATTCCCAAACTCTATCTTAACTGCCCCGAATTCAGATGTGTGGTTTATATGACACTAATTCTGGTTTTTTATTATTATTTTCTTATAATCTAATAAATAATATTTGCAAATTTTATATGTCCTTGCAAAGTATTTCCCTAAATTGGGGGTCCATCATTTTATATCTGTATTCCCCAATCTTGTTCTTCAAATACTTTATGTCCATATTAACTGATTATGTGATATCTCAGTTACTGAGACAGGGATAATATAAAGAAGTCTCTCATTACTACCATTTTCTTTTTGCAAACTGTCTTTTTGGTGCTATGGATCAAGCTCATGACCTCATACCTGCCAGGAGCGCTTTCTCTGTAAGCTATGCCATTGGCTCACGACTTTTTGTTTCATAAGTTTGGATATTGAAGTTATTACCTGTATATACGTTTGCAACTCTTGTAGCTTCAGATCTTCTTCTCTAATTATGTAGTCCTGCATGTTCTAAATATGCTTTTTACCTTCAGCTTTTCTATAGGCACAGAATTGTTTTGGTTAGTATGCCTTTATTGTGTTGCTGTTATTAGTATGCACAAATTGTAGATATGCATACCCCTGATAACATTTCCATATGTGTGCACACACTGTGTTTAGATCATGTCCACGCTCCCTGCACCCTCTTTCACCAGCCTCTCTCTTGGCCAGCATTTGCAGGAATTTCTCTTTCAGTCCTTTACTCTCAGCCTGTCTCTTTCACGTTTTTTTTCCTATTTCTGTTTAAAATATCACACCTCCCAGTTATGAATGTCTGTTTCTTGTAATTCTATTGCTTTTTGTTTCAAGTACCTACTTTGAAAGCCAACTCTTGGAAGCCTTCTCTTTTTTGTTTGTTTTTTTTTTGTTTTCTGTTTTTGTTGTTTTGTTTTGTTTTTTTCGAGACAGGGTTTCTCTGTATAGCCCTGGTTGTCCTGGAACTCACTTTGTAGAGCAGGCTGGCCTCGAACCCAGAAATCTGCCTGCCTCCGCCTCCCGTGCTGGGATTAAAGGCATGTGTCACCACTGCCCGGCTGGAAGTCTTTTTTTAAATGTTGAGTTTATACCTAGAATAGTTAATGATGCTCCTCGTGTGCTTTTTTTCTATCTTGCATTTGTAAGGTTTGTTAATGTGTGTGTGTGTGTGTGTGTGTGTGTGTGTGTGTGTGTGTGTGTAGGAGGGATGTACAGCACCTATGTGCAGGTGCCGTTGGCGGCTGGAGGACAGCGTCAGATCTGAGGGAATGGATGTTACAGGCAGTTGTAAGCAGCCAGGCTTGGGTGCTGGGAGCCAAGCTCAGGTCCTCTGGAAGAGCAGCAAGTGCCATTAGGCCATCTCTTGGTCTTATTTTTTTAATTTGTTCTTCTGGAAAGCTTACACATCTTCTGTTTGCCTTACACATCTGTTCTTCCTTCTTCTGCTTTCTGTATTTTTGTTCTTTTCTTTCTTAAAAAAAACTCTCTAAATCATACTTCGTTGCCAACTAGCATTAATTTCTTTCATCATTAACAAAACACTGGGGTTGTGTTACTAGGCACGGCGTACCTTTGGGAACCCTGTCTTCTCCAGTTTAGCTCTTATCATCAGCTTGCTGTGATCAGCAAGAGATCTACAACGAGAAACACCCAGTGTTGTCTTAACACATGATTCCCCACATCACAAGATATCTGACACTTTTCCTGTGCCTACTGTTTGTAAGTCTACACCGGGGTCAGCTGCCAGCCTCTTAGTCGTTCTGGTGTAACTAATACTGCAGGGAATTATTTTTGTGAAGTTTAATACTTGACTTTTGAGGATAAATTCCTTGAAATGACTGGTTGAAGGGGGAATAAGGACGGACGACCTTACCACGTGTCTCCAATTTGCCATCCTGGCAGGTCACAAGCTCTTCTATGGATATTTTCCTTCAGAGAACAGGGTAGCTACTTGCTTCCCAAGATCACATTGAGTCACTTCGTGTGGTGTCCAGAGCCAGGCAGTGGTTGGATGTAGCCACGCGCTCCTGAGCACTGGTAGATGTGGATTGAAACCAGGGTCTTGGAGACCCTTCTCAGTCCCCTCATTCCTCAAGGGAGCTCAGCATTCAGAGTCCCCACTGGCTTAGCTTTAAAGGCACTCAGGTGTGTCAGCTATGTGGACCCTCACTCCTAAAAGTCATTGGAAGGCTAGACTGAGACCAGAAGTAACAAGCTCTGCAGCATCCCTTGGCCCCTGTGTGTGAGATGACAGGAAAATGGCTCCCTACTTTTGTGTTCTCAAGAAACAAGAGTATGCTCAAATCATGGCGAGGTCAGCGCGCTTCTCTCCCATCTCGGCTTTTCGTCTGCTCCAGGAGAAAGGGGGCGGACACGGGCTGTGGTGAAGCCACCGCTGCCAGGATGCACCGCAGGAATCTGCAGGGCAGGGCTAGGACCCTGTTAGGGGACTCACAGTCCCGCCGCTGCGCACAAAGCCTGCCCTTGTCCAGCTCCTCGCTCCTCTGATGCTGCCCTGAGCGCAGACCTCCCAGCGTCTTGAAGGCTCCGGTTGTGGAGTCCGGTGTCCCGACCACGCCCATTAGGGGGACGTGCCGCTTGCCGCGGACTCAGAACCTTCCCCTGGAGTTGGAGCTTCCAGCTCTGCTGGAATCTACTCTTAAGAACACTCGCAGTCTGTCTCAATCCCACTCGCAGAGGCGTTGGGTCTGGTCGAGCAAAGATGCAATCTCTCAGCACGAGTCTGAGTGGGGGGTGGGGGAAACAACTGCCACTCACAGAGGTGATAGAGGTGGTAAAGGTGACTGGTCATGGTCACCTCTGCAGTAGGTCAGGGTTCAGGGTTGGGCAGAGGTGAATACAGGTTCTCTGTCCCTCATCGGATTTCTTGCAGTACCGGAATGGGCAACCCCAGGACACCTTGGCCAGACTCTGGCTGTTTGTGCTTGGAGTCTGAGAGTGTGTGAGTGGGTGGGGGTGGAGGTTACCCTGGCAACAACAGCCTTACCTGGTAGTCTCTCCTATTTATACTTATAACCCCCGAGCCCATACATACCGTGTCTTGAGGAACCTTTTGCCAGAGACAGACAGTAAGCAAGGCACCCTTGTGCTGAAGTCCCCATCTTACCTTGTGCCCTACCACACACCTGCTTGGGATGCAGTCTGAATTCATCCATCTACTTGCATCTACCCTTAGCATCCATTTATTGATGCTACAGATTAAACAAAACAGGTGCTCTGAGGAGGTTGAATGTGTGCAGTTCGCCGAGGAGCTCCTTAATGGAATGGAACAACGTGCGCAAGAGATATAGATAAATAAATAAATAAATAAATAAATAACCCAAAGGACCCAAGGAAAGAGGTCGAAGCAATGTGCAACACCAGACACTCCCTCCAGACCAGGAGGCAAACCAGACTCCACTGGAAACCAGGGCAGACCTGTCAATTCTCACTGAGTCTTGTTATTTTTGCTCAAAATGTTCAGACAAGATTTCACATTCATATCCAGGCTGCAGAAGCCTGGGTAGCAAGGTTGATACTGTGCCTAATAGGCTGGGAGCCCATGGGAGTGGGGAAGGTAGGATCAGAGGCCCTGAGGTTGGGGCTGTCTGAACATAAGACCACAGGCAGAATCCTCTATACACAAACTCCATTCCCATCTTATTCTCTGGTACTGAGTGTGTTCACATTTTTTCTGCTGCTCACACACCCTTAATGGCTTCCCATGACAACTGTGCATCTCTCTCTCTTAGCATGTACCATGACAGCCAGTAACTGCTGGATGCTGACTGTGAACCTAAATCCTGACTGTTATAATGCCTTTAGTGGGATCATGGTCCTAGGAACAGTGCGGTCTCTTTTAAATGACTTTTAGAAGATGCTTGAGATTTGGAAAGAGTTGGGAAAAGCAGTACTTGAGACCAGTTGGTCTGGAAGCCTCTGGAATCTCTAGCCTTTCTCCTGTTAGGTCTCTCCCCATCTTTGCCCTGCTTCATCTACCCTCACCTCCACCACCCTTGCCACTCAATGAGCTGCAAGGTTCTGGGTCAGTGATAGTCACCTTCCCAGATGCCCCTGTCTGCAGAGGTTGAATGTGGTCCAGGAAGATGCTGGCGTTATGCTTGCCTGCCTCTCTCAAGTACTCACATTGATCTGTCAACACTTTTGCTACAGTTTAAGAGGACTGACTATGGCCTCTGCTATGATGGAGAGAGGTATGAAGGATGCTGACCCAGATACTGTTCACTAATGTTCCCTTCCCAGTGCCCTGTAGATACAAATCCCTTATACAATTGGCAGGAGCAAAAGGTTACAGTGTTCCTCCAGGCTTTCCTGAGATCCCAGGAGTTCCACCAGGCTGAGGCCATTTGCTTCAGGCCTTTGCTGGGTTTTGCCCACTGCCTGTTAGGTAGGCCCAAAGGTCAAGTGAGGCAGTTGAGAAAGAAACCCTCCTTGTGCAGAGTCTGAGGCCCTACTCAGAGGAGATAATGGGCCCCTTTCAAGCAACCCCACTTAGAGCCAGGACACTATTCCCAGAGGGATGGGCCGGTGAATGGTCATCTGTGTGCCCAGATGGACCAAGGCCTGGCCTGTGAAGGAGGAGACTTGGGTTCTGGTTTCTGTTTGTGAACCCAGGGGCTCTGGAGTACTTCAATAAATAAACACCTATTTATTGAGCTCCTACTGTGTGCAGGGCACTGTGGGAGCACACAAAGAAGCACTGATTTGAAAAACCACAGATCAAAATTTATGCATGCAAATCTTCCTCCCCAGAGGAGACTGGATACTCACGGAGTCAGGCCGGCCACCACACTGGAGGACCCACCCCAGCTCCTGTTCGAGAAAGTATCTTGAAATTCCATGGTGGAAATGGTTGTTGCTTTGAAATTCAAAGTCGCTGTTTGTTATCTGAAGCTCCTTTGCCAAAGATGAGACAGGCATTGTTTTGTTTTTACTTTATCTGGTCTTGTCTGAGATGGAGGCTCATGTGACCCAGGCTGGTTCAAGTTCTCTACGTAGCCGAGGTTGACCTGATCCTCCTGCCTCTGCTACCCAAGTGCTGGGGTTACAGGTTGTGTCACTGTGCCCAGTTTTATTCTGGGCTGATGTCTAAGCCAGGGCTTCTCACAATCTGAGCATGTGCTCTACCAACTGAGCCACAACCCCAGCCCACAAGGAACTGTGGATGAGAAGATTCTAGAAGGGCTCATGGTCGGCTAGGGTGATCTGCAGGTATGCCATGCTGGGCACCAGTGTACAGTAGATATCCTTGGGATTCTGGAGAATTGAAAGAAGAGGAAATAGGGCTCAACTAGGGACTCCCTGGAAAGCAGAAATTGACACTATTTACTAAGCCCTCTGGGTAGTATTCCACCCCCTGCCTCCTGCTTTACCTGGTTAATTATCTTGATTTACTATTTCTACCTATCAAGGGAAGTACAACAGGTACACCCTTTGCCTAAATTGGACGCAGGTGGAAACTGAGGCAGGGAAAGTTTATGCAACTCTCCCGAGATCACACAGCAGGCAAGCAGATCCCAGCCCTGCTAGTCCCACCCCAGCCTATCCGTCTAACATTGCTTCTCTAGGAAGAAGGGGAGAAGACACATGGCTGACCGGCAAACACAGCCACGCAGCAGTGAGACGGCTTTTCCTGGCTCTGGAGATAGTTTCCACAAAGGACACGTGGGCTCTGGCACTCTGGTTGTTGGAGGGACCAGTTAGTGGAGGCAGTCAGGTCTGTATCCTGACTTTCCAGTTCTTACCCAGTGGCTACAGGCAAGTTCCCTAAAGCCTAGGCCTTTGCTTCCTCTCCTTTGAAGAGGGGTTAATTTGGCAGGTGTGTGTGTATGAGTGTGTGTGTGTGTGTGTGTTTATGTTTTTTAACTTTTTATTGATTCTTTGTTTCACATCATGCACCCAGGTCCCACTCATCTCCCCATCCCTCAAATCTGTCCTCTGCCCTTGCAAAAACACACAAAGAAAACGAAGGGTAGAAAACATCTCGTCACGGAAGCTGCAGCGTGTCACGATGTGTCCCATAATTTACCCTCTGTCCACACATCCTCACTAGCGAATGTTCGTTGCCATGAGTCATTGGTCTGGTTTGAGGTCTCTGGCTTCTGTGACACCATCAATACTGGATCCTCCCGGTTAGCCTGTTGTTGCCCTGTGCCACGGAGAGCCTGAAGCTTTGGATCAACAGGACCGGCCCTGTCACGTGCTCCAGCAGCAGTTTAGGGGTGGTCCAACTCAAAGCCTTGGATCTGGGCCTGGGTGGTAGCTGAGCTAGTCAACCCATTAGCTCACCTGCTCCCTCACTGCCAGGACAAGCTCTCCAGCACTCCTCTGGTTAGCCCCCCCCCCCCAGTGCTGCCATCAGAAGGAGGCAGGGCCAGCTCTCCCACTCTCCTGCCCTGGGGATGGCTCATAAGCACCCATGCCTCCAGAGCCAGCTCCACTGTGGTACCCAGGAAAGGCGTGTGGGGGTGGGATGGGGCATTTTCCCAAGTGCTGGGCCAGCTCTCCGGCTCTCACACCCTCGGAGCTGGCTTACCCTTGCCTTCACCAGTTCAGGCGTCAGCATCAGGGCCAGCTTGACTGTGCTTTGTCAGCATTATATATATTATGAATACACTGTAGCTGTCTTCAGACACACCAGAAGAGGGCATCAGACACCATTAAAGATGGTTGTGAGGTACCATGGGGTTGCTGGGAATTGAACTCAGGACCTCTGGAAGAGCAGTCAGTGCTCTTAACCACTGAGCCATCTCTCCAGCCCTCAGGCAGCATTCGTAAAAGAAGTTAGTCATTTAGGACTATAATGATAGGGTAGGTGACCGAGGAGTTAATAGCCATCTGGAGGCTTAGAACAAAGCTCAGACACAGACAGACAAGGATCTGAGGAGGTCTTCTCCTTCTTGCTTGCTAGAGGGTGGTCGTCTCTATATCCTCACTTGCCCCAGAGAAAAGAGATCCTCTCTCAAGAAAGGCACAGTAACTTCCTTCACAAGAGCTCTACCATTATGACCTGATTTTCTCCTCATGACCCTGCCATACCATACCCTAGCACCAGAGGTTAAAGTTCACCATGCAGATTTGAGAGGCACCAAAACGTTCAGACCATAGCAGGGACCCAAGAGGATAAAGAATGTGTGGATTGACCAGCCCATCAAGGGAGAGAGGAGGAAGGAGCTGAGGCAGTGCTTGGCGTCTCTGAGCCTTGCTTTCCTCGGATGCGGGTCACCCTCTCGCAGAGTGACTGAGAGCATTGGATGAATCTGGGTTCCCAGAAAGCACTTAGATCATTCCAGAGACATCAGAGAGGGGCTGAGTGAATTTGCTAGTATTCAATCTAAAAGGAAAAAAAAAGGAGAGGAGGTTTGGTTGGGGCGGTGCCACATACCTATAATCTTGGAGGTGGAGGTAGAACATTATTAGTTCAAGGTTAGCTTTAGTTACATAGCAAGTTTGGAGGTAGATGAGACAATCTTAAAAGGAAAAAAAAAACAAAAAAACAAAAACAAAAACAAAAAAAACAGTGAATTTCCCTGTGGTTCAAACTATGGAGCCTGTAAGCCCCAGTGCATAGCAACAGTTGCCATGCAAACTATGTGGATGCTGGCTTTCAAGTTTTTTTGCACACAGAGTTCACTAAATGGCTAAGTGGCTCCAATCCCCACTCCCAGTGTTAGAATTTGGATTCCCAGATTATTTCCCTCCTTATAGGCGCAGAGAGGCCCACAGCTTCAGGGAGTTAGAGGGTGTCTCCCCAGAGGGACAGGATCAATCTCCCTGGCTATGACTGCTATTCCTTGTGCCTCCTTCCTGATGGATTCTGGAGTTCTCTGGTTTCTGAAAGTCCAGGGCCATGGCAGGAGAATTTCCTAGATGCTAAACAAACTGGTCTGCAGACTGACCTGACCTGTCTGTTCCTGTAGGCCTTCTCTCTCCTGCCTATAACGGGCCTCCTGAGTTCTGGCTGAGGAGAGATGTGGAAGCCAGCGCCGCCCGTGTGCTTTCTGTCGTTCCCTGGTTCTGGGACTCTGCATCTGGCTCTTCTCAAGTGGATTGTTTTCTTTGCAGCTCAAGAACTCTTCTCTCAGCGGGGTAGTGATGGTGATGGCGGTGGTGGGAGTGCATACCTTGGATCTTAGTGCTTGGAAGGCGGAGACAGTCAGATCTCTGAGTTCAAGGCCAGCCTGGACTACAGAGTGAGTTCCAGGGCAGCCAGGGCTACACAGAGAAACCCTGTATCAACAAACAAACAAATAAAAAAAACCCCAGGAAGAAAGAATTGACAACCAACTATTAGTCAGAGCTTGGGGAATCCTGCGGAAGAGAAAGACAAAGGATTGTAAGAGTCAGAGGAGTCAAGGACACCACAGAAAAAATCCCACATTATCAACTAACCTGGACTAATAGAGGCTCTCAGAGACTGAGCCAACAACTGGGAAGCCTACAGGGTCTCATGTAGGCCCTCTGCATATAGGTTACAGTTGTGTACCTTGGTCTTCCTGCAGGACTCCTAACACCAGAAGCAGGGGGGATCTCTGACATTTTGCCTGCTTTGAGGACCATTTGCCCATACTGGGCTGCCTTGTTCAGCCTTAATATGAGAGGAGGTGCCTAGTCTTACCGAAATTTGAGATGCCATGTTTGGTTGATATCCGTGGGAGGCCTGGCCTTCTCTGAAGAGAAACGGAGGAAGAGTGGATGGGGCAGGAGAGGGGATGTGTTTGAAGAGGTAAGGGGGAGGAGGACTGGAATGGGGGGGGGGGAACTGCAGTTAGGATGTAATACATGAGAGAGAAAAATTTTAAGCAACCATTAAAAAAAAAAAACTCTTTTCTCATTTGGGCTGTTTCTTAACCTGGGGAAGGAGAGAGGTAGCCTGAGCTCCTGAGAAAACACTGGGGACTTTACCTCAGGCTTTCCTCCTGCCTCCAAGAATAAGTCCTGTCCCAGGATGCACCATCCACAGAGTCACGACAAGTGACACCCTATGAAGAAATGCCCGCCTGTGCATCTTGGAAATCGAGAAGAAAAAGGGCAAAAGTGAAGGGAGGCCTCGGTGAACACATGCGCAGTGAGTTCCAGGAAATACTAATAGTTTTCTTTGTTTTTTGCTTTGTTTTCTTTTGTTTTGTTTTGTTTTGTTTTATTTTATAGTTTTCATCTTAACGAATTGGTTTTCTGGAAAACACTAGTTTCCCAGATACACAGATCATACAAGGAAAAAAAGAAAAAAAATCAGAGACGGGACACAATGTCATCCTCTGAGGAAGAAAGGAAGTATGGTGTGAAAGAGAAGAACTGAGATTCTGTTTAATAGTTTTAACGACTTGCTGAGTGACTAATAGCTTCATTAGTCCCTGCCACTCATTCATTGAGAACTTTTGGATGAAGATATTCTGAAATTTTCCATACCTCTAACATAAAACATTTTTCCATTATAAAACGTTCCTAACTTTGTACGGTCATGCAGTCAGTGTCAAAATTTTCCAGATTCTACTCTCTCTTGCCATCTGTATGTAAGTCCTCTGGGGTACGTTTTCTACATGGAATGATTACACTTGGATTTTTTTTTCTTTTCTTTTTTAATCTTCACTTTATTTCCCCTTAAAATGTCCCCTTCATGACATCTCTTTCAATGGTTTTGACTATTAAAGGAGCACTCATATTAATATATATCATTCACACATACAAGTTACTTATGTGTGAATAGGTTATTTAATGTGCACATATAATCCCTGTGAGTAATAAACACTTAGTAGGATAATTAAGTCTGCACTGGCCGATTCTCACTGGCATTTCGTTAGCTTGGAATGCCCTAGCTGTCTTCTCTATGTGAGTTTTGTATGCTGGCACGTTCTGGTTCGGGACTTAACGTGCTACTGGACCTCTCCCTGTCTATCCGCTTCACAACTTAACTTCCTTCTTCTGTCTTCCCCACGCCCCTGCAGCAACTGCCATCATCCATGAGCTCGACCAACATCTCCAATGCCTTGTTCCCTCCCTCGACCATGGTAGCTCCATTGCTAGCTTCTTTACCTCCATTGCTCCTCTCGTGTGCACCCCACTGCCATCGCCTCCTCAGTGTTACCTTACGTGATTAAATCAAACCAGTCACCACTGGTTCACTACTCCCATTCCCCTTATTTCTGTGACCAACATCCATCCATTATCTTCACTTTCATCACTATCATCATCTCCATCATCACCACCACTATCATCATCACCATCATCATCATTATCACCACCACCATCACTATCCTCACCATCATCATCATCATCATCATCATCATTATCACCACCACCATCACTATCCTCACCATCATCATTATCATCACCATCACGACCACCATCACTATCATCATTATCTGTGTTTCAGTCTTTGCTGCCTTTCCCTCCATGGATTAATCTTACCTATCAATCCCACTATTGCAACCACCATCACTAGTACCATCATCACTAGTACCAATATTACTATTGCTATATCTTTGTTCTCGGTCCTCAGCTTTCTCCTGGTCCCCATTAATATTGTTAGATTTTTCTTGACTATTTCCATGCCTTTATCCCTGTCACTGGGCATAGAAGCCTTGTATATGGCATTTTGCTAACATGATATCCATGTTAAAAACAAGACAAGGAGAACTGTATGAAAAAAATATTGCTCAAAGTTCCTGGGCAAGGGTATTCACAGACCTTCCTTGATACTAGACTGATTGGTAGTTCTTAGCACAGTAGGTGAAAGGGTATGATGGCAGGTCCTAACAGGGTGAGGATATGGCCTTCACAGTCTCCTGATGTGAGTCTGGTGTCCCTGCCAGTATTAGAACTAGGATCATCCAGGTGTGAGAAGCTCATGTGGTGAGAGAGGCTGGCTTTAGTGAGTGGTCAGTCCACTCTGTCTGCAAGGCTTGCTGGGAAGGTACGATGTTTTGTATGACATTGCCCTCAAATGGGTAGGCACAAATGCCAGCATCTCTGTTCCCCCAAGGATCACTATGACTCTCCCAAACCAGTACAAACCAGTACAAACCAGTATAATAAACCTCTCCTTACCTCTGTGCTGACCTCCCTACTGTCTCTGATGTGGATTAGTTACAGGTGTTTTCAGTTTCCTGGGTAAAGTAAATGGTTCCTGACATCTCTCTCAAGCCATTCTTGCCTTGGGACTACTTCCTGTTTCCACAATCTTACAGTCCCAAATCTTCTCCACATTTCTCACGATGCCAGGCACTGAATATTTTCTTTTTCCTTGCCTTAGAAAATGAATGAGACAAGCCTTTAAAACTGTGTTCACAGTCAAGCCCTAAGTCTACATGTACAATTATCCTTTCCTAGACATCTCCTTGGTGTAGTATAATCAATCCTGTTAGCACTAGTGAGTGAAAGATGAATTATGGCACCTTAAGAACCGTGTGGTCAGTTGTCCATGAATATCTAGATATGACTCTTTGGGGTGGGAATCCAATGGCCAGGGGCATGCCATTAAAGTCTCCTAAGGACCTGGCAACTGTCTCCTGCTCTGGCTTTCCTCACTCCTCTACCTCTCCCTTCTCCAGGCTCCTGGTTACCATTCTGCGCCTTTGTTGGGGGAGGAGGCTCTTTCACTTGGAACCACCACTACCTCCTCTTCCTCCTCCTCTTCCTCCTCCTCCTTCTCCTCCTCCTCTTCCTCCCCCTCCCCCTCCCCTTTTCCTCCTCCTCCCCCTCCCCCTTTTCCTCCTCCTCCCCCTCCTTCTTCTTCCCCTCCTCCTCCTTGTTCTCCTCTTCCTCTTCCACTTCCTCTTCCTCCTCTTTACCGTCCCCTCTCCCTCATCCTTTCTCTTCCTCCTTCTACTTCTTCTACTCCTGAGCCAAGCCCCAGCTCAGACACGGGGTCCCTGCAGACATTTTCTGGTGTTCCCACAGCTTCCTTCAGTGTCTCCCTCTAAGCATTTATTACACTAGAGTGTGATACATCTAAGCTGTAAATTAAGGTTTGCTGTCAGCCTGGATCATGTCCCCCAAGAATCAATCTCAACATAGGGTTAGGGTCATAGCTTGGTGAGAACTGCAGTTCTAATCTATGAATGTTAAGACAGACCATAATAGTACAGCATTTGGCTAAAAGAAAGAAATAGTGCTTCTATGAGAAGTATCCCATCTCAGGATGCATACAGGAGGAAAATGTAGGGGACACAGCTGGGATAGGCTGTGATCCAGCTGTGCTGGGAGGGAGGGGGTCATCCTATCCAGCAGTGCTTATAGCAGAACTGGAAGGTCTACCCATTTCGGTGCAGGGACTTCTTGATTTCCATGTTTGCTTGAGTGAATTTCCCAGTCTGTAAATATGCTTCTTTTTCCTTCTACAGTTTGTAGTTTCAATAGCTGAGCCCAGCAGGTTTAGTTTTTAGGAGATCCTTCTTTGGAACTGTAGTTTATATCTTTCCTGGGCTTTCAGTAGGAATTTTAAAATAGTTTTGTGGCTTCCTGCGGACTGTTTACTCGTAAAACAGCAACACATTTTATTTTCCCCCTGATATTCTCTATACCTCTTCCTACTAAAAATGACAGAGTTCTTTGGTTCTCCCCATACCACCAGGAGTAATTCAACCAGGTTGTGTGTGGTTGAGGTAGGATCTTATGAATACTTTGTGCCACTCATCGATGCCAACCTCCACCTATGTCCTGGCCCTGAAGGTGCTTAACCAAAGGGCCCTGGTCCGGCCCTGAGGGTGCTCAGCCACAGCGCCCTGGTCCGGCCCTGAGGGTGCTCAGCCACAGCGCCCTGGTCCGGCCCTGAGGGTGCTCAGCCACAGCGCCCTGGTCCGGCCCTGAGGGTGCTTAGCCACAGTGCCCTGGTACGGCCCTGAGGGTGCTTAGCCACAGCACCCTGGTACGGCCCTGAGGGTGCTCAGCCACAGCGCCCTGGTATGGCCCTGAGGGTGCTCAGCCACAGCGCCCTGGTACGGCCCTGAGGGTGCTTAGCCACAGTGCCCTGGCTCATGCTTGTTGATCTCTTCTCCAACATTCCTTCCATTCTGTGTTTGAATGAGGCTGTTGCTGCTTTTAGAAAAATACGTCATGGTGGGCATGCGGTGTAAGGTACACAAGCCCATGTGGGTGGAGAGGATGCCTCCCACCCAGGAGCTGCCAGAATGCCATAAACACTGTCCTTCCTGGTACATACCTTCCATACCAGAATGCCATAAACATACCTTCCTGGTATGTGAGGAAAGAGCAAGCACCATGACCAGGAAGGAGGTCAGGCAGAGGTCTAGCTCTCTAGAAGTAGAACCAGCTCCATTACAGTTTGAGACCATGAGCCGAAGGCATAGTATTTAGGAATATCATTGGCTCCTCTACAGCCTTTTTCATTCTAGTCCTTCCAACACCATACACATACGTGCGCGCACGCACACACACACACACACACACACACACAGTTTATGCACTCAGGAGGTATTTCTAAAACACAGTTAGTGGGCTGTTGTTCTCATTCTCCAATCGAGTACCACTTGACTCAACAAGCTTAGATCTGGAAGCTCCACCTTCACTTCCAGATTCATTGATAGACAATGCCCACCCAGCTCTCACTTCCAGGTTCATTGATAGACAGTGACCATCGGGTTCGTTGATAAACAGCACCTATCCAGGCCTTGCTTCTTCTATTCATTAACAGTCTCTCTCTTGAACTAAAGCGTGCAACCCTTTGAACAGCCCCTTCCAATGCTGGCTCCTCTTTTCATCTCTGGATGAAATCTCAGACGATTACATCTCATTTTATTTGAATTAAGGTGTGTCACATAGTTTGAATAAAGCTGCTATTGTCATTTGTGTGCATATGTCTTAATAGCCACCTTCCTTTCTGCTGCTTATAAACCCAATGTGATTCAACCAACTTATCCTTTCTCTCATGAGAGATAAGCTTTGCCATTGTCAGCCATTTGCTCACAGTCTTTCTGTTAGGTATGTGCTAATGCCTCCTTATACTTTCAATATACATTTCCTCTTTGATGATTAATAATGTTGAATGTTTTTCTGTCTTATTAGCTGTTCCAGTTTGCTTTCTGTTGCTGTGATAAAGCCATAACTTATAGAAGAAAGGATTAATTTTATCATATTGAAATGAAGTCAAGACGGGAACTCAACTCGGGAGCTTAGAGGAGAAACTGCTACTTACTGTCTCTGCTTTGTTCAGCTGCCTTTCTTACACAGCCCGGACCCTCCAGCCCAGGAGTGAAATCACTGAAAATGAGCTGGGACCCTCCACATCAATCAGCAATTAAGGAAATGCCTCAGTGACATGCCGCAGGGCAAACTGATCAGCACAGTTCTTCACTAGAGTGTCCCCCTTCTCCAGGTGTCTCTAGGTATGTCAAATTGACACCTAAAGGTAAATATGAGAGAAAGCATTTGACTCTCCCTTATTAAGGTCATATTAAAATCTTTTGCCAGTTTTAATTGAGTTATTTCTCTCTTATTGATTTTTTTGATGTGAATATATCTAGGACAAAAACATATTTAGGACTAGTGTGTCAGCTATATGTACTAAAAACATCTCCTAGTATTTGACTTACCTGTTATTGTTGTTATCATGTGTCTCCCTGTGTGTACATGGATATGTACTCATGAATGCTGGTTCCTATAGAAACCAGAGGTGTCAGATCCCCTTGGAGCTAGAGCTGCAGGCAGCTGTGAGCCACCTTACATGGGTGCTGGCAGGTGAGCTTGGGTCCTCTGCAAGAGCAGTACATTCTCCTAACCACTGAGCCATCTCTCCAGCCCTCTATTCACATTCTTAGTGATGTCTTTTATGAAGAACTTCAGTGACAGCATTGTTGGACTAGATGAAGCACAGTCTGCAATCCATTCTAATAAATCCCCCTCTATATATGTATATGTATGCATATATGTGTATATGTATATATGTGTGTATGTATATACATATATAAATTGATAGAATATATGTGTGTATGTATATACATTCTATAAATCCTATTCCTCTAGAGAGTCCTGACTAATAGAAACATAAAAATTTTGTTCTGAGCCAGACAGTGGTGACTCACAACTTTAATCCCAACACTTGGGGGGCAGAGGCAAGTGGATTTCTGAGTTCGAGGCCAGCCTGGTCTACAGAGTGAGTTCCAGGACAGCCAGGGCTACACAGAGAAACCCTGTCTCGAAAAACCAAAAAAAAAAAAATGTTCTGAGTAAACAATTACATTAGTATCATCTACTGCAAGACAGTTTGTCTATTGAATAACAGTGTGTGGGGTCGGGCGGTGGTGGCGCACACCTTTAATCCCAACACTTGGGAGGAAGAGGCAGAGGCAGGCAGATTTCTCAGTTTGAGGCCAGCCAACTCTACAAAGTTAGTTCCAGGACAGCCAGGGCTATACAGATAAACCCCGTCTTGAAAACAACAACAAAAACAAAAAACAAAATCAAAAAACAAAGAACAGTGTGGGGTAGGGGGGTGGGGAGGGTATTGTCAATCATAGCAGATTTACTTCTGATATCCCTAAACTTCAAACAACTCAAATGTTTGTAAATGAATAAGCAAAGTTTAGTAGTACATTCATATGATAAAAATACTACTCAGTAACAAAGTAAATTATTGATAGAGGGGAATATATCTGGAAGGAATGGGGGAGTGGCTATGATTAAAATAGATTGTACAGCACTCTATAATAACTAATAAAGCAGGGGTAGTGTCTCAAAATTACTAAGGAAAGGAGACAAGGAACCGGTGTCTTTGTTCCAGTTACACGGAGAAAAACTAATGGGTGATGACAAAAGTGAGGGGGGTCACCTCTGGGAGAGGGCTTCCATCAGGCAGAATGGTGTGTGTGTATGTGTATGGGTATGTGTGTGTGTTCATGTATCTGGTGTGTAGAGGACAGAGGTCAATGTTAGTGTCTTTCTCCATCACTATCTACCTGAGGTTGGTTGTTTGTGAGATGGGATCTCTTACTTAACCTGAAGCTCACCTACTCAACAAGATTAGCTGGACTGCGACTTCCAGGGATCGGAAGCCTCATGTCTCCCTCTCCCCAGTGCTGGGATTTTGGACACATGCTACACCTCCTCAACTTTATGTGGGTGTTGGGCATCTGAACATACCTCCCTGTCTGCACAGCCCTGCTAAGGGGGCGTGCGGCAGGTGGGAGGGTGCATGGAACTGTTGTTGTGCTGGGCACAGCTGCATTGCTGTGAGGTGAGGACAGAAGAACTATCTAGGGATAAATTCAGAGTAAGGAAACTTGTCTACATGTCGGTGTGTTGTTCCCATTTGTGCTTTAGGTGGCCTCAGAGAAACAGACTTTTCTATGACTATGACCTATCTTCTGTGAAATATTTGAATGTGCAAACTCCTGGTCCTAGATCAAAGCTCTAGAAACCATCTTATGGACCTGATTGACTGAACCACTTCCTTTTATAGATAAGACATTTGTAGCTGTCAGAAGTTGCTGCCAGCATAGTAACCATTCTACCATCCAGCATTGTTGCTGATAAGATTTTGAATGCTTACAATATGCAGATCCCAACACAAAACTAACACAAAATTGTATCTAGTAATTACACAGGAACTTCGTAACATAGTTACATCTCCCTTTCTCGGGCTGCCTGGGGTTTTTGTTGTTGGTTGGTTGGTTGGGTTTTGGTTTTGGTTTTGGTTTTCACACCATGTAGGGCATCACCAATGCTTCGTTTTTTAAATAAGACTTGACTCTTGTAGACTTCAATGTTCACATGTTCTTTGAATGACTTCACCTCTTCTTCTCATAGTCTGGAGCAATGTGTGGCTCCTTCCTATTTGCTCTAGACTCGGAAGCTCCATCCACAAGCTCCATCCACACGGAGCCTCCCCGAGGAGCAGATGTAACGCAGATGTGCTGGGATTCTGCCATTGAGTTCCTCGCCCATCCCGGCCACCCTGGTTTTCTCCCTCTGCATAGAATCGGGTCAGTCCCCTTACAGTACCCCTTTGGTCGGCTCGTCCTCAAAGACTGGCACCATGCTACGTTTAGTACGAAGCTTCAGAAAACTCATGAGCAAGTGTAAGAGGTGACTCATCTTCACACCAACCTGCAGTTAGTTCCCTCTGGACCCCAGATTCCCAAATTTTCTCAGATTTTCCCTATTGGGTGGAGACTTTGCAAATAGAAGAGACGCATTGAGAAGAAACCTTAAACAGGCCTGAGATGCGCAGAGCACGAGGCCCTCTTTGTACGTGCATGTCTGCACACATGCTTCCAAGGGTCAGAGCCATGGGATCCTAGACGGGGGCTGCCTATAACTGCAGAATGAAATCTTGGCGTCACTGGGGGCTGGGAATTTATTTTCTTCTTGACTCACCTAGCTCACTACCTGGTATCTCCTTCCCTGGTTCACTGCTTTGTCTCTGCGGTAGGATCCTGTCTCTGCGGTAGGATCCATGGGATTTCTTGTGTTCCTCTGGATAGAAATCCCTGTTTGGACTTGGGGGATGAGAGGTAGGTATGACCTTCAGGGACCATCTCCAGCCAGATTCAAGGGACTATGCTGCTCACTGGGTATCTGTCACTAGTGAGGATGTGTTCAGAGCAAGGAAGTGTCACGTGTTCCCAAAAGCTCTAGCTGAGAGAGGCAACCTTTTAGAACCTTCCACCATTTTATTTTTCCTGAAGAGAGAGAGACGTTGAGGGACAGAGAAGAGAGAGAAATGGTGGAAGGAACAGGAAGCAATTCCCTTTTATTTAGGTATATCTATGATGCTTCTGAACCTTCCAAGCACAAACGCAATCCCCAAAGAAGTGAGTGTGATTTAGCAGTTGCTGGCAAAAAGAGCCCCAGAGGTGCCTGTATTTAGATACAGCCCTGGGACTGTGTGGGATTAAAGATGGATGCTATGCAGTCGTGCATGTGGAACACTGATTTATGTACATAGTTGACCATCTAACAGACTGATAGAAGTCTGCACTAGTCAGGATGTTCCCTGATGCTGGGTCCTGAGCAGCTTGTGGAGAAGATTTTTAATGGAGCTAGATAAGAATGGAAATACACACACACACACACACACACACACACACACATATATATGCTTTATGAGATAGGGTTTTGTTATGTGGCCCAGGCTGTACTCAAACAGGATATGCTCCAGCCTTAGCCTCCTGAGTTCTGGGATCATGGTCATGAGACAATACTCATGATTGTCTTGCTGTTTCTGCAACACAGTGGTAGAGTTAAGTAGTTATAGTGGAGCATGTATGTTCCTCAACATGGGAAATACACATCAACACTGCTCTCTCTGCATGATAAGCATGATGTCTGCCATGCACTTGATGCTCAATGGGCACAAGTTGTGTGAACAGGTTCAGACCAGGTGGACAGAAGGTGGAAGATGGGGGGGACTCACTCGGATGGGTTTAATGGGGTCAGAAAGAGTAGGAGGAGAGGAGATCACATACATGATTTTCAATATTTCAGATTTGCATGTTTGCAAGTTTGCCTACTGATAAGTTATGTAACCGTCAAATCAACACCTGATTTTGCATTCTTGCAGCCATTCCTGGGCCTGTGGAAAGTTAGAAAACACTGGCCTGGCCCAAGACACTGCTTCTCTAAGGCTGTGCCAGGGTAACTCTTATCTTTCCGCTGTTCGGCTCTCACATGACAGACACATAGACACACAGACACACAGACAGACAGGAGGTCTTGTGCCCCAGACACACAGACACACAGACAGACAGGAGGTCTTATGGCCTGCTGAGTACCCCTTTGTTATACATTGTTTGTGCTTTATTTTGCAAGGTTTGCTGTTTAAAATGGCCCCAGGACACAGTGTTGGAAGGACTGCTCAATCTCTCTTAGAGCATGGCAGCCAGGATGTGCCTTCCTGGAAAACAAAACAAGCTTCTCTGTGTCAGATAAGCTCTGTGCAGCGTGTGCTTAGTGCAATTGACCTAAGTTCAAGGTGAGCTATATATTAAGCTATTGTCTTTATTTATTTTTTTTTAATTTATTATATGTGTAAGTACACCGTAGCTGTCTTCAGGAGTTCCAGAAGAGGGCGCCAGATCTCATTAAGGATGGTTGTGAGCCACTATGTGGTTGCTGGGATTTGAACTCATCACCTTTGGAAGAGCAGTCGGGTGCTCTTACCCGCTGAGCCATCTCACCAGCCCCTAAAGCTATTGTCTTTAAACAGTAACATATCACCTGGGTCACATACTAGTATCAGTTGAAGAATTGTGACCAATGACTCACGATATACTAATCATATAGTTGCCCTAGGAGTGGTAGTTCCATATTTACTAATCCAGTTTCCATGACAATTTTATAGACTGCAACTATCATGAACACAGAGTCATGGTTGTATATCAAGTGATGGAAGAGGGGCAAAATGAGACGATGATACAGGATCCTAACAGCAAGGGCAAGGAGCAGGGATGTTGTGGTTCAAGTCAGAGTCAACACCAGCCAGACTGTGGGAACCAAAGCTGGGATGTCTGTGCAGCTGATCAGAGGCCACATCCAGCAGTAGAGACCAATGTAGAGAAAGACCTGAGATCCCAGACCTTCAATGAGATATAAAAAATTGTGGTCCAGCAGGGATGTGGGGTAGAATGTGCTTGGGAGAAAACCTTTCCTGTGGTCCCCAGAGTGTAGTGGGCAGCTGAGCCTTGAGGTAGAGGGGCAGTTCTCTTCCTCTGCTGTGCTCTCCTTAGCACAAAGCTTCCTGAGTCCGAGTTCTTGGGAAAGTATGAGTTTGAATTGCTCTCAGAGCAGAGCAGGGCAGGGCTGGCCACCCAGCTTGGCCCATAACCTATCTGACAAGACAAGGTCAGGGGCTGGGGAACCTACGCTGAACTATATGGAGGTCAGAATCCCAGGACAAGGCTAGGGACATATAGGTTCCCTTTACACTTTCCTTGTGTTCCTGGAAGGGCTCTGGGAAGGGGACCTTTAATCTGTAATTAGGCCACCCCTTCCCAAAGAAGAGTTGCTGTGAGTTAAAAGTAGATGGATCCTTACTTTGGATATAAAAATCCCCAGGGAGTGTTCTGCTCCCCAACTACCACCCCAATCCTGGCACACCTCTGTAAGTCAATGTTATGTTTTCACACAAATAACCTTTTATTGGTGTTTTTTTAAAAAACAACAACTATGAAGTCATAGATTTTTAAACTGGAAAGTAGCTCAAAATGTCCAGTTCCTTAACAAGAAACAAGCCAAATATTATTATCACCCCGTATTAGTGATTAGGAGACACCAGGACCCTAGAGCAAAGGCGGGCTTGGGTGCAGGTCCTCCTACAAGGTTCCTCTCCCTGGTCTTTCCCTGCTCCTTTTTGGGGCAAGACTGTCCATGCTGTTTTCCTTCACATTCGTCTCAGGATGCCTGTGGTAGCTGTAGGCTGCTCCCTCCATCTGTGCTGCTTAATAGACTCCCCTACCCCTTGCTTCTAGGTCCTGGATCTCACCATCTGCCTGTCTTGGCTGTTCTCTGTGAGCCCCAGGAGTGGTGGAGTCAGACACGGTGGGCTGCTGCCTGGGACAAGGTTTTGTGGCCCATCCCAAACAAGCCTAGCTCTGTGTGCTGGACTGCGGAGGCCAGCGGCTGGGGGAGGCAGAGGAAAGGAAAGTCTGTCTTTAAAAAGCCCGGGTGAAGGTGGCCAAGACAAATATGACTAGCTGAGGGGGCAGGAGGGCTGGAAGATTCCAGATGCTGAGGCCGACTAAGAGGCTGGCATAGGGAGGAGGGACTGGGAACACGGCAGGGGTGGGGGTGGGGCACAGGCAGGGTCTTCTTCTGCCCCTCCCCAGCTTAAGCCAGAACTGTTTTCCGGGGGTCGGACCATCCCTGGGGAGGGAAGTAAGGAGGAGTGGGTGCCAAGTGCAGCCCAGGTCCCAGACGTGGACAGTCAGGAAGGGCCAGTGGACAATGCTGACTTTGTCCCAGCTGGAGCCCAGCTCAGGGACCCTGCTCCCTGCCCTTCCAGCCTCTCTGAGCTCACTCTCTGCCACCATGCCCTTCATCAACACACGTGAACAAGGGTGAGGAAGTTCCTGCCTGTATTACTGTTTGGGGAATCATACCTGGGCCTCGTGGAAATGTACTCTCAGAAAGCACAGCCCACGATCTCCCAGCATGGGGACATTTACCCAAGGCGGGACTGGTGAGTCAGGGGTGCTCGCCCTGGGAGAGAGCCTAGGTTGGCAGATTGGACCACAAGTGGGGACAGTAAGGACATTTTGCCGTTCCCCTCAGTCCTTACCAGCTTGGGGAACAGAGTTGAGGGACGGCAACCTGCTGAAGATGTTGGTTTTAGAGGGAAAAGCTCTGGGCTACATCAAGTCCTCAGGCCTGGCTGGGCAAGCAGCTGGCTTCTGCAGCAGAGGCACTGGCCCTGCAAATGGTGGCTCCCTTCCAGGACTAAACCAGATGCTTGCTGTTCTAACAATCTTTGGGCAGACCTGGGACAAAGGCTGAGAGAAGGAACCTCCATGAGCAACTCTGCCATCTCTCCATGGGGGGGAGGGGAGGGCCTGTCCAAGCTCCTTTCCTACATCTTTGGAAGGGAGATGCAGTGTTCTGTATAACACATCCCAGAACCCAGTGTCAGAGTTCGACTCACAACAAAGAAGAGCTTGTTAGTCATGGCTGTAGCTGAGGGCAGACAGTGGGTTTTCGAAAACAGCACGTACCTGGCAGGGGATGTATAGTGACCATTTAAGTGTGCGGTCACAAATCAAATGGATGGCTGTGTTGCAGGACCCTTCGGGAACCGTCCCATCCTGAATCCTCAAATTCCAGAGACTATATGATGTGTACCATGACAAGTACCTTGGTCTCAGCAAACCTGAGTTTTTCCCCGTTTATAGAATAAATGATGCTCTTTACTCCTGAGAGGGCCCAACCATCTTGGAAACACTTGAGACTATTGACACATGGGGTGCACAAGCAAAGGGTTTCGGGAAATACAGTCTGGTCATTAAAGCATCAGGGAAGAGTGGAGGCTGGCTGCCGACAGCAAGACCTCCGTGACCCCCTCAAGGCTTACGAGTCTCGAGGGGCAAGTGGGATCTTTTGTTTGTTGGCTCAACAGCCAGACCATGAATACACACCATACTCTACCTCCGTCCCCTAGACTTTCAGTTAATTTGAGCAGCATCTCAGCCTCTTCTCTGTCTTTTATTTTAAGACTAAGGGTGTTCGGGTGATCTGACCTCAACACCTCTCACCCCATTGGTTGCCCTGCTTGATGCTGGTTGTATTCGTTCCTTGTTGCTCTGCCAAAAATTCCTGAAGAAAGCAACATAAGGAGCTAAGGCCCACAGTTTTTTTTGGCCCACAGTTCCAGCGTACATGGGGAAGGTATGCTGGAGCCTGAGGGAGCTGAAGCCACCGCTGGCCAGTTGTGTCTGCAGTCAGGAAGCAGAGGGATGGATCTGACGCTCTGTTCGTTTTGTCCACTTTATTCCCCTCGAGGTCCCCAGCCCATGAGATAATGACACCCACAGTTAAAGTAGCTTAATCTAGACAATCTTGAGGAATCCCCAGACGCTAACCTAATTAGATAATCCCTCACAGGCATGCCTAGGGACTTGTCTCCTAGGTAAGTCTAGATCTCACCGTCAATCAACGGTAACCCCCACACTAGAACAGAGCCTCCATTTGTTCTCCCTGGGGCTTCCCACGGTTTCTACTTTTCTCATCTGTGCAATAGGCAGAGGGGCTCTCAGCATCCAGAACCATTTGAGGGGCATGAAAGAAATGACACTCATGAAGAGTCAGTTCCGCATGTGGCCTGGAACCAGTTGTTGCCGTTGAGATGGCTGCCACACGGGGGTCTTGGGGATGGGGAGCTTGGGGACCAAAGGGACAAAGAAGAGTTTGAAGAAACACAAATGTGCCTGCCTCCTGGCTGGCAGGGCTTCACCCCTTGTGACTTCTATGGTCCCCTGAGGACCATCACCATGCATGGAAAGTGCAGATAGAGGCTAAGGAGCAAAGCAAGCCCTTACTGCAGGGACCTGTGCAAGACCAAGAAACAAAGGCGCTGGCTTTGGGGCCATCGGAGCTCAGTGGAGACCCAGGTAGGTGGTCACTTGCTCCTCCTTGCTGGGCAGTCCCAGAACGAGCACCCCTGGTGCCACAGTCTTGGCCTCATCTACTCTGGCACAAGTCTCGCTCCTGGCTGACCACGGCTTGTGAACTTTGTTTAAGCGGGCTGAGAGTGCGAGCATTGGCGCCATTCATCGTGGGCTGTGGCTGTGGCCATCTGAGCACACACAACAGAGTGTGCATTGAAGGCCAGATCCATGGAGTCTGTAAACAGCCAGTGGAAGGGACACCTCGTCCCGCATTTACAGAACTCTATTTAAAGACCCATACACCGGAATAAGCACAGCCACGTTTATTTCTGATTGTCTCCAAGGTCCCCAGGGATTGTCTCCAAGTGACTCCACTTCTCTGTTGACCCAAAATAACCCTCCTATCCCAAGTCACTTTTGTCTTTCTGAATTTTTTTCATTAAAACAAATAAACAACCTCATTTATTAATCCCCACCCCTCCTCCTTTCTGAGGCATAGTTTGGCCAAGTTCCTCTCAGAGGGTTGAGTTGGGTCCATTTGGGAAGTTTAAAACTAAATTGTTCTGATGTCACATAGTCACAAAGAGCCAAGATTCTGAAATAGAAGAAAGCAGGTGAAGTAGGGGTCACCCTATGGTCATTGCTCTCACAGCTAGGAAAGAATCTTTGAAGGCACAAACAAGAATATGGTGACCCTGGGCCCAGTCACCTGCTACCCATACATTTGTGGGAAGGACACTGAGGATGTCAGAGTTAGTGGAGAGTGATATGTGTGTGTGTGTGTGTGTGCGCGCGCGCGCATGTGTCTATGTGAGTGTGTGTGTTCATACTCATGTATGAGTATGCATGTGTATGTATGGGGATGTGAGTGTGCATTGTGTATGTATGTGGGGGGGTGAGTGTGCATTGTGTGAATGTGTGGTGTGAGTGCATATGTGTGTGAGTGTGCATGTGTATGTGAGTATGTATGTAGTGTGAGTGTGCATTGTGTGTGTATGTGGGGGTGAGTGTGCATTGTGTGAATGTGTGGTGTGAGTTCATATGTGTGAGTGTGCATGTGTGTGTGTGAGTATGTGTGTGTGTGTGTGTGTCCATCAATCTTGGATTGGACGGCACTATAGAAGAAACATGTAATGGAGAACGGGCTTCTCACCTGTCTGTACCTTGGTTTCTTCACCTATAAAAGATGTGAACCAAAGATTCAAACCACAGGGTCATGAGGATTAAATGGGTGAAACTGTGTACTGGCTGGTTTTGTGTGTCAACTTGACACAGCTGGAGTTATCACAGAGAAAGGTGCTTCAGTTGGGGAAGTGCCTCCATGAGATCCAGCTGTGGGGCACTTTCTCAATTAGTCATCAAGGGGGGAGGGCCTCTTGTGGGTGGGACCATCTCTGGGCTGGTAGACTTGGGTTCTATAAGAAAGCAAGCTGAGCAAGCCAGGGGAAGCAAGCCAGTAAGAAAATCCCTCCATGACCTCTGCATCAGCTCCTGCTTCCTGACCTGCTTGAGTTCCAGTCCTGACTTCCTGTAGTGATGAACAGCAGTTGGAGGTGAAAGCTTGAATAAATTCTTTCCTCCCCAACTTGGTTCTTGGTCATGATGCTTTGTCCAGGAATAGAAACCCTGACTAAGACACTTTTCTAATTGGTCTGAACATGGACTGGCCCTAGCAGGTCATTCAGTTAATTCTTCCCACTTTAGAGATGAGGAACGGAGGCTTTCTGGGGTCATATGACTTGTCCAAGGTTCAAAAGCAAGTCCATAGGGTTTTGTTGTTGTTGTTGTTTGTTTGTTTTGTTGTTTTGTTTTGTTTTAAATGGAGAGCCAGGCGTGGTGGCGCACGCCTTTGATCCCAGCACTTGGGAGGCAGAGGCAGACAGATTTCTGAGTTCGAGGCCAGCCTGGTCTTCAGAGTGAGTTCCAGGACAGCCAGGGCTACACAGAGAAACCCTGTCTCGAAAAAAAAAAATGGAACTTGGGTCCAGGACACCCTCTCCCGAACTGTTAGGCTGCTCTTCTCTGTAGTACAGATTCAGGAAGAAGGTTCCAGATGCTCCGAGGAACACCTTGCCTCCCTTTTCTCACCCATAAACTGAAGGGAAACATAAATAATGGTAATGGTGACCACAATCCTGGAGTCCTGTTTACATCAGTGGACTTTTTTGGTTTGGTTTCTTGAGACATGCTTTCTCTGTGTAACAGCCCTGACTGTCCTGAAACTCAATTTATAGACCAAGCTGGCCTTGAACTCACTGAGATATGTCAGCCTCTGCTTCCTGAGTGCTGGGATTAAATGCACGCCCCATCAGCCCAGCTTGAATGGGTTCTTATAGAAGTTGATGGTCAGTCATTACTTCATACTATTCTTATGACCCACTTGTGTAGCTTTCCTCAGGTGTCAGAGCTATCACAAGACCTTTGGGTGTGTCACCTTATTTAATTCCTTTAGTGTTCCTACAGGAAGTGACTACTCCTTTATCATCGTCTCTTGACAGAAGTGGAAACTGAAGCACTTAGTTAATGGAGTTCATTTTCCAGAGGTTACACGGTTAATTTGTGATGGAATCTGGACACATATCTGACTAAAGAATCCACGCTTGTAATCACTGTTTCAGGCCAGTTGTTCTTGAGACAGGGTTTCTCCAGGTCACCAAGGCTGATCACAAATTTATGACCCTCCTGCAGTTAGCTTCCTGGATACTGGGATTACAGGCATATGCCACCACCATGTCTGGCTAGTGTCACTTCAGTGCTCAGCCCAGTCTCCTCGTCCTTGACTGTCTTTTCTTTTCTTCTAGCTCCCATTTCTCTCTCCCCTGCCCCAGGCTTTCTTCACTGATGACGTCCATCATTTATCATGTCTCTCTGGATGCATATACGGTACAGAGTTCATTTTGTGCCCTGTTATATCCTAAGCGCCTAGAACAATGTCTGCACACAGCAATCCCTCAAATACTGAGGAGGTCAGAGGTTTGTCATAAGAAGAGGCAAAAGGTTTGCAGGCTCAGAGTAGAAGAGTTTGTTCAAGCCTTCACTTGGTTAAGCAGTTGGCCAGAACCCAAGCCTAACTTTGACTTCATGTTCCCTAGTCATGTTTGTGTCTTTAGAAGTGATCTGTGTAGCTATTGTGCTTTGTGCTTTTGGGGTGTATGTGTGTGTGTGTGTGTGTGTGTGTGTGTGTGTGTGTACAGTCATTCTTTCACATCCTCAGGTTATTCACCTTCAAAGCAACCTACTGGAGATTGAAAATATGTTTACAATGTCTCTACTGAACATACCACTTTTCTCATCACTTTTTCTTTTTTCTTTCTTTTTTTTTAGATTTATTTATTTATGATAAGTAAGTACACTATAGCTGCCTTCAGACACCCCAGAAGAGGGCATCAGATCTCATTACGGATGGTTGTGAGCCACCATGTGGTTGCTGGGATTTGATTTCAAGACCTTTGGAAGAGTAGTTGGTGCTCTTAACTACTGAGCTATCTCTCCAGCCCCTTCTCATCACTTTTTCATAATATATACATTATGTCAATAATAAATACAATATTTCCACTGTGTGGTATTGTAAGTAGTTAAAAAAAACACTTGATGTATACAATAAGTATATGTAGGTTCTACATAAGTACTATACCACTACATAGAAGGAACTTGGACATCTATAGACTTTGGCAACCTGGGTAGGAGGCTGTACTTAATCTCCCTCAGACACCAAGTGATGGCCACACACAGAAGCAATACCCGACCAAACACACACCTAACAAGGGAAACAGTGTAGGGTAGAACCCTTGAGGTTGTAATGGACCTAAAAGAAAATGCCACGTATGAAAATCAGCATGAAAACTGCACTGAACCAGTGTAAACGAAAGTGAGTCCAACAAAATTACCAAAATTCCATTTTTCTTCTCCAAGATTATTACTGTAGAGTTGCCTCTGCTATGTTGGGTACCCCAAACAAGAGCTCTGCTGCCTGTCTGGTGGTCCGAGTCTGTTGACGGGCTATTACTGTGCCTGAGGCTGAGCAAGAGTAGAACGCTGTAGTCCCTTGTTCCCAACAACTCGGAGCTCTGTGCCTGTCTACTGGGACAGGTAACATGTCATAACGCAAAGGCATCACCCAGGCTGGGGCCCAACAAATGCCCTGAGAGCTGACAAAGCTGCCCGTGCCATAGATCGATTGGACCTGGCCTCCTGACTTTCTGAGTTATCCTTGACCCCTTCCACACTGCCTGGGATTCACAGGCTCCCTGGCATGCTCACACACAGGCCTCCCCCTTTGTTCTTGTGTTGTTGCGTTAAGAGAGATGAGGGCGGTGCGATACACATTGCAGTCCAGTGTAAAAATTAATTAACTAGTTAAGAAAGAGAATTAACGGGATCTTGTATCAAATCCACCCCTGCCCATAAACAACCTTAGTTCATCTCCATGCAGCTGACCTGCAGAGCTAGCAATGCTCTCTCTTGCTGGCCTTCTTCCCTCCCTTTTTTCTACTGGAGTCCCAGAGGCTTGGCTCAGCATTGCATCCCAGCCCTACCCTAGGGGAACAGTCAGCTGAGGAGCAGAATTCCCCTTGGAATTGGTTTCTGCTCAGAGACTCTGAAGCTCGGAGACTCTGGGGACTTGCAGCCCAGAGCTTCAGCTCTGCCTCTGTCTCCGTGGCTGGAAGGTTTCTGGCAGTCAAAGGGAAGGGTTTTATATTTTTGTCTCCTGCTTCTCTTTAATAGCAAAGGGATGGAAAATGCAAAAATCCCTGTGCTCAGCAAAACCTCTCCCCATAGGAAATAGCTGGAAACCGCTCCGGGCAGAGCAGAGGCCAGCAGAGGTGATTCCTGGAGCCGATGGCCTGGTTACAGAATGCCATGGCCTGGTCCAGGAGAGTGAGTTGCCACCCAAGGGTTCAGCAAGCTCCCTTCACTGTGCTGAACTGGGCGGGCCTGGGAGACATAGGCTTGCTTTTTATTTTTTTTTAAGATTTATTTATTATATGTAAGCACACTGTAGCTGTCTTCAGACACTCCAGAAGAGGGCGTCAGATCTTGGTACGGGTGCTTGTAAGCCACCATATGGTTGCTAGAATTTGAACTCAGGACAAGAGCAGTCGGTGCTCTTACCATCCCGCCATCCCAGGCTTACTCTTATTTGTCTATTTACTATCAACTATTCCCTGTGTTCCTCCACCCCTGCCGAGAGGGGTCCTTTGTTTTGTTTTGTTTTCTGTGAAAATCAATCGTGCCCATGATGGATGGGGACAGGAGCCAAACCTTTTCAGATTTACTTCACCTTGGAGGATGGGGTGTGGCTTAAGGGATAGGGTTTGACTTGGAGCGAATGTTCTGATTCCAGAGTTCTCTCCTGCTCTAGAGTCTGCACACCGCAATGAGGTTTCCTGGCAGTCATCAGCCCCCTCTTAGCTGGCCGGGACTAACCATGTCCTTTCCCCCACCTAGCAACAACAACACAGAGACGCATGGTATCGAGCAGGCAAGCATGTCATGTCTCATTTGGGTTTCCTTCTGCTTTTCGTCCACACGCCCATCCATCCATCATTCATCCTTCTATGCAATTCATTCTCTCACTTGTTCATTTGTTCCATGAATGTTCACTGGGCAGCCGTGGGGTTTTGGCGACTCACTGGCGATAGATAGCATCCTATCCCTGCCCTTAATCTCAGAGCATGGCGGCGGGAGGGGTAGCACAGCAGCTTCGAGCAGTCATAGCAATGGATGACAGGGAGCATGAAAATATAAAAGTCCCACAGCATCTGGCCACTGCTCCGCCTCAGCTGATGCTTGCTCTCCTATTCTTGAGAGTGCAGATGTATCCACAAGGTCCCACACACACTGAGGAGATGACTCCAGTCACAAGTCTAGGTATGTAGACAAGGTCATTAAACAGGAAGTTTGAACCACACTCGGGACCCCTAAATGTCCTCACACTGGTAGCTCTCACCTTGAGCATACTACACAGCATTACCTAGGCTCTAACCTGAGACCAGGTAAGCAATGCTCCAGTCTCATTGCAGAAGTCTAGTGGTGGCCTTATCATCTGTTTCAGGCTCCTCTTGGCCAGCAAGGGAACTGAGGCATAGACTGCTTGAGTCATCTTCCCAGTGTTCTGTAGACAGAGAGGCCAACCTGGGACAGTGCCCAGCTCCCTTGACTCTGCTACTGGCCAGCTCCGGTCCAGGCACATGGCTGTAATTGCTGACATCCTCACTTCCTAGAACTTTCCCTGGGAGGTCTTACACAGACTGTCTGGCCACAGCCAGTGCTCCTGGGCTAAGCAGAGCAGAGTGAGCTCATTCTGAGCGGCATGGCAGGAAAGCCAGCAGCTTGGCCTCATGCTCCTATCTGAAGTCACAGATGAAAATAGCCTACTTGCGGTCCATTGATATCCAACACTCTATCATCAGACTTAAGAAAGCCAATTAAGTCTCTGGGTTTCTCCCAAGAGCCAGGAATCACATGGAAGCCAGAGACCAATGGCCACTACGGGCAGGACCTTGGCTCCTGGTCCACAGCTCCAGTTCTGTCACAGCCATGAAACGACCTGCTGTCTCGCTGGTCTCTAGGCGGCATTAGGTGATTCTCTGGAACTGGGTGGGAACATTCTCCTAGAGGATACATGGGAAAGAGATGAGGATGAAAGGACCCTGGGATTGAACAGGAGCTCCCTGTGGGCAAATGAGCAGAGACAAGAGCACCAGACTGATATTAGTTAGGGACAACTATGGCTGCTCTGAAGGAGGCCTGAGGGACATTGGTCGCTGTTCAGACTAGAAAAACGAGCACCCAGAGGAGTGCCAACTTCTGTCCTGTCACACGAGGAAAGTCAGAAGGTGGAGGTTCTTCTTCCTAGCTCCATATTGGCCGAGTCAACAGCTTAAAGACAACAGTGGGCTGTTCAAGCCCCAAGCCTCATCCTGGACTCAGTACCTCCAAAGATCCTGGTCTCTGTGGGCCTCTGTAGACCTAAAATGTCAGTCATGTCACAGCCTTTAACCTTACTGTCCTTCCTCTGCTTAGGTTATTAGGTCACCTCTGGGAGGTGACAAATTGTGATGACAAAGAGAAAAGATGCTAGGCTAGTAGTGCTTCTCCAACTTGAGACTCCATGTTTGGAATCACCTGTCATGATTGTTAAAGGAAATTCTGGGTTCCGCCCTAAGAAGGTCTGGGCTGGGTCCTAAGGTGATGCTTTCTGGAAAAAGTTCCTGGATAGTGTAGATGTTGCAAGCTGAGTATACCATACTCAGAGAGCCAGTGTGAAGGCAGTGATTGGGAGGGACTAGTTTCCACTAACATAGGTCTCCCCGTGGATACATGTCTAGCTAGAGCCTGAATAGGAGGCCCCAGCCATGTAAATGTCTTGAGACTCCTACATTCCTCACTCAGACAATCTTAGGATCAAGTGGTGATGTCTATAGTTCCTTCCCTGAGTGACACAATTTTGTATAGGACAGTATTTCCCAGAGGATTGCACTGGAAGCAACTATACTGCAATCCAGTCTAGTTTGTGGAACTCTGCCACCCCTCCAGCTAAGGGCTTGTGAGAAAGAGTGTTTGAGGAAGACGGAAAAGGAAGCTCCAAGTCCATGAGATGGGAATGAACTGGGCAGGATGGAAGAAAGTGTGCCAGAAGGAGAGTGGAAGCAGAGAATTAACTCATGCTACTGCCAGCCATGTAGCCTCTTTCCCATGAGTCCCTAGTAATCTGGAAGCCCGGGGGCTTTATGAAGCAGGGCAGTTGGGGGTTGCAGACTTGTGCTGTAAAGATGCCTTCAGGTACTGGATGCAGAATGAAATAAAGGGGGCGGCGGGGGAGAGAGGAGAGGTGAGAGACCTATGGGGTGGGTGTGAACTTGCAGGTGACATGGAAGAAGGGGTTCAGTGAGCAGAGAGGGAAAAGAATCTGCAGTGTTGGGGGAGGGGAGGGTTAGAAGTATAAGGAATGTCAGACAGAGGGCAGAGAAAGCCAGAGAGCACTGGGTATAGGGTCCTTAGACCAGAGTGGCTCCCTCTTTCTCTCTGGTCCTCGGGCTCCAGTGGACTAAGCCCTGGTTGCCTGTGGGGGCTCAGCCAGACCTGTGAGCTCCTTAGCTAGAGGTTCTGTGTGCCAGTGAGGGTGATGCCCACGTGCCTCAGGCACTGGAGTGACAGCATGGGATACGGGATGCCATACCAGCCACATGGCCAGGCTCCTCCATTCTTCTGCTGGTGGTGACTCTGGTGGTCAGCAGTGCCACCCAGGAGACTGGATGTGGCTGATGCTGTTCTGCTCCTCTGGGGAGAAAGTCTGGGCAAAAAGAGATGAGACGAAGGACAGACAGCTACAGAAGCCAGAGTCAACCCCTCAACTTTACCCTCATCAAAGGAGCCCCACTCCAGTGAGACAGTTTCCCCCATCTGATTCACTACCCAGAATCAATCACTCTCTCTCTCTCTCTCTCTCTCTCTCTCTCTCTTTCAGCTAGCCAGTGAACTTTTACTCAAACCAAACCAAACACTTCTTACAGCCTCTGTACTGGCCCTGGGGACAGAATAAGCTGAGACTCAGTCCCTATCATGGAATAACACCCAAGCTAGCATTCAAGAGACATATGGGTTGATAGGCTTGAAATGAGTGCCCACTGATCGCCCAGTTTTTGAAACAGGTCTCTGGTCCTTATGCTAAAACCCACCCATTAGGCCATGCTATGCCCTCTTGACAAGTAAGGAGACAGCTATACGTTGTAGATTCCAATTGTGGGTGAACCTGTCTTTTACATCAGGTAAAATTTGGGAGAGACCAAAAAAATCTTAGAATATTCAAAGATCTAGGAGTCCCAAAAAATGACTGTAGTTAAAAATGTCAATGTTGCTTTGTTTATAGAAAGATGAACGCACTGCACGTTTTCTCTCATGTCCAGACCATGTGGTGTGTGTGTGTGTGTGTGTGTGTGTGTGTGTGTGTGTGTTAAAATTAGAAAGAGGTGGAGCTATTGCGGTGCAACAGAGTATCATAAAGCAATACAAAGGAAGTACCAGAACCATCCTTAGACAAATCTCACAATTTTGAAAGAAAGAAACAAGACACAAAAAGGAACACACTGTACGTGAGACTCGGAAAGGGAACTGATCCATGGTAGCAGAGTCCAGAACAGCACTGACTTTGCGAGGGTCCTGAATGGACGGTGCAGAGCCCATGGGAGCTGTAGCCTGTAGCAGATCTCTGCCTGCATGGTTGCTACACAGGTTTATGTTGCTGGAAATGGGTCAAGCTTCACAATGCAGGTCCAGAGATAGTACCTGGACCCCACCTCAGCTCAAACTAGAGCCTGGGTCAGTACGCTAGAAGATGAGGAGAAAGCTGAGTGTCTCCTGGGCCTGGGGCACACGCTGGTAACTGACAGGGAGAGAAGTCCGAAGGATGTTGGGGAAGATGTTCAGAGGGCTTGGAAAGATGCTCACTCTCATTGTAATGAGATGCTTAGACACCATAATAAGAAACTCCTTCACAGCATAAGGTCAACAAGCTGAGGGTGCCCTGTGATGGTCAGAGGGTAGAATAACTGGGGGTGGCAAATGGTTTAGGGATCACACAACAGACTGGATTTGGGAGGGGGGTTGTGCCAGCAGTCTCAAATGACGCAATGTAAGGTCACATCTTGGGACCTAGAGTTCCATCTCCTGTTGCTCGTGCAGCTCGGCAAGGGGGAAAGTAAGACGCCTTCAAGGTGGCACTATTGACACCAAGCTGAAAGGGAAGCTCTGTAACACAGGGTGGAGATGGATTACAGAAAACTGGTCAATGCTTCAAAGCAACAAACTTCCAATACATACAATTGTAGAGTTTTAAAAACAGGTCACATGAAACAAGTAAGAAAGAAACAGATATGTAGCCAAGTAGCACGTATGTAAGTGAGCTCTCACACAGCAGGTCTGTACAGGTCTGTACAGGTCTGTACAGGAGTATATTCAGAAATGCAAGGCAAGCTGGAATACACAAGTGGGGGTAGTGAACATCAGGGACAAGGGACAGAAGATGACCCGGTCACCCTACTCCTAGAGAGGAATGGCTTGAATACAGGTGTCCATGTCGGTTCTGTTTCCAATAGTGAAATGTGACAGATGGTCCGTATGCTCCCCACCAGCAGGACAGATGAAGTAATGATCTAGTAACCGCCATCCAGTGTGCTGCCAGGCGCCGCCATGCCCCTTAACAAGAGAGGGGAGCCATGACATCAGCAGCTGCTTAGCACTGTCCTGTGAGAGCAGTCTGCTACATAAGCACCTGTGGGATGCAAACTAATCCACAGAGACAGAAAGCCTCTTGGATGGACAGGAGAACACTTTGGGGTGACAAAGAAGCTCACTCTCACCGCTATGGTATGGTAGATATGCATACCTAAATTTATTACATTGATGCTTTATTGGTTTTTTGTTTTTGTTTTTGTTTGTTTGTTTGTTTGTTTGTTTGTTTTGAGACAAGTCTTCTTGTATCTCAGGTTGGCTTTGAACTCATTATGTTGTCAATACTGGCCTTGAACTTTGATCCTCCATCAAGTACAGGGATTACAGGTGTGCACCATTACATCTGGTCCAAATTACACACTTGAAATAATTGCAGTTTGTAGTGTGACAATTAAAGCCCTAAAAACAACTAAAATACAAGAAGGAATGGCAGGAGTTAATGGCAACCACGTGCCTTAAGCTACAGGCTATACTTAACCTCTTCTAAATTGCAGGAGATAACACCTGAAATCAATTAGGAACACCAATGCCACTCACAAAGAAAAGCAACTAAAACAAAAAGCAAAACTTATGTGGAGGGAAGAATTACCCAGGCTTCAGAGCTAAGACACTGAGTACCCGAGTCATGCTCTGTGGCTTGAGGCTTTTTCTAGTTTAAAGTTTTCTCTAAGTTCCTGGGTAAGAAAATTGGTGGAGAGAGAGGTGGATATATCCACCTAACTAACCCTTGACTAGCCATAACTTCAAACTCATATTCATTCCTGGGTTCCATCACCTGCAGGTTTCTAAACTGGTATTTAGATAATCCTTATGCTTATTTTATAAACCGTATGGTTGTGCTTCTGTGGTGTGTGTGAGAGAGAGAGGGAGGGAGGGAGAGGAGAGAGGGAGGAGAGGGAAAGAAGGGAGAGGGAGACAGAGGGAAGGAGAGAGGGGGAGAGGGAGGGAGGGAGAGAGATAGAGGGAGACACATGCATGCGCGTGCACACGCGCGCGCACGCGCACACACACACACACACACACACACACACACACACACACACACACACACACACACAGGGGTATTTGGACTTTCTGAACCCCTGATGGCTTTTGGCCAAGGGCACTCCACCTGAAAATGAGCATAAGACAGAGGCTCACAGACAGGGAATCCGAGCTTCTACCAGCCTTGGCGCCTCTCAAGGGGTTGAATCTAAGCCAGGCATCCTCACAGCAGTCCAAGGGGCTGGGAAGGGGCCTTTCCTAGAAATGTGCTGGCTTTCTGGACAACCTGACCCCTGTAGGGAACATGAAGTTCAAATCTAGTTCTCACTAGTGCCAGGCTCCTGGGCCGAGCATGGGCTGCCTCTCCTTGGACTTGCTACAGTTCCCAATCCAAATCAGCCCCTGCTGCTTAGCCAGATGCTCACATTGCCCCGCCCCCAGCACCCCATGTTCACAAGGCCTGCCTGGGCTCACTTGCTGTGTCTGGGGCCTAGCAGGAGGAATAGAAAGGCCCAGAGTCCCCACTGCCCTGGAGTCTCTGTGTCTATAAGAGGGAAGCCCCCCAACCCCCGCCGGCCCCAGTATATGTGACATCATTCTGAGCTCTAGGAACAGGTGCTGGCTTATCCAGAGCATGATTGACTTATCTTAATCTATAATATTGAAGGAAGGCTTCAAGGATGTATTTTAGGTTTTTTGTTTTGTTTTGTTTCCCCTGTTGCTGTGATAAAATACACTTGTAAAAAGCAACTTGGGCCAGGGCCTAGTGCCACACACCTTTGATCATATTGTTTGGGAAGCAGAGAAAGGTGGCTCTCTGTGAGTTTCAGGCCTTCTAGTGCTATATAGTGAGACCTTGTCTCAATTTAAAAGAAGGAGGAGGAGGAGAAGAAGGAGAAGGAGGAGAAAGAGGAGAAGGAGAAGAAGGAGAAGAAGGAGAAGAAGGAGAAGAAGGAGAAGAAGGAGAAGAAGGAGAAGGAGGAGAAGAAAGAGAAGAAAGAGAAGAAGGGCTGGGCGTGGTGGTGCATGCCTTTAATCCCAGCACTTGGAAGGCAGAGGCAGGTGAATTTGTGAGTTCAAGGCTAGCCTGGTCTACAGAGTGAGTTCCAGGACAGCCAGGGCTATACAGAGAAACCCTGCCTCGAAAAAAAAATGGAGGAGGAGGAGGAGGAGAAGGAGGAAGAAGAGGAAGAAGAAGAAGAAAGGGAGGAGGAGCAATAATTTAGGGATTAAGGGCTTACTTTAGCTCATGATTGTGGGCTTCAGTACATTATTGTAGAGAAGTCAAATGTGGGGAATGTTTGAAGAAGCTGATCACATTCACATCCACGGGCAAGAGCCAAGAAAATTGTATATGCTTAGTGTCAACTAGCTTTATCTGCTCTTAAACAACTTAGGACCCAAACCCAGAGAATGGTGCCGCTCACAATGGGCTGGCCTTCCAATCCCAGGACAATCAAGGCACTCTCCTACAGACATGCCCACAGTCCAGAATGATGTAGATAAGCCCTCATGAAGATTCCTTCCAAGTCATTCTAGGTGTCGAGGTGACAGCTAAAACTAGTCACCATGGGTGGATTGATTCATGGATGGATGAGTAAAATTAAGCTGATTAGAGGGAAGAATTCATAGAGATTGTCTTCATGACTAACATATGAACAAATTTCATCTCAATGTTTTTGCCTGGCATCAAAAAAGAAACCATGCCTAGAAGGGAAGGCCTTGGCTGGGTCTGTGTGAAGAAAAGGACGACCCCTGGGTTGGAAGCAATGGGAGGAGAGCCATGTGGAAACGCATGGCTTGCATCTGGAGCTTGGGAGAAGGACTCTTGTCCCTGTGGGCATGTAGATTAGAAAATGAAAAGGATATCTCAGGAAGATGACAACAGCAGGAGGAGGTTCTATGGAGGTGTCCCTCCACAAAGGAGGGTCATCGCAGACAGATGAGGACACAGGAAGCTCAAGGGGGACAGTTTAAATGACACATACAGCTTCCTCTCCCCTCGGAACCAAGAAAGGCTCTTCTGCTTTTTTCTTTTAATTAGCACATACTCGTAACTCTGGCTGGGGTCCAGTGTGATAGTTCCATACATGTAAACAGTGTGGCATGCTCATAACAGGATGAATAGTATTTTCATCTCTGTAAATACCTGTAAGAGCCAGGTGGTGGCACACGCCTTTAATTCCAGCACTTGGGAGGCAGAGGCAGGTGGATATCTGAGTTCAGGGCCAGCCTGGTCTACAGAGTGTATTCCAGAACAGCCAGGGCTACACAGCAAAATCTTGTCTGGGAAAAAAACAAAACAAAACAAAACAAAACAAAACAAAACAGAACAAACAGACAAAAGAACTATCAGTTCTCTGTGTTGGAGAATTTCAAATCTTTCTTGTATTTTTTTCACTATATATATATATATATATATATATATATATATATATATATACACACATATATATATATATATATATATATATATATATATATATATATATATATATATATATATATATATATAATAAACTGCTGTGACCTAGAGATACCTTACTACTGTAACATGCTAGAACTTAGCCCTCTTCTCCAGCTGCTTCATGATGCCCGTCACCTGACAACCCTCTGTCTCCACCCTCCCCAGCCTCACGTGATAATTGCTCTCTGTTTCTAGAAGATCAGCACTTATCTTTTATGAGACGGGGTCTCATATAGCCCAAACTGACCATGAATTGACTATGTAGCTGAGGATGACTTGAACTTCTAATTCTATTGCCTCTGCCTCATGAGTTCATAGATTACATCCCTGTGTTGCCATGGTGATGCTGGAAACTGATCTGGGGCCTCGTGCGTGGGAATCAAGCACTACCAACGGAGCCACACTGATAGCCTGAAGTTAGGTTCCTTAATGTCCGTATACAAATGAGACCTGGGGGAATTTGTCCTTTTATTTCTGGCTTATTATGCTCAACATGGTGACAGTGACTTCAATTATTTGAAGTCTATAGGAAAGAAAACTGGATGCGCTCTGAAGGATATCAAGACAGAAAGGTCGGAGACTGGAGACAAGGTGCAGTCATGATGGAAGAATTTAATGAAGAGTTGGCTGTACTCTGGAAGACAAAGAGGAGTGGGTTTTCATTTCAGTTCATACTTTGTGGCTCTTGAAGGTCGGTTCTACAAGAGTAACACGATCTATCGGTATGGTCACCTTGATGGAAATGTCTAAATAGGATTCTCTCAGGATAGGATCCTCTGAAATACAGCCTGTGCCCTACCATGAAGCATCCAGTCAAGCTGGGATGAAACGGTATCTCATGAAAAGCTCTCTGCTGGATTCTACCTGGTGTCTGCTTCATTCAACGTCAAGCACCTGAGTTATTATGGTTGGATGCTTCAGCTAGAGACCTTCCTACACACACCAGCAAGCTCCTTCCCTCCTGCCATCTTGTGTCGCCTTCACGCTGTGTCCTTCTTTTTTTTTTTTTTACAAGACTCTTGTCTTTTTTCTTTTTTTTTTTTTTAGATTTATTTTAAGTATTATATGTAAATACACTGTAGCTATCTTCAGACACACCAGAAGAGGGCATCAGATCTCATTACAGATGGTTGTGAGCCACCATGTGGTTGCTGGGAGTTGAACTCAGGACCTCTGGAAGAGCAGTCAATCCTCTTAACCGCTGAGCCATCTCTCCAGCCCCTGTGTCCTTCTTGAACTGAGCTGGTACGCAGCACTGCTCTGTCAGTATATTTGTTGAAAGAATGGCTTCATGATTGATTAGTTAGATGAATGACAGTTTGCCCATTGATAAACGAGGCACAATGAATCAAGTTCTCGCAAACTCCTCCCTCCATAGATCATCTATGACCGGGGTTTTTGCTTTCAAAGCTGCCTAGGACCATCTAGGCTGGGTAGGCCTTTACAGATTATCCACTTTAATATCCTCAAGGGTAGTGATTAAGTCACTCTTTGTCACAACTTTTCCTCCTTCTCATTGATGGGATCTTGAGAAATTACTGTTAAGGGGCCACTGAATGAAAACGAAATCACTTCCAATTATATTGAGATTCTCTAGAGACACCTAGAAGGATAAATAGTATGAGGTTCCACAGTACACAACATACCGCAGCATCCGCTAGCCCCTTAAAAATTATCTTCAGTGGCAGGAAGCGATGTGTCCCCATGGCCAGTGTCTGGTGTGACATGCACATGTAGATTTTTGCAGCTCTGGGTTTGGGCTTGTCCTGACATCTGCCAGCCCATCCACTCAGCTCCCTGAAGGATCATGTCGAGGCTCTGCCATAGCATTCTGGAAAGAGAGAGTCTGGAAA
Organism: Mus minutoides; assembly: GCA_902729485.2. NCBI lineage: Eukaryota > Metazoa > Chordata > Mammalia > Rodentia > Muridae > Mus > Mus minutoides. Next base: position 705,646 of record LR753313.1, read on the forward strand.
GTGACCAGAGGCAAGTATCCAGGATGGTGGAGGATCTGGAAAGATCATGATTGCTGAAGAGAATCAAGGGTATGATTTGCCAAAGGAG